>JBBBDQ010002175.1:0-167500 GCA_037127315.1 Ascarosepion bandense
ATATATATATATATATTTATATATATATATATATATATATATATACATGACAGAATTGAATATACACCAAGATAAATTTTATTTCTGATTTTTTTAATAACCAAGATAAATTAACATTTTTGATATAAGGATTTCTAATACTGATAGAAGCTTACTTTTTAAACAATTGTCCTTAATATTTTTTTCAAAGGGATTTAACTTTTTTTTGCAGACTGAAATAAAAAACTTTGAGTGATGGCCGACCAAGAAGCATGCTCCAGGATTGAACAGAGATCAGTTATCAAGATTTTGGTTGCTGAAGGGTGCAAACCAGTTGAAATTCATTGGAGAATGTCAACTGTGTATGGTGCCACATGTTTCAGCCAAAAAATGTCTACAAGAGGGCTAAATTGCTTAAAGAAGGACGGAGCAATGTTGAGAATGAAGACAGGCCTGGGAGACCTACAGAAGTGAGGTTTCCTTAGATGATCTAATCAGCTAATGACCTTATTCAGTCTGACAGAAGGGTGACAGTGGATTACATTACAGGGACTTTAAACAAACGCAGGGTCATCAGGCACATGGTGTCGTCTTGATCAAGAAAACGCAAGGCCTCACACAGCAGCCCAAACGGTACAGACCATGAACGAGCTTGACTGGGAACTGCTCCTTCGTCCCCCTTACAGCCCAGATCTTGCCCCTTCAGATTTTCACCTGTTTGGTCCTTGAACGTTCACGAGAGGTACGAAGTTTGAAAGTGACGATGAAGTCAAAAGTGCTGTGAGCAATCGGCTGAGACATCAATGCAAAGATTTTTACGCTGAGGGAATACGGAAGCCTGTGCACAGATGGGAAATGTGTATAACACTGTTGGGAGACTAAGTTGAAAAATTAAAAAAAAGTAAGCTTCTGTCTGTATTAGAAGTCTTTATACCAAAAAATTCACCTTATTTATTGAGTGACCCTTGTAGTCCTTATACCGAAAAATTCACTTAATGTATTGAATGACCCTCGTAGAAGTCCTTATGCCGAAAAATTCACTTTATTTATTGAATGACCCTCGTAGAAGTCCTTAAGCCGAAAAATTCACCTTATTTATTGAATGACCCTCGTAGAAGTCCTTATGCCGAAAAATTCACCTTATTTATTGAATTACCTTCGTAGAAGTCCTTATGCCGAAAAATTCACCTTATTTATTGAATGAACCTCGTAGAAGTCCTTATGCCGAAAAATTCACTTTATTTATTGAATGAACCTTGTAGAAGTCCTTATGCCGAAAAATTCACTTTATGTATGGAATTACCCTCGTAGAAGTCCGTATGCCGAAAAATTCACTTTATTTATTGAATGACCCTCGTAGAAGTCCTTATGCCGAAAAATTCACCTTATTTATTGAATGACCCTCGTAGAAGTCCTTATACCGAAAGATTCACCTTATTTATTGAATGAACCTTGTAGAAGTCCTTATACCTAAAAATTCACCTTATTTATTAAATGACCCTCGTAGAAGTCCTTAAGCCGAAAAATTCACCTTATTTATTGAATGATCCTTGTAGAAGTCCTTATACCGAAAAATTCACCTTATTTATTGAATGACTCTCGTAGAAGTCCTTAAGCCGAAAAATTCACCTTATTTATTGAATGACCCTCGTAGAAGTCCTAATACCTAAAAATTCACCTTATTTATTGAATGAACCTTGTAGAAGTCCTTATACCTAAAAATTCACCTTATTTATTAAATGACCCTCGTAGAAGTCCTTAAGCCGAAAAATTCACCTTACTTATTGAATGAACCTTGCGAAGTCCTTATACCGAAAAATTCACCTTATTTATTGAATGACTCTTGTAGAAGTCCTTAAGCCGAAAAATTCACATTATTTATTGAATGACTCTCGTAGAAGTCCTAATACCTAAAAATTCATCTTATTTATTGAATGAACCTTGTAGAAGTCCTTATGCCGAAAAATTCACTTTATTTATTGAATGACCCTCGTAGAACTCCCTATGCCGAAAAATTCACCTTATTTATTGAATGACCCTCGTAGAAGTCCTTATACCGAAAGATTCACCTTATTTATTGAATGAACCTTGTAGAAGTCCTTATACCTAAAAATTCACCTTATTTATTAAATGACCCTCGTAGAAGTCCTTATACCGAAAAATTCGCCTTATTTATTGAATGACTCTCGTAGAAGTCCTTAAGCCGAAAAATTCACCTTATTTATTGAATGACCCTCGTAGAATTCCTAATACCTAAAAATTCACCTTATTTATTGAATGAACCTTGTAGAAGTCCTTATGCCGAAAAATTCACTTTATTTATTGAATGACCCTCGTAGAAGTCCTTATGCCGAAAAATTCACCTTATTTATTGAATGAACCTTGTAGAAGTGCCTTATACCTAAAAATTCACCTTATTTATTGAATGACCCTTGTAGAAGTCCTTATGCCGAAAAATTCACCTTACTTATTGAATGAACCTTGTAGAAGTCCTTATACCGAAAAATTCACCTTATTTATTGAATGACCCTCGTAGAAGTCCTAATACCTTAAAATTCACCTTATTTATTGAATGAAACTTGTAGAGGTCCTTATGCCGAAAAATTCACTTTATTTATTGAATGACCCTCGTAGAAGTCCTTATGCCGAAAAATTCACCTTATTTATTGAATGACCCTCGTAGAAGTCCTTATACCGAAAGATTCACCTTATTTATTGAATGAACCTTGTAGAAGTCCTTATGCCGAAAAATTCACCTTATTTATTGAATGACCCTCGTAGAAGTCCTAATACCTTAAAATTCACCTTATTTATTGAATGAAACTTGTAGAGGTCCTTATGCCGAAAAATTCACTTTATTTATTGAATGACCCTCGTAGAAGTCCTTATGCCGAAAAATTCACCTTATTTATTGAATGACACTCGTAGAAGTCCTTATACCGAAAGATTCACCTTATTTATTGAATGAACCTTGTAGAAGTCCTTATACCTAAAAATTCACCTTATTTATTAAATGACCCTCGTAGAAGTCCTTAAGCCGAAAAATTCACCTTATTTATTGAATGACCCTCGTAGAAGTCCTTATACCGAAAAATTCACCTTATTTATTGAATGACCCTCGTAGAAGTCCTTATACCGAAAAAGTCACCATATTTATTGAATGATCCTTGTAGAAGTCCTTATACCGAAAAATTCACCTTATTTATTGATAGACCCTTGTAGAAGTCCTTATGCCGAAAAATTCACCTTACTTATTGAATGAACCTTGTAGAAGTCCTTATACCGAAAAATTCACCTTATTTATTGAATGACCCTCGTAGAAGTCCTAATACCTTAAAATTCACCTTATTTATTGAATGAAACTTGTAGAGGTCCTTATGCCGAAAAATTCACTTTATTTATTGAATGACCCTCGTAGAAGTCCTTATGCCGAAAAATTCACCTTATTTATTGAATGACCCTCGTAGAAGTCCTTATACCGAAAGATTCACCTTATTTATTGAATGACCCTCGTAGAAGTCCTTATGCCGAAAAATTCACCTTACTTATTGAATGAACCTTGTAGAAGTCCTTATACCGAAAAATTCACCTTATTTATTGAATGACCCTCGTAGAAGTCCTAATACCTTAAAATTCACCTTATTTATTGAATGAAACTTGTAGAGGTCCTTATGCCGAAAAATTCACTTTATTTATTGAATGACCCTCGTAGAAGTCCTTATGCCGAAAAATTCACCTTATTTATTGAATGACCCTCGTAGAAGTCCTTATACCGAAAGATTCACCTTATTTATTGAATGAACCTTGTAGAAGTCCTTATGCCGAAAAATTCACCTTATTTATTGAATGACCCTCGTAGAAGTCCTAATACCTTAAAATTCACCTTATTTATTGAATGAAACTTGTAGAGGTCCTTATGCCGAAAAATTCACTTTATTTATTGAATGACCCTCGTAGAAGTCCTTATGCCGAAAAATTCACCTTATTTATTGAATGACACTCGTAGAAGTCCTTATACCGAAAGATTCACCTTATTTATTGAATGAACCTTGTAGAAGTCCTTATACCTAAAAATTCACCTTATTTATTAAATGACCCTCGTAGAAGTCCTTAAGCCGAAAAATTCACCTTATTTATTGAATGACCCTCGTAGAAGTCCTTATACCGAAAAATTCACCTTATTTATTGAATGACCCTCGTAGAAGTCCTTATACCGAAAAAGTCACCATATTTATTGAATGATCCTTGTAGAAGTCCTTATGCCGAAAAATTCACCTTATTTATTGATAGACCCTTGTAGAAAGTCCTTATGCCGAAAAATTCACCTTACTTATTGAATGAACCTTGTAGAAAGTCCTTATACCGAAAAATTCACCTTATTTATTGAATGACCCTCGTAGAAGTCCTAATACCTTAAATTCACCTTATTTATTGAATGAAACTTGTAGAGGTCCTTATGCCGAAAAAAATTCACTTTTATTTATTGAATGACCCTCGTAGAAGTCCTTATGCCGAAAAATTCACCTTATTTATTGAATGACCCTCGTAGAAGTCCTTATACCGAAAGATTCACCTTATTTATTGAATGACCCTCGTAGAAGTCCTTATGCCGAAAAATTCACCTTATTTATTGAATGACCCTCGTAGAAGTCCTTATACCGAAAGATTCACCTTATTTATTGAATGAACCTTGTAGAAGTCCTTATACCTAAAAATTCACCTTATTTATTAAATGACCCTCGTGAAGTCCTTAAGCCGAAAAATTCACCTTATTTATTGAATGACCCTCGTAGAGTCCTTATACCGAAAATTCACCTTATTTATTGAATGACCCTCGTAGAAGTCCTTATACCGAAAAATTCACCATATTTATTGAATGATCCTTGTAGAAGTCCTTATACCGAGAAATTCACCTTATTTATTAATGAATGACTCTCGTGAAATCATAAGCCGAAAAATTCACCTTATTTATTGAATGACCCTCGTAGAAGTCCTTATGCAAAAAATTCACCTTATTTATTGAATGAACCTTGTAGAAGTCCCCTTATACCGAAAAATTCACCTTATTTATTGAATGACCCTTGTAGAAGTCCTTATGCCGAAAAATTCACCTTACTTATTGAATGAACCTTGTAGAAGTCCTTATACCGAAAAATTCACCTTATTTATTGAATGACTCGTAGAAGTCCTTAAGCCGAAAAATTCACCTTATTTATTGAATGACCCTCTCGTAGAAGTCCTAATACCTAAAAATTCACCTTATTTATTGAATGAAACTTGTAGAAGTCCTTATGCCGAAAAATTCACTTTATTTATTGAATGACCCTCGTAGAAGTCTTATGCCAAAAGAAAAATTCACCTTATTTATTGAATGACCCTCTGCAAAGTCCTCATACCGAAAGATTCACCTTATTTATTGAATGACTCTCGTAGAAGTCACTTATACCGAAAATTCACCTTATTTATTGAATGATCCTCGTAGAAGTCCTTATACCGAAAAATTCACCTTATTTATTGAATGACCCTCGTAGAATCCTAATACCTAAAAATTCACCTTATTTATTGAATGAACCTTGTAGAAGTCCTTATGCCGAAAAATTCACTTTATTTATTGAATGACCCTCGTAGAAGTCCTTATGCCGAAAATTCACCTTATTTATTGAATGAACCTTGTAGAAGTCCTAATACCTAAGAAATTCACACTTATTTATTGAATGACCCTTGTAGAAGTCCTTATGCCGAAAAAGAAATTCACCTTATTTATTAAATGACCCTCGTAGAAGTCCTTAAGCCGAAAAATTCACCTTATTTATTGAATGACCCTCGTAGAAGTCTTATACCGAAAAATTCACCTTATTTGATGACTGACCCTCGTAGAAGTCCTTATACCGAAAAATTCACCATATTTATTGAATGATCCTTGTAGAAGTCCTTATACCGAAAAATTCACATTATTTATTGAATGACTCTCAAAGTAAGTCAGCCCAAGCCGAAAAATTCACCTTATTTATTGAATGACCCTCAGTAAGAAGTCCGCCCTTTCCGAAAAAATTCACCTTATTTATTGAATGAACCTTGTAGAAGTCCTTATACCGAAAAATTCACCTTATTTATTGAATGACCCTTGTCAGGAAGTCATATGCCGAAAAATTCACCTTACTTATTGAATGAACCTTGTAGATGTCCTTATACCGAAAAATTCACCTTATTTATTGAATGACTCTCGTAGAAGTCCTTAAGCCGAAAAATTCACCTTATTTATTGAATGACCCTCGTAGAAGTCCTAATACCTAAAAATTCACCTTATTTATTGAATGAAACTTGTAGAAGTCCTTATGCCGAAAAATTCACTTTATTTATTGAATGACCCTCGTAGAAGTCCCTATGCCGAAAAATTCACCTTATTTATTGAATGACCCTCGTAGAAGTCCTTATACCGAAAGATTCACCTTATTTATTGAATGAACCTTGTAGAAGTCCTTATACCTAAAAATTCACCTTATTTATTAAATGACCCTCGTAGAAGTCCTTAAGCCGAAAAATTCACCCTATTTATTGAATGACTCTCGTAGAAGTCCTTATACCGAAAAATTCACCTTATTTATTGAATGACCCTCGTAGAAGTCCTTATACCGAAAAATTCACCTTATTTATTGAATGATCCTTGTAGGAGTCCTTATACCGAAAAATTCACCTTATTTATTGAATGAAACTTGTAGAAGTCCTTATGCCGAAAAATTCACTTTATTTATTGAATGACCCTCGTAGAAGTCCCTATGCCGAAAAATTCACCTTATTTATTGAATGACCCTCGTAGAAGTCCTTATACCGAAAGATTCACCTTATTTATTGAATGAACCTTGTAGAAGTCCTTATACCGAAAAATTCACCTTATTTATTAAATGACCCTCGTAGAAGTCCTTAAGCCGAAAAATTCACCCTATTTATTGAATGACTCTCGTAGAAGTCCTTATACCGAAAAATTCACCTTATTTATTGAATGACCCTCGTAGAAGTCCTTATACCGAAAAATTCACCTTATTTATTGAATGATCCTTGTAGAAGTCCTTATACCGAAAAATTCACCTTATTTATTGAATGACTCTCGTAGAAGTCCTTAAGCCGAAAAATTCACCTTATTTATTGAATGACCCTCGTAGAAGTCCTAATACCTAAAAATTCACCTTATTTATTGAATGAACCTTGTAGAAGTCCTTATACCGAAAAATTCACCTTATTTATTGAATGACCCTCGTAGAAGTCCTTAAGCCGAAAAATTCACCTTATTTATTGAATGACACTCGTAGAAGTCCTTATGCCGAAAAATTCACCTTATTTATTGAATGAACCTTGTAGAAGTCCTTATACCGAAAAATTCACCTTATTTATTGAATGGACCTTGTAGAAGTCCTTATACCGAAAAATTCACCTTGTTTATTGAATGACACTCGTATCTGAATGAATGAGCAAGTGCGTAAATGAAGTCTTATTAAATGAGTGAGTGAGTGAGAGATATCGAGAATAAATTAAAAAATGAATGATTTAGTGAGTTAAAGAAAGAAAGTGCGAATGAATAAGTGAGTGAGTGTATGAGTTAATAAAAAAAGTATATATTTGGTGTGAATTATTTAATTTTAGGTATTTATTTGTGAATCACAAATCCTTTCACATCAGAATTTTATTCTTGTACTGGACATGTTTGCTACCATACATCTGTTTTTCGAGTGCAAGCTAATGAAAGAAATAATTCTTTTCATGAAAATGAGTTTCATAATGAAAGTCTCCCTCTCCCTCTCTCTTTCACTCTCTCTCTTCCAAATACAGACACACGTACATAGGAAAGAACAAGTACACACACACACGTATATACATATTTACGTATATACAACTCACTATGAATAGATTGACGCCATTTTGTTTTATTAATTATTCGCCATCGTGTTCTTTGTTTTTAATGTTGCCGACTTCAGATTATAGTAGAGTGAGACGGGTACGGTTTCTGAGAAAACGACCACCAATATGCAAGTAACTCCGCCAGAAATTTGGAAACGGTATGATGTACTCCTTAAGAATTTCGTCGGAAGCTCCAATACGATCATTTCAGAATGTTTGGGTGTCAATCTGAGGAGGGTACAGATGATTCGGAAAAAGTTAGATGATATATCCAGTCAACAGCATGGGATTTGGAGTGATCATTAGTGATGGCGACGTTATGCTTCCATTCATTTTCCCTCAGGGGCTCAAAATCAATGGCGAGGTTTCCATCAAGAGTATTGAGGATGTAGCGGGTAAAGAGTATAGTTGCTGGAAGACCCAATGTCTGTTAATGGGACGCCACAAACGCAGCAGAACCTAATTATTGCTTTTAGACAATTTCGGCGGCCAAGCCACGCCGTACATCTGGTCAACCCTCTTTGGTATAATGTATTGAGTGCAGTCAAGCAAAAGACAAAAAAAAATTCTTATAAGACCAAAGATCAACTGAACGCAATGTTTATGGCTGCATTCAATAACTTAAAAAAGAAGAGGTGCAGGAGATTCCGAATTCATCTGGAGTCTGTGGTTGAAGCTATTGGCGATTTATTGAATAAATTTACTCATTACTATTTAAAGATATTGTGTAATTTGGGTAAATATATCTGTTAAAATGAGATGTCAGTGTTATTTGTATGTAATTTAGACGACAATTCATCCATCATACTCTCTCTCTCTCTCTCTCTCTCTCTCTATATATATATATATATATATATATATATATATATATATATTATATCGAGGCAGTAGATAATTTTCTAAACAAAAAAAATGTTAAATATAAGCGACAATGAATGTCTGTTATGTTTAATCATAAGCCGTTCTAAACATCGTATTTTGGCTTTAATTTCAGTTGAAAATAAAAACAAAAATTCTCCAACATTTGGATAATTTTTTTATTAAGTTGGTTCTAAGCTTAACGGATTTTAATGTCAACACAAGATAAAATCGTCGCTGACGGCGGATGTTTTCGTGCTAACGTCCTTGTAACATCTATGAAGATTGCTCATGTGAGAAGAAACGTACCCAACGTTGAAACAAACATATGATTAAAAAAAGGACATATATTAAAAAATAATGTACATGTTCTAAAACATAATTTATAATATATATATATATATATATATATATATTGATTGATTGTTTCACTACATAGATTTTGGTCATAATAAAATTAGACCAGTACACAGTTGTATTAAATGTCTTCAACACAATTATATTGCAGAACTTTTGATTATTATTTATTTGTAAACGAGTTAATACGCGACCTAAAATGGAAACGTTATAATTTCTCATAATTTTAAAAAAATGCACGTTCAAAAATTCTTCGTTGTGTGAACTTCCAAAAATATCACCGTTACGTGAGCTTTCTTAAAGAACCACAACAAAAAAATTCCGGGTAAAATCAGTTATTGAAAATCGCCTGAAATTACCACATGGAGGAGACCTAGGTCGCGTAATAACTCGTTTACAAATGAAGAATATATATATATATATATATATATATATATATATATATATATATGAACATTTAAGATTAAAAAGCGATAACAACTTTGCCAAAAACAGCAATTAGTCAACACATAACAAAATTCCAAAGAGAAAAAAACGAGAAAAAAATAAATAAAAAAAATAAAAAAATTGAAAAAATTCCTATAGCAGCCAATAGCTTCTAATAAGCGAACCAATGTTAACCCAAGCAAGTAAACAAATCATAACAGCATAAAAATGAACTCATTAATTCTGGTCCTGGGCATGACGGTAAACTGCATCTGGCTGCAAGGCCTTAGATTGGGAGCTTGGGAGGAGCATGGAACCACCTCTTAATTGCTATTGTTCCCAGGTTCACCCTGATCCGGAGTGGTAGCACCTGTTAGTGTCCCAGCTATGGGAAAATAGTTACCCGCCCTCCACCCAAACTAGGGTCAAAACACTATGAAAGTATAAAAATACACTTTTATAGAAATATATGCATAAAAATATTTTATAGAAAAATATACATTTTTGAAGGAAAAAAAATTACCAACAATACATTTATTACCATAAATATTTTTGAAAGAAAAATTATTTGAATTAAAAACTAGAAGACATTTTCATTTTTCTAAAATAAGAAAGAAAAAAAAATTCATTAAATTCTGAGTAATAGAAATATATACATAAAAGTAGACTTTTATAGAAAAAGATACATTTTTGAAGGAAAAATATTACCAGTAGTAATTTTCGAGTACAAAACTAGAAGACATCTTCAGTTTTCTAAAATAAAAGAATTCATCAAAATCTTACTAAATCAACCTTCTCACTATAAATGAACATTAAAAAATTGCTTAAAACCCCACCCTTTTGGCATCAAATAACCCACAGAGGTGTTGATATGCCATTAAACAAAATTCAAACAATCAAAACATTAATGTTCATTCTGAATGAATTTAAAACCCCACCTTTTTGGCATTAAATTTATTAAACTTAATTTAAATTAAATTTATTGTTAAATTAAATTAAATTATTATATTTATTAAATTTGTTATATATTTTGTATTGTTTTATATTTTTTATATATTGTTTCTTATATTTTTATATATATTAAATTAAATTATTAAATTATTATATTAATTATTATTAAATTTAATTTAAATTTATTAAAATTTTAAAAGCACATTTTTTGGCATTAAATAACTCACAGAGGTGTTGATATGCCATTAAACAACACTCAAACAATCAAAACATATTAATTCTATTAATGCTCTATCTTTGCTTTCGAGTACTTTATTAAGCTTGGCTTAAATGTCTTTTTATTAGCATTGCAGTGACTGTCAGCATCTTGGCAATACACAGTCTTTCAAATCACAACTATATATATATATATATATATATATATATATATATATATATATTAAAAAAGGATTAATTCAAAGATGTTGAATAGCCATTTCGATATGAAGATCCCCACGGGGGACGACACATCACCTCAGCAACAGAAAAAACCTTTCAGAAACTGGAGAAAAATTAGTCTACTTTTCCTTTTTAAATAGATTGCAAAGAAATTAAAAAATAAATAATAAAATAAAATAAAATAAAATAAAAAAATAAAAATAAAAATAAAGGGAAAGAAAAAGAAAAAGAAAACGAAAAAGAAAAAGAAAAAGATAGAATAAAATCAAATAAATAAGAAAAGAAAAAAAATTGACATCGTCTGGGTTCGCAAAAAAAAAAAAAAAAAAAAAAAACTTGTGTAGGTGAGGTTATGATAATGAAGATTATGTTTCGCCAATAATAAAAACAAAAGCATTTTTCTGGAGGATAAAAAATTAAACAAGGCTCTGAGAAATGAAAGACTCTCGATCAGAATACGTATTGACATAGCATCCAGGATCTGGTGAATGTTTTCAAACAATCCGCACTTTCAAGGGCAAGCAACAAACGGATAGCCATACATGGAAACACCATTGATAAAAATATTTGCATGTTCTGAATTCAATCACACCTTTTTTTTAAAACGGGTAAACCTAATCTGTTGAATGAAACATTCACACTGACTAGTTTTTCAGCTTAACAAAGATCTTGCCTACTCATATTGCGGTAAGTCGTGTTCCAGCCAATCTGGACTGTTCAGGCCTTTAAAAATCTAGAAACACAAACTCCACGACAGCCAATGTCTTGCGAATCTGGGAAGTCTTATAACAGAAGACGGAAAATGCGACACAGAGATCCGAAGGTGAATTGGCATGGCGAAGGAGGCATTCCAGAAGTTGAGTAAAGTATTAAGAAACCGGACAATTTCGCCAAAAACAAGGAATAGATTACTGGATTGCTATGTGTTGTCAGTTCTTCAATATGGCATTTTATGCTGGACAATATCATCAATGATGAAGGAAAACTTGAAGCAACTGAAATGTGGTTCTACAGAAGGATGCTGCGAATATCATGGATCGAGCATGTGAGCAATGGTGAAGTTTTGGAAATGCTGGCAAAATTAATACTGAGCTTCAGGAAGAGTTTCTGGGACAAGCAATAAGGAAAGACGGCTTGGACGGCTTGGAGAACCTGATACTAACAGGCCAGGTAGAGGGAAAAAGAGACGGGGAAAGCAGCGGATAACATATTTGAAGGACCTAATCAGATGGATGATAGAATGAGGGTTGCATGATTTAACAGGAGAAGGCGTGCTAAGTGCCACCAGGGATAGGGAGATGTGGAAAGCCATGATCGCCTACGTTCTTAAGGGACAGGGCACATAGAAGAAGAATATATATGCCAACTGTTTATAAGAAATTATAATGTGGGTATAAAATGGGTAAACAATTCTATATTATAATCAATATATAAACTGATCACTCATTTTGTATCCATGCTAGTTTCTATACATTTATATTCTAGATTTATGGGCTTGAGCTAGTGGATGACAGAACGGGGTTGCATGGTGTAACAGGAGAAGGCGTGCTAAGAGCCACCAGGAATGAAAAGACGTGGAAAGCCATGGTCGCCTATGTCCTGAAGAGACAGGGCAAAAAGAATCTTGCGAATCGCTCGCCGATTTCACGGGTCGCATAATATGAGTGATCACATTTAAATTAATTCCTCTCAAATGATTTTCTCCTTTTATTATTTTTCAGCACACAACCTACTTATTGATTAGGTAAGTCATTCATTATTTAATGAAAAAGAAGGTTTTGAGTGCGAAGTGTTCAGGTCTTATGTAGACACTGACTGAAACCAGGCATAGGAGAAAAGTGTTGGAGTAGCAGACAAGACGGTGGGCAACAAAGAAAGAAAACTTAAAACTTGAAAATTAAAATTAAATCATAAACCTCGCGTTGTGGTGCAGTGGGTATCAACACGGAACGACAAATTGGGGTGCCGAGTTCAAATTTCAGTTGGATTCCTTGCATTCACTTTCGCACAAATGCCCTGGGAAAGGTATTAATCCATCTCTTCCCTCCGGTTATGGATTAAATAATAGAACAGACTGGATTTTATAGCCTTGGCTGGCAACCAGTCTACCACAGACAGAAATAGCAACCTACTGCGGGATAATCTTCTGTCCTGTCAGTCATGTCTCTTTCCAGACATGATCGCCCAAAATGTGTTTCACGGATGGCACTTAACTAACTGAATAAACCTTGGCTATAGTTTCATTTCCTACAACCTGAATATGAAGTGTCAGTATGTCTAAATCAGCAGGTGTCGTGCTTTTTCTTATCTAATATATTACACTATATATATATATATATATATATATATATATATATATATATAATTAGTGTATATATATCAATGATGATTATTCTGTAAAAGGCCCGAATTATTTTGGTATTGTGCGTTGGTGAGTGGTAATTAAGTTATAGATCTGAACATGAGACCCGAGTTGGAAACTCCCTAGTGTCAACGAGGTGACTTCTTCATCGTATCGGACAGGAGAGACGATCACAGCGTGTAGAACCATTGGGAAGTAACTGAAAACCGTAGCACGTATGGGGCTAATTGTTGTGAGTGAAATTGGGCAGATAAGTCGAAACTGCAAGAAAAGCGAATGCATGGTCATCAGTAAAAAGGGCAGCCTAAAATGCGAAATACAGGCCGGGGATACTAAAATCAAGCAGGTACAAAAATGTAAAGAATCTAGAAACACAAACTCCACGACAGCCAATCTCTTGCGAATCTGGGAAGTCTTATAACAGAAGACGGAAAGTGCGACACTGAGATCCGAAGGTGAATTGGCATGGCGAAAGTAGCATTCCAGAAGTTAAGTAAAGTATTAAGAAACAAGATAATTTCGCTAAAAATAAGGAATAGAATACTGGATTGCTATGTGATGTCAGTTCTTCAATATGGCAGTGAATGCTGTACAATGCCATCAAAGATGAAAAAAAACTTGAAACAGTTGAAATGTGGTTCTACAGAAGGATGCTGCGAATATCATGGATCGAGCATGTGAGTAATGATGAGGTTTTGGAAATGATGGAAACGAAAAGGAAACTAATACTAAGCATCAGGAAGAGACAGATGAAGTCTTTGGGACATGCAGTGAGGAAAGAGCGCTTAGAGAACCTGATACAGGCCAGATAGAGAGGAAAAGAGACAGGGGAAAGCAACGGATAACATATTTGAAGGACCTAATCAGATGGAACGTGGGTTGCGTGGTGTAACAGGAGAAGGCGTGCTAAGAGCCCCCAGGGATAGGGAGACGTGGAAAGCCATGATCGCCTACGTCCTGAAAGGTCAGAGCACATAGAAGAAGAAGAAGAAGAAGAAGAAGAAGAAGAAGAAGTCGGCTCTGCAAGCATCAACGATTGTGTTCATGATCAAAACTATCGCGTGACGGATTTCTAGTTTAAGAAAGAAATTATTGATCAGGCAAGATCTATTCCAGAAACTGTAATTGAGATCCGCTCGTGATAACTGCAGCATTAAACACATTTGAACTCTGTGGGTATTGAACAGACTCAAATAAACCTGAGTAGGTGTCTGCATCAAGGATTGACTAACCATCCTAGCAGATTTGCTCAGAAATGATTAGTAGTCCAATATATATATGACGGAGAATCGGCAATGTGATTGATCCTGACCTGGTTGCTTAGCTCCAGTCACTTTCTCACCGACTTAATTTGGCTTCCCTCTGTCTCTTCTACAAATACTTTTACGGCTTCTGCTCCGATGAGCTTAACTCCCTGGTGCCCTCTCAGCATGAACTGACTCACGCTACTAGACTAGCAACTAGGTCCCAACCTTTTACAGTGAAATCAATAAAAAGTAACTGCAATTTCTACCCTGCCACCATTTTTTCTGATACTTCTCGCCTGTGGAATTCCCTTCCATTTACTTGCTTCCCTGATAATCGCGATAATCTCCAAGAATGTAAATGTTAGGTCAATGGCCAATTCGTATCTCCTTGAATGACAACCCTTGCATCATGGTCTTTTCCCCGTCCACTCTAATGTCATGCAGCTCTCTTTACAATATTATTCTCATCCTTCATTTACCAATTCTCTAACACCGCCTTATTCCTCTTTATCATCAATCTCCTCATATATAACACCCTGAGCACCAGTTTTAAGGTATGTGACCCAACATCATTGGAAAATACCTTATAAATATTTCACGTATTGTCCGAAACCTTGCGAGTGATAAATTGGGTAGACGGAAGTGTTTGGTCGAACACGAAATCACTTGTCTTCATGAGAAAGGATTTGAGTGCACTGTTCTTGATCTAACTGTTGATCATGCCAGAGAATGTGCCCTTTCCCTGAAATCATAAATAAGGTCCGCTCAGTATGTGCCTGAAATGGTATCTGTAACAGGGATTGGCTAGCATCCGCAGTAGAAAGACACACTCAGATACACATATCTACATCTATAGCCAGAATTTACCAAGATATATAATTAACCAGCCAATGACATGTTTAAAATATTTTGTTAATATTTGTCTATATTCCTGAAATGAGGTAGTATTTACAGTATTTACATTATTCGGACTATTGTCCTCATCTTTGTCACCATTTGTAAGACGTTTCGGCCATTGTACGCTACGGCTTTCTTCTGGTGCTAGGAATTTTGTACGAAACCTTTTATTACAATTACTGGGGTATATGAGCTCCATTACTTGCATAAAGCCTCGATTGGAAATCATGATTTATCTCCCTCCAACCCTGCAAGTTACTTGTTCACCACTGCTGTAGCCTGGTATTGAACACACAACTCTAAGAGTCAAGTCAGGAACTAACCAACGTCTATATCCACTGGGTCATGTGTCTTTAATGGAGTAACCCAGTGATTGTAATAAAGGTTTCGGTTCGAAATTCCTAGCACCTGAAGAAGGTCGGAGCATATAACGGTCAAAACGTTGTACAAATGGCAACAAAGATGAGATTTTGTTAATATATCTTACCTGTGATAACAGCTCGTTATTTTTTTTCGTAGTTTACAAATAACGACCACGAACAAAGAGTAAAGAAGACTATATATTATTTTGAATTTGATTGAATTTTTTAATTACTGACAGAGGTACTATTTTGCTATTGTAAATGATTTTGGCGTTTAAATTTCGTTTCGACTTTAACTAAGTTAAAACTTTAACTTTTTATTTTATGAAGCTCATCCCTTGTTCCCTGTTCAGGATATGGTTTCCGGCTTTCTCCCTTACAATCTTTTCTTTTTTTCAATTGGAGTAGATAGACTAAACTATCGCCCGATTCATACTCCACCCACATCTATTGAACAGGTGAAGAGGCTCATCCCTTGTTCCCTGTTCAGGATATGGTTTCCGGCTTTCTCTTTTCCAATCTTTTCACTCTTACGTAGCCCCTTGCGCATCAGTGGCGTTACCCCCTTGCTCGGGGTGATATGATTAAAAAAAATATTAGACAACGGATTCTTGATAACATTCAGTCAGTTAAGTGCCATACGTGATACACGCTTGGGCGATCATGTCTCGAAAGAGACATGACTGACTGGGCAGAAGATTATCGCGCAGTAGGTTGCTTTCTGCGGTAGACTGGTTGCCGACCAAGGCTATAGAACCCAATCTGTCCTGCTATTTAACCAATAACTAGAAGGAAGAGACGGATTAATACCTTTCCCAAGGGTATTTGCGCGTAAGTGGATTTAACTGGAATTCGAACTCGGCTCCCCGGTTTCTCGTTCCGAGCCGATATCCACTGTACCACAACGCACATCCAGCGTTGATAACATTCCAAGTATATTTATTCATCGCGTTTACTGTAAACATGTTATTGGCAAGCACCCTTCTCCGACCGACACGCGTTACCTGAGCAGGCAGTCAATCGTGGAGAAGAAAATCAGTTTAAAGCGGACACAGACAGTGCAAGTCAGCCAGATGACATGGCAACTGTTTAAACAAAACAACGACAACACTCGGTCCTCTTTTTGAAACATTATCCGTTGACATTCGACACTTGACCGAACGGTGAAGGGAAGGGATTGTCGGTACGATGTTGGGGTGCGGCTTCGTTTCGAACTATTTTTCAATAATGTCAGAAATTACAAGAAACCACGAAATTTCACACCCAGTTTAATCGCTTTATTGAGTGCGTGTCCAAAATTAACCCATTCGCCGGCACGCAGTGTCGATCTAGTGATGTTGCTTCGTATTGCTTTGCAGGCGTTTATCTTTACTTGAATAGCGTCGATTCCTTTTAACAGGGTCATCGGGTATTTTCGTATTTGGTTAACCGACGTATCCATTTGTTTTAATCAAAACCATAGCAGACATATAAATCAAGACACTTTATTGGCCGTGTGTACACAAAACTACTTCCTGTTTTGGTCAATCATTTCTAAGATACTCAGTTTTTCTTAAGGAATATCGATAGAGAAGCTGTTGTTGGTACCGTTTTAGATTATAGGCGCAATTCTGTATTCCATTTTAGTAGACAAATATCCAACTTCATAAAAATATGTGACATAACATCTGGCCAAGTGCTTCTGCTATGTGTTAAGAATTCTACATAATTCTATGTTGATTTAGGCCACATGTGCGTTGTGGTGCAGTGGATATCGACTCGGAACTACAAATCGGGGAGTTCGAATTCCAGTTGGATTCCTTGCATTCACTTACGCACAAATACCCTTGGGAAAGGTATTAATCCGTCTCTTCCCTCCAGTTATGGGTTAAATAAAAGAACAGATTTGGTTCTATAAGCTTGGTCGGCAACCAGTCTACCGCAGAATGTAATGGCAACATACTGCGGGATAATCTTCTGCCCAGTCTGTCATGTCTCTTTCACCCAAAGCGTATGGCACGTATGGCACTTAACTGACCAACTTATTATAATAGTTGGAATCATGATTAAGGCTTCTGCTGATCATAAAGTGGGGGATCGTTTTTCTATTGTTATTAAGTAATACACTGATCTCCCAGTAATTAATACGTAATAATATAAACTATCTCTTCCCCCTTTTAGCAATGAGTTAAATAATAGGACAAATTGGGTTCTATAGCCTTGGTTGGTAACTAGTCTACCGGAGAAAGCAATGGCAATGTACTGTGAGATAATCTTCTGCCCAGTCAGTCATGTCTCTTTCGAGACATGATCACCGAAAGCGTGTATCACGTATGGCCCTTAACTGACTGATGATAGTTAATGTGACGACAGATGAAGTCGATTCAAGAAGAACACGGAACGCAACTTGGAAGTTTTAAAGAATATTATAATACAGTCATGTAAAATACAATTGAAACAATATTATTCGTTGAAAAAATACTGTTCTGATTGTGATTATAATTTGTTATACAAAATAAATTATTATGAGTCCACTTAACCGAAGTCCTTTTGTAGTTTAGTGTTTTACGTACTGGTTACTAGTACGGCTCTTCACGGCTTAACTGTGGGTATTTTTTTTTAATCATTTCACCCCGAGCAAGGCGGAAACGCCACTGATGTGCAGGGGGTTACATAAATGTAAAAAGATTAATTAGAAAAGAGTGAGGAGTACAAACTAGTTAGAAAGGAACAATAGAAAGCTGAGAAAGCAGGTTCGATGACAGATACATAGGTGGAGAGAAAGGGAAGGTTATACAGGGGAGGGGAGAGAGCTAGAGGCCAGTGGTTAGTAGATGAGTATTGACTTTGCATTTAAATTTCTGGAGGTTGTAGCCGTCAGGAAAGCAAGAATACGGGAGTGAGTTGAAGCAGCGACGAAATTCACGTCTTATCCCTTCGAGTTGACAGCTAAAAGAGGACCCTAACGAACATGCCCTTTTGAGAGTGGGGTTGATAGCGGGAGACAGCTCATCTCCCTTAGATACAATGTTTATAATACGTGCGTTGTGGCGCAGTAGATATCGGTTAGGCAAGAGAAATCGAAGGACCGAATTCGAATTCTAATTGAATTCGTTCCATTCACATACACTCAAATCACCTTGGGAAGTATTAATATGTCGCTTCTCCCTTCAGCTATGGGTTAAATAGCATGACAGATTCTGGTCTACCATAGAAAATAATGGCAATCTACTGCGAGAAAATCTTTTGCTCAGTCATATTTCTTTCGTGACTTGATTGCCCAAGCGTGTATAACGTATGGCCCTTAAATAACTGACATAAAATAAAAAGAATCTGCAATGTTATTGGCCCTGCCCTGGTCCCACGGCATCAGTTTCTTTTCCAACCCTAAAGTAGATTTCATGTGTTTTTTTTTTTTCTGTGAATATTTTTTGTGTTTTGTTTTTATGAATTTTTTTCTGTGGCAGTGTTTTACTATTTTTTTTTTTTTTTACTGTAACTCAGAACAAGAATCATATTTTGGCATTGTAACCAATTATACTTACGTGTAATAAATTGAAGACTAATATATATATATATATATATATATATATATATATATATAGTACTGTGCAAATATATTGGGACAAGAACTATTTAATTTTAAACAATTTAATTAAAGTAATTTGATTTGCTTTATTCAACAAATTCTTGAAAAATACTTGTTGCAAAATAAATATAATATTTAGTAAAATAGCCTTTTGCTTTGATCACAGCCTTCATTCTGTCAGGCATTGACATCACAAGCTTATTCAATGTATCTAATGATATCTCCTGCCAAGCAACTTGTATTTGTTCTCAAAGTGTGTATTGCGAAGTAACATTAGAATTATCAATTCGAGATGGGGTGGGGAATAGGCAAAAAATCAGTCATATGCAAGGATAATAGAATAATTAGTAGCTTCAAAATAACTTGTTTAATAGAAAATAGGAAATTAAATTTAACTTATTTTTAATACATTTCTTTTACACCTAGTTTTAAATAATCAATATTTATTAGCAATTTACTTGGCTTTTCATTCTGTATGTAAATTTCAGTGATTTTTTGGGGGAAAATCACTCCTGTCCTAATATGTTTGCACACTACCGATAGTGTTAGGACAGGGGTTATTTTAAACTTTAATTTGATGCCTCATAAAAGATAATATATATATATATATATATATATATATATATATATATATATATATATATATGTTATAAATTATATTTTAGAACATGTACAGATTTTTTATATATCCACTACAAATATTACATTTGTTTCGACATTGAAACTTCAGTGTCTCATCAGACGGTGTGGACATGAATGAAAAGCCTCTTTTCTTATATTTGGTCAGTTGTGTATGGGATGTTGGTGAGGGTTAGTGTTAAAGGAACAAGTCTTGTGGATTGACCGTTAGAATTTTGAAGAAAGTGGTGTGGGTAGTGAATATGGTTGATTAATAAGTGTCTTTAAGTTTTCTAGACAGATTTAACATTAGCATCTAGAATGTAAGTTTTTATTATCTTGTGACTAGACTATATTCTTTAGGATTTCTTAGAGGAACAGGTTAGTGGTAGGATGCTTATTCTTTACAGAATATTTTTGTATTTTAGCAGTGTTTTTATAATTAATATAAATCTGTATATTTAATCTTAATTTTGGACTTAGGAAATCGATTTATTTCTATTAAATTTTAATTAGATCACTGTTTGGAAACCGATTTTTTCTATTAAATTTTAAATTTTAATTAGATCACCGTTTGCGGTAAGATTTAATGTAAGAGGTGAAATTTAATGTTAAAGATTTAAGGTATTAGTTAAGCAGGTAATAGGTGCGAAATAAGTAGAATTTTATGTAGGAGGAAAGATTGAATTTTATTTACCATGTGACCCACTGAAGTCTCGGGGCCCACAGTTTGAAAAAAAAAAGCATTATGACTCCGAGCGCAGTATTAAATTAACGGCGGAATCTCATCATTTTACAGCTGAAATAGATGAAATCGTAATTTATAAGTTGACAGTTTTTTCTTCGCACTTCTCGCTTGTGAAATGCTCGTCTAGCTTCTTGCATTTAGTCACCTTTTACTTTAAAAAATTAATTGCAATATCAATCGTTATTTTAATTCCTGTTTTTTTTTTTTTTTTTTTTTAGTGTTTGCTGTCTTTCATAACGTTTTCTTTTTTTCATATCTTTCACACTCTGTAACCCCTCGTGGCTAAGTGGCTTGTCTTGTTTTGATGAATGATTAAAAAATGTCTAAATGTCTAAGGGGACTACACAGTTATTTATACAGGAATACAAATTACATTCAAAAGTCTTTGACAAGGTAAAATTTATATTTGATAGAAATCAATGACAAAATGATATGAGTTTTCTTATGAGGCATTTCGATCTTTAGGAACTCATCGGACTAAAGTGATACTTACGTTGATTCGAACGCGTTCCTATACATACAAATACCTGTGAAATAACAGTTTATTGCTTTATTACACGTGGTACGTATCTGACCAATGGAATCAAGCTTCACTCAACATTCCACTATACTGTCTTTTCGAGTTAAAAAAAAAAGTTAAGTTGATTTTTAAGCATATCTCTGAGGAAGTTTAATAAAGTAAAAAAAAAACGTTCGAGTAAGACGCACACACTCACACGCATACACACATAGATAGATAGATAGATAGATAGATAGATAGATAGATAGATAGATAGATAGATAGATATGAACAGACTGATAGATAGATAGATAGATAGATAGATAGATAGATAGATATGAACAGACTGAGATAGATAGATAGATAGATAGATAGATAGATATGAACAGACTGAGATAGATAGATAGATAGATAGATAGATAGATAGATAGATAGATAGATAGATATGAACAGACTGAGATAGATAGATAGATAGATAGATAGATAGATAGATAGATAAATAGATAGATAGATAGATAAATATGAACAGACTGAGATAGATAGATAAATAGATAGATAGATAGATAGATAGATAGAAACAGACTGATAGATAGATAGATAGATAGATATGAATGACTGAGATAGATAGATAGATAGATAGATAGATAGATAGATAGATAGATAGATAGATATGAACAGACGGAGATAGATAGATAGATAGATAGATAGATAGATAGATAGAGGAACAGACTGAGATAGATAGATAGATAGATAGATAGATAGATAGATAGATAGATAGATAGATAGATAGATAGATAGATAGATATGAACAGACTGAGATAGATAGATAGATAGATAGATAGATAGATAGATAGATAGATAGATATGAATGGACGGAGATAGATAGATAGATAGATAGATAGATAGATAGATAGATAGATAGATAGATAGATAGAAACAGACTGAGAGATAGATAGATAGATAGATAGATAGATAGATAGATAGATAGATAGATAGATAGATATGAACAGACTGAGATAGATAGATAGATAGATAGATAGATAGATAGATAGATAGATATGAAAGAAAGACTGAGATAGATAGATAGATAGATAGATAGATAGATAGATAGATAGATAGATAGAAACAGACAGAGAGACAGATAGATAGATAGATAGATAGATAGATAGATTGATAGATAGATATGAACAGACTGAGATAGATAGATAGATAGATAGATAGATAGATAGAGAACAGACTGAGATAGATAGATAGATAGATAGATAGATAGATAGATGGACAGACGGAGATGGATAGATAGATAGATAGATAGATAGATAGATAGATAGATAGATATGGACAGACTGAGATAGATAGATAGATAGATAGATAGATAGATAGATAGATAGATAGATAGATAGATAGATAGATAGATAGATAGATAGATAGATAGATAAGTGAACAGACAGATAGATAGATAGATAGATAGATAGATAGATAGATAGATAGATATGAACAGACTGAGAGAGATAGATAGATAGATAGATAGATAGATAGATGTATATCTTAATTCCACCATGTCTCTCTCTCTCTCTCTCTCTATATATATATATATATATATATATATATATATATATATAATGATACCAAGTTTATAAACGGAGCGGATAATCCAAAAAGATAATTCAAAAGGATATATTTAATATAAAATATAAAACGATAGATCTGTATTGAGTGCTCAATGGGTGCAATATGATATAAATAAAGGGAAACTCAACACATCATCTAAAGCGGTTAAATATTATAATTCATTTCGACGAAGTAATATGGTCATCACCTGAGACCATGATTTTGTATGGCATAAATTTTCTCAGAAATGTATCGTAATGTCAACAAATGTAAACAAAATTAACGAAGATTAACGCAAGTAGTTAAAAATTTACAGTAACATTTAGCATAATTCTGCGGTTATGTCTTGTTACCATAATTCACACCCCTACAGAAAACCAATGTGGTGTATCAGTTTACATGCCCATTCAGAGATTGTATCTCTGGTACTAATAGTAAGCTCACTACATATATTAGTTTTACTACAACCACGCTCTCTGTAGACTTACGTAACACCTTTCTGATCATACTTCAATTAAACAACATTTCTTAAAAAACATAGCCATGTAGGTAATATTACACAGATTTTAGTCGATAACACAATAATCCTCACACACAAACAGTAAAAAGAAACTTCAGATATTGGAAGCGATCTACATCAAATAAAAACAACCCACATAATAAATAAAATCACATTTCAATCTGGTCAGAATATATTACATTGCATTTAGACATATGGTTCTGTTAGCATTTCGGGCTCTCGCGCGGAGTGACGTCATAGAACCGCATTAAAAATTTACGAACTGCGTCTGCTATTCAGTGAATTTTATAGTCGTATAGCAATGATTCGTGTCAAGACAAGATAATATCATCTTTGATCGTGGATATCATTATGTTAACGTCTCTGTAACCCCTCTGAAGATGGCTCATTTGATCCGAAAGCTTAGAACCAGCATAATAAAAAATATCCAAATGTTAGACAATTTTTGTCTTTATTTTCACGTGAAATTAAAGCCAAAATACGATGTTTAGAACAGCTCATGAATAAACATAATAGACATTCATTGTCTGCTATATTTAACAATATATATATATAAGCAACAAGAGTGTGTATCTTTAACTGAGCAGGTTCATGTCGAATTTAAAGTTTCGTGAGGAAACCGTCGTTATGATGTTCTCACTTGTCAGAGCTGTTTTGCAAAGTAACTTGGAACACCTATTAGTGCACGGGGGTTGCAATGAGAAAAAAATGGGTACCGAATGTATAGAAGAAAGGATAAAAGATGAACGAGATTCAAGAAAATAGAAGATGGCTACTGACGTTGCATTTCAATTTTTGGAGATTGTAATTATCAGGGAAGCGAGTAAACGGAAGGGAGTTCCACAGTCGGGAAGTGCGAGAAAGGAACTTTTGGAGTAGAAGTTGCGGTTACATTTAACTATTTCAACGGTAAGTGTAGAACCTGTTGGACTTTTTTGGTACATATATACTGTACTGACACCCATGAGCCAAATTTATAGTTTACCAATAGAAGGCTTAACCAATCAGGAAGCTCAAAATATTCAGTGTGATGTGTATAAGAGGCGGCCATATTTTTCCGAATATTGGAGTTCAAATCCGATTCTAGAGAGTGTCTGATTCGAGAGTGATGATCTTTGACGTTGTTTCATTGAACAGATTACATGCGACGAGGATACTCTATATCCATATACTATGACGGACATGGTCAACAGATGCCAAGAGGATACTCTATATCCAGGAACGTTGTTAACATTACCTTCAATCCCTTACTTTGTGACCATCATGGACTGTTGTTGCTATATAATATACATTCGGGAGATTGATTCTCTATTATAATCAATTCACAAACTGATCCCTTACTTTGTGACCATCATGGACTGTTGTTGCTATATAATATACATTCGGGAGATTGATTCTCTATTATAATCAATACACAAACTGATCCCTTACTTTGTGACCATCATGAACTGTTGTTGCTATATAATATACATTCGGGAGATTGATTCTCTATTATAATCAATACACAAACTGATCCGTTACTTTGTGACCATCATGAACTGTTGTTGCTATATAATATACATTCGGGAGATTGATTCTCTATTATAATCAATACATAAACTGATCCCTGACTTTATCCATAAATTATGGCGAATTTTACCAACAGAGGTTATGGGCCCAGCACGCTTCCATTTGCGCCCATTAAAGAAGAATGAAATAACATACCAAAGTTCTATGAAACGGCGGAGAGGCGAATAGTACGTGTGGATACAGGGACCAACATGGAGAAATTTGAAGATCTCGCCAAAGAACAATCTCGCTCACGTAGCCTTATCACGTTGCCGAGAGTGTAAGGTGTGATAAAGGACAGGAAATTACAACAAAAGGAAGCGTAGTCTATGTTAGAGAGCACAAAAATGAAAGAGAAGAGAAAAACAAAATAAAATAGAATAAAATAGTAACGAGAATGACATCACAGTGAAACGAGAAGTAAAAGGTAAACAAACAAAAAAATGGTGTCCGAATGAATTTGTCCTTGAAGACGGAAAGTTCGTGTTACAAACGTGACAATCAGTTTATGTATTGATTATAATAGAGAATCAATCTCCCGAATGTATATTATGTAGTAACAACAGTCCATGATGGTCACAAAGCCAGGGATTAGTTTATATATTGATTATAATAGAGAATCAATCTCCTGAATTTTACCAACAGAACCTAGATGCCAATCTAGTAGCCCGTTTAAATTTTTCTAGTCAGAGTGTCTGGGATAAATCTCATTAGAGCAGTTGCTAAAAATATTCGTAGAATAATCAGGAAAGTTCCTGAAGTCTAGATGCCAAACCAGGACCGATTGCGATGAAAATACTGCTTTGGATTTTGTCGAGAACACCGTGATATATAAATTACTCAACCAGACATGGCAAAAATATTCACTGCAGCTTGTAATTGCAGCTGCACATTCGATATATACGTTTCGGTTGAAAAGAGTGTTCACATTTTGAGCGGGTCTGTTTGATATATTGTGTCTCTTTTATAGCGAGGTGCCTTTGATATTGTGAATTAAGTAGTTTTAAATAGTCTAACAGAGGCACTATATATCAAACAATTTTCTCCTACTTTCATCCTTACTTTATTTAACAGTGGAAATAGAGTTTTGAAAGGTTTTAAAAAAACGAACAGACGCTTACGTGATGCCCAGTAACGTGCGTTACGTGATAGCTTTAAAGAAAAAAAAGAAAAAGAACAAAAAAAAAAAAAACAACACAAAAATTACGTTACACTCAAACATGAGGAAGAAACATCGAAAAACTAAAATCCTTGAAAATGGCCAGTGATGTGGCTGAAAGCTCTTGGAAAGTCAAAAATTATGGAACATTTTTACATTCTTCAGGAAAAAGGAAACATGTAAGAATACGGAAAAATTTGGCGGACCTGAAGGAGACTACCACCACCTTTACATTTGTTGTTTTTCATTTATTTTTTTCCTTTTTTCAGCTTAGTCTTATCGATTATTACATAAAGTTTTTGATTATCGAAAAGAAATTGGAAAAAGTTCAATATTTAAACAATTTTAGTGAGGGTCTCAAAAAACCAAAACATATTCAGTACTTGAATATGCGCAAACAAAACGATCCTCCACTTTGAAACCATTTGCGTTGGGGTCCCTTTGTTTTGCTTTTTTGGGAACGATATGTTGCTCTTGTTTTTGTCTTTTTCAAGTTTTCTTCAGTTCTTACGATGGCATCTTCCTCGGAAACTCCAATAATGGCTTTATTCAAAAATTTCGCAAAGGATTCAGGACTTGAATATGCGCAAACAAAACGTCGGTTGCACAGGACCGATTTATTAGGTTGTATGAAAAACTGAGCCACCACCTAAAATTGTTTAAATGTTGAAATTTTTACAAATTTTTTTGTCAATCGATAAGGTTTTCACTGAAAAAAGTAAAAAAAAAAAAAAAAAAGAACAAAACAAAACTGATAATCAACCAATTTACAGGTGGTGGTAAGGTCGTACCGGCGAGTGGCTCCAAAATATAGGATCGATTTACTATAACGTTGTATGAAAAACTGAGCCCCTAAAATTGTTGAAATATTGAAATTTTTCCAAATTTTCTTTTGGTCAGTGGAAAAGTTTGGGGTGCAACCGATAAGATTGCACTGAAAAATAACAAATTTAAAAATTTAAAGGTGGTGGTAGTCTCCTTCAAGTCCGCCGAAAATTTAATAAAAAATAAATAAAATATTCTTTGTAGGTTGTTTTTAACGAAACATGTTTAAATAACAGAGTGCTGCTACCCCCACCCCCCCACACACACATGCACACACATACATATGTATGTATGCATGCAAGCATGTATGTATATATGTATGTATGTATGTAGTAAAATAATCTTTTGGAAGCGCACATTTTCTTTTCTTTTAAGCGGCTTCTGCATTGGTCATTCATTAAGAATGGCACATCACGATTTCATGTCTTTACATGGCTTGTTGATCTTTGGTACAGTGTGACCCCGACTTTTGAACGAAATGAACTTTATTTACTCAAATATACCCAGGTACATCTTGTCTTCTTTTACTTCTTGACTTGAGTCGTAGTTGACTCGTCAATTAAGTGTAATGATGTATATAACAAGCGAACCTTCCAAGCCAATGAATTCGTACGAGCAACTTGTTATTAGATCCGCCATAAATTTCAGAACTGTTGACGCGCCTAAGCTTGATGGTTATGAGCACGAACGCGCATTAGATGTCACTTTTCGCCTATTTAGATTTGTAAGTTTGTTTTTTTTATCTAAAATTTAAAACATTTCTTAGACTGTTTCCTTCAAGAATGCTAAAATGTCCTTTCTCTCTCTCTCCCGGTATATCTGACTGTCTTTCTCTTTCTCTTTCTCTTTCTCTTTCTTTCTCCCCCCACTCTCTCTCTCTCTCTCTATATATATATATATATATTAGGAATGGATTAAATCCAACACGTTTAAATTTATTTGTTTAAACATTATTTTTAATGCGTACTCATACCTGAGTAGATACTCCGTTTTTATTTCTTTTAAAACAGTATATTTATTTATTTGGTTCAATCAGCCTGAATAATCGAAAAATCTTGTTAGAAAAATATTCACCCTCTGGGGACGCAGATTCGGATAGATCTCTCTCTCTCTCTCTCTCTCTCTCTCTCTCTCTCTCAATATATATATATATTTCCGAGTGAATACAGAACGAAGAAAGAAGTTTTACAACGTGCAAAACATTAATTTAAAACAGTGCTTGATATATAATATATAGAGCTGTAAATATTTATTATAAATTATATTTTAGAACATGTACATAATTTTAAAAAAAAATTTTTTTTTATATATATCCACTACAAAGCGGACTTCAATGTCTCATCAGGCGGTATGGATTGGAATGGAAAGTCACTTTTCTTATATTTGGTCAGTTGTGTGTGGGATGTTGGTGGCGGTTAGTGATAAGGGAACAAGTCTCGTGTATTGACCGTTAGAATTTTGAAGAAAGTGGTGTGGGTAGTTAAAATGGTTGATTAATGAGAGTCTTTAATTTCTAGACAGATTTAACATTAGCAGTTAGAATGTAAGTTTTTATTATCTTGTGACTAGACTATATCTTTTGGATTTCTTAGAAGAGCCTGAAAGGGGTGGGATGCTTATTTTGTACAGAATATTTTTGTAGAGTCTTTATAATTAATGTAAATTTGTATATTTAATATTCATTTTGGATTTAGGAAATAGATTTTTCTTATTAAATTTTAAATTGTAATTAGATCACAGTTTGGAAACCGATTTTTTTTCTATTAAATTTTTCATTTTAAATTTCTTTTCTTGGTCAGTTGTGTGTGGGAAGTTGGCCAGGGGTTAGTGATAAGGAAACAAGTCCTGTGGATTGACCTTTAGAATTTATATATATATATATATATATATATATATATATAGTGTAACAACCATTACACTATATATATATATATATATATATATATATATAGTGTAATGGTTGTTACAATGTTTTTAAATTCATAGTATCATTACACAAAAACATTTTTTGTGTAGTGATACTATGCATTTAAAAACATTGTAACAACCATTACAGTATCACGCTCGACATTTGTATCGAGCACTCTTTATAAAAGTAAATGCATGAACAAAAAGGTAAATAAACCTACGAGTTCAACAACTTAGTTACAATATATATATATATATATATATATATATAAATCAAGGTGAAGTGAAACAAAAGTTTCACAATTCATAGTTTTCCGGCATTTATTAAAAAGTATTTAATACAGTCAATATTGTAGATCACAATATAATTAAATTTGTTATTTTTATATTTAGAATTAATAGAGTTTACATTGTGACACGGACAATTCTGTTTCGAGATTTTTACCTCGTCATCAGGCATTGTTAATTTATATATAGGTTGCCATTAACATACCAAGCGATAATACACTTTAAAAATGAGTCATATTTTATTTATAAAACGGGCTACAAAAGATACAAAAATTTACGGCGCCTTTCGACCGAACCTTTTTCAGAACAAAAATCGTCGGTAAATTAAGACTAAGCAGCTAATAATTTTTTTTAATGAGCGAATGAAGTTTAAACGTAAAGTAATTAAAAGATTCTTCTTCATGTGCCATGTCTCCCTCAGGACGTAGGCGATCATGGACTTCGACTAGCTCTGTCTCTTGTCACTCTCAGTAATTTTTCTCTCGGTATATCTTCCAATCCCCGCTTCGTCAATCATTTGCTCAGACCTAGCAAGTACGTCTTGCTCTGTATTCCCCTGTCTCTTCCTTTTATCCGACCTGTGAGTATCAAGTTCTCCAGGCCTTCCTTCCTCATTACGTGTCACGGGAACCTCATTTGTCTCTCTGATATTTATTATCAGTTTTCTTCCAAAACCTCATCGTTGCACACGTGCTCTGTCCATGGTATCCTCAGCATCCTTCTGTAAAACCACATTTCTGCTGCCTTAAGCCTCTTCTTCATCTTTGATGAGATCCAGCATTCATTTTCATACAGAGGGACAGATATCGCGTAGCAATCCTGCACTCTTTTCTTTCTTTCTAATGAGATCTTCCTGTTTTTCAGTACTCGGGCTAGCTTCTGAAATGCGTCTTTCGCCATGCCAATTCGTTTTTAGATCTCCGTGTCGCATTTTCCATACTCCGTCAAAACACTTCCCAAATATTTGAATTTTTTTACTTGTTTTATTTTAGAATCGCTAAAAAGGATAAGCAGTGTGAAAAAATTATCCACCGTTAGGTAATGGTTTCTTTGAAAAGAGCCAATTTGTGTTTTAATTTTTGTTGCATGCACATAGCAGGTCTCTGCATGTTAATAATAACAGACTCCAATATATCCAAGTCTTCTCTGCCCTGTGCAATAGAGAGAAAAATTCAGGAGAATGGCTTGAATTTAATAAATTTAATTTCGTCGGTAAGAGTTTTGAGACCTTGATGTTGTAGCGTGGTTAATATTTCTTGTAATTGGCCTTGTGTCTTACATAACTCCCTACAGCTTACAAGTTTTATGTAGAGTAACAATCATCAGAAGTTTGGTAATCAGTTGGAATGTGTGAATTAGTGTAGAAAAGTGGAATAAAATATACATTTTGAATGTTAAAAATGAAATTTATAAAAAGAAGGAATACCATAAGTTGTAGAAGTTAGAAACATTATTTCAATTAGAAACATTATTAAAAGGTTGAGGGTAGAGTTCGTACAAAATATTCTAGTAGTAATTGTTGAAATAGATGAGAAAGAGAAAGAGCACAATTTCTGTGTCACTTGAAGTTTGAAAGTTACATTTTAGTGTTGTTGTTCTCGCTGCTTCAATCTGACTGACTTGACTGACGTTGATGAAGTCCTTTTATTGTAATCGAGATATTTTCGCACTTACACGCGAAGTCCTTTTGGTCTTGCAAGTCGCTCCCATTCATCAAAAAATCATTGTAACACCTACTTGCAAAATCTGGTTTCGACTTTTTCTTTAAGCACATGGTCAATCCTTTTTTTTCAATTTGTGAAAACCAGGATTTCACTCATCATTGTGAATTTTTGTAAAAGTGAAGAAGAAGATTGATTTTAATTAATTTATTATCCGCTACAATGTCAATTCAGTAGCATGAGTAAATACACGTGGTCAGGGAACCAGGGAAAAATGTTCATCAGTGCAGTTGCCATGAAAATACTCGTAGAAATGATTGAAGGAAACCAAATCACGTCGGTGAGAAAATGACTGAAGGCGGGCTACCAAGTCAGGAGCAATCATATTGCAGATCCTCTTTTGGATTTGGTCGAGAATCTCAAGACGAATAGCAGGAGCACTTGATCGGATATGGCAGCGGTATTTAATGCACGGACGAATGGTAGATTTATAAAGGTGTAAAATGGATTCTGACGAGAAAAAACTGTCTGGCCCGACACCGTGAACTAAGCTTCCTAACAGTTACAGAAGATAGCGTCCTAGGAGCCACCAGGGATAGGGAGACGTGAAAGGCCATGATTGCCTACATCTTAAAGGACAAGGCACATTGAAAATGAAGAAGATTGTTAAATGTCATCGTTCTCTCTCTCTCTCTCTCTATATATATATATATATATATATATATATATAGTGAAACCTGTTGTATGCGACCACCGCTACTGCTATCAAAAACTGGTCGTATATGGCAGTTGGTCGCTCACTAAATGCTCGTGGTCGTTACCTATTTCGACCAGGAACGTATATTCCATTCACCAGAATGTACATATTAGAATTTCACCATGAAATCTGCTAATAAATAAATGAGAACTTAAGAAGAAAAAAAAGAATAAATTTTCTGAGAGGGTGGGTGGCAGAACGGGTATTGCGTGGTGTAACAGAAGAAAGTGTGCTAAGAGCCACCAGGGATAGGGAGACGTAGAAGGCCATGATCGCCTACGTCTTGAAAGGACAAGGTACATAGAATTCTCTTCCACACGATTGCTTCCCCGACGGCTACAATCTCCAGGAGTTTAAATGTAAGGTCAATAGACACCTCCTAACACACTAACCTGCTCCCATTCTATCAAGCACTCTTCCCATCTGCCTAACCCTCATCCTCGCTATCCTTACTCATCTGTGACCTTCCTCCTGACATTCCCTATGTCTAACCACTCCTTCTCTTTACCTTCCTCTATGTAGCCCCATGCGCAATAGTGGCAGTGGAATGCCTTGCTTGGGGTGAGATGATTAAAAAAAAAAAACATAGAAGAAGAAAAAGGAGATCCTATCAGGAAGTGACTTACATAAATAATGACTTACGGCCATATCACGTTGAAATCACCATTTGTAGAAAGAAACAATATGGTAATGGAAATCAATTATTCTATATGCCATGTTGAATCATTTGTTCCCACTGTCTATCAATATTTTTCTTTTGCATCACTTCAAGATGTAAGCGGTCAAGCGTTTCTACACAAACACATACACTGTTATACACTTTACCATCCAAAATATCCCACACACATACACTACTGGCCATAATTATTAGACCACCTCATTGTTTTAAAATACGATGTATTTCATACTATTTTTTATTATTTATTGTCAGGTGAATAATTGTAAATGAAAATAGAATGATTCTTATATTAATATTGCACAATAACATCTGCATCAAATAAATTTATGAATATTTAATAATTACCTATACTACAGTTTCATCAATGAAAGAAGGGAAAAAAATTAGGGTGATTCGGACGACTTCATCTTTGCTTCCTTACCTCATAAAATTTTGCAAAGTAATAATAACAAATGAAGCATTCTATTTTCATTTGACAATAAATACTAAAAATAGTATGAAATACATCATTTCTTAAAAAAAAACTGGTGTGGCCTAATAGTTATGGCTGGTAGTGTACATTTAAAAAAATTACCTGTTGCTTTAATACACGTGACTCATATATGAAGAATAAGAAATAAGCGCAAATCAAAATATACCAGGATACTTTCTCTTGGACTCTGAAAAAGCTTGAATAATAGTGAAACATGCTATATTAAGATCAGTCAGTCAGTTAAGTGTCATACGTTATAGACATCTTGGGCGATCATGTCTCTTTCGAATTATGACTGAATAGGTAAAATATTTCCACGCAGTAGGTTTTTTTGCGGTAGACTGGTTACCAGCCAAGGCTGTAGAACCCACTCTGTTCTGCTATTCAACCCCTAGCTGGAGAGAGAAGAGATGGATTCATACCTTTCAAATGTACATTCAGATACTATTCTTTTTCTTTAAATTAGCATATATATATATATATATATATATATATATATATATATTGCTGATATCCCCTGAATAGTAGTCGAATAGGTCTGCCTATGAAACTCTGAAGTCGGTATGGTGAACATCATCCTGGAACATCAATCAGCTAAGTGACTTACATTAGTTCTATTAATGATAATATTTATTTTTATATCAATACCTTAAATGGCTTCTCTCACAGTATCTTATTGACTATAAGAATTTTTAACTTCGTACTATCTTTGACATCGATATATATATATAGCTGTAATACAGCGAAACAGATCTGTCTGCGGATGACTATATATATATATATATATATATATATATAGTCATCCGCAGACAGATCTGTTTCGCTGAATTACAGCTCATCAGTACGGTTAGACGCCCAGGATTGAAACCCGAACGAATTGGCGTCAGTCGGCGATTCTACCGCTGAGCTATGTGCGCTCGGTAGAAGGGGGGCAGACCCCTTTTAGCGTGTATATTATCATTATACACGCCCAATAGCTGAGAGTGTTTTAATTCATTGCTGAATGAACGATGCGTAGATGCCAGGGTGGCTACTGTTTTTCAAAGTCTACCATTCTTCCAGAGTGCCCAACCAGGATGTGAGAGCGTAAATAGTCATCTGCAGACAGATCTGTTTCGCTGTATCACAGCTCATCAGTATGGTTAGACAGCCGATTGCCTTTCACCCAGGATTGAATCCCGACCAAATTGGCGTCAGTCGGCGATTCTACCTCTGAGCTACGAGCGCTCGGTAAAAGGAGGTATATATATATATATATATATATATATATATATATATATATATATATTGTGTATTTAGGCAGTAAATTTTCTTTTAAAGATCCCAGATTAAATAAATTGCAAATATTATGTTTGCTTATTTTTAATAAAATCCATTCATAGTCACGGATAATCTTTAGCTTAGTACAATTACCCTACAATGCACATTAGCATCTTGCCACCATAGCCTGTCCTGATTCACATGTCAGCTAATGCTATAATCACAGAACACAGAATAAAAAAAGAAACCAGCTTAAATTTCTTGAGAACAAAGGGAGAAAAATGGCTAGCAAAATTTGATATTCACAGTCCATATTGAAGGCAAGAGCGACAGAGGAAAACAACGCATAACTTGCCTAACAGGCATGTGTAAATATATTGCAGAGTGGCTAACACCCTTGCAGCAATCTCATTTATGGAACGGCCTATGGGCTGAAATGTTATATTTAAGTCAATAATAGAAGCATTCGAGGCGTAATATTAGTGTCAATCGAGTAATATTCAAACTGTTTAATTCGGCGACTATTGCGACCTAACCGCCCCCCTCTCTCTCTGTTGTAAATTCTGTCTTATCTGTCATTGTAACTATTCTACTGTTCTGTGTATATCCGTTTCACATTGGATATTGTGCTGAATAATACCGCTGCACTCTTTCTCTGTGTATCCACCTCGTCAATGCAATAAAATGTTTCGCTGAACAGAGATTATTAGAGATGAAAAAATATATAACCCAACTTGCTAAAAGCTACAATCATCAGGAAGTTGTTAAGAGCAATGATTGTCGATGGCAAAAAAAGAATTTTATGATGAATTCGAAGGTTTTTACGCTGTTTCTATATTACGAATTCTAAGCTTTCATCGTTCGTTAAAACGGAGAAGTATTTCGGCGCACCCGATCACTTTTCGTTTTACAGCCCGTATAAAAATGTCACGTTTTAATGGGCCACCCTTTAGAATCATCTCTGAATTGGTTAATGATTGCGATGATAATGACGATGGTGATAGTGCTGTCAAACCTCTTTCAAAAGAACGTACCATATTCGCGTGCAGTAAATATAAATCATTTCTTCCCTGCCTCTGAAAAGTAAAAGATGAGACTAAGTTAAATAAAAGCCTGAGAACAAAAGTCTCTGCACCATATTTTTTCAATCATCTCACTTCATGCAAAGTGAAAACGCCACAAGAACACAATAAAATAAAAGTGGCTACTGAGAGGAAAACAAAATGAGAAAACATTGGTGAGGAGGAGGGACAATAAAAGAACGTTAAGAAGATGGCAGTTGCGGTTGAGTTTAGAATTTTAAAGATTGGGGGTGACATGAAAACAAGAACCCGAATGAAGGCAAGAAGTGCAAGTGAAAAAAATATCAAAATAGAGCTGACGTTAAAATCTACAGGATTAATTAATAAAAATCCACTACTTTATATATATATATATATATATATATATATATATATATATATACATGAAAAAATTAAGGTAGACACGTTATTTCATGGTAAATCGGAAATTTTAGGCGAACTATCATCAGCTTCCGTTTTTATTGTACAGAAGATTTTACATGATTCATGTAACCTCTCTGAAGATGGCTCATGTGAGCCGAAAGCTTTGAACCAACTTAATAAAAATTATCTAAATGTTGGAGAATTTTTGTCTTTATTTTCACCTGAAATTAAAGCCAAAATACGATGTTTAGAACGGCTCATGATTAAACAAAATAGACATTCATTGTCCCCTATATTTAATAATAATAATAATAATAATATATATACATATATATATATATATATAAAAATTAAGATAAACTTAGTGGGGAAATAGCCATGTCCAACATGTCATTTAAAGGCATGCATCCTTCGACCCCTTATAAACAGAGAATCTTTTCTCTGTTGGACATGGCTATTTCCCCACTAATTTTTATCTGAATTTACTGATAAATAAAGATATATCCGCTCTGTAAATTTAATTAGTTTCCAATGAGCTCTCTATTGGATCCGTTTTAATATTTTAAGGATATTACTAGGATCCTCTTGGATTATTTACCAACCTTATCCCGGATTTTACCAATCCTTCCCGGAATTTTACCGCCGTATATTTTTTTTTTTTTTTTTAATCATATCACCCCAAGCAAGGCGGTAACGCCACTGATGCGCAGGGGGCTACGTAAGGGTAAAAAGAATGGAAAAGAGAAAGCCGGAAACCACATCCTAAACAGGAAACAAGGGATGAGCCTCTTCACCTGTTCAATAGATGAGGGTGGAGTGTGAACCGGGCGATAGTTTAGTCTATCTACTCTAATTAAAAAAAAAAAATAATAATAATAAAAAAGGAAAAGAGTGAAAAGATTGGAAAAGAGAAAACCGGAAACCGCATCCTAAACAGGAAACAAGGGATGAGCCTCTTCACCCGTTCAATAGATGTGGGTGGAGTGTGAACCGGGCGATAGTTTAGTCTATCTACTCCAACTGAAAAAAAAAATAATAATAAAAAAGGAAAAGAGTGAAAAGATTGGAAAAGAGAAAACCGGAAACCGCATCCTAAACAGGAAACAAGGAATGAGCCTCTTCACCCGTTCAATAGATGTGGGTGGAGTGTGAACCGGGCGATAGTTTAGTCTATCTACTCCAATTGAAAAAAAAATAATAAAGGAAAAGAGTGAAAAGATTGGAAAAGAGAAAACCGGAAACCGCATCCTGAACAGGAAACAAGGGATGAGCCTCTTCACCCGTTCAATAGATGTGGGTGGAGTGTGAACCGGGCGATAGTTTAGTCTATCTACTCCAATTGAAAAAAAAAATAATAAAGGAATATATATATATATATATATATAGTGTATCGAAGCAGCAGGTAATTTTTTTTAAACCTCTGACAATGAATGTCTGTTATGTTTAATCATGAGCCGTTCTAAACATAGTATTGTGGCTTTAATTTCAGGTGAAAATAAAGACAAAAATTGTCCAACATTTGTCTGCTATTCGGTGTGTGTTATCGTTGCATATCAACACAAGGTAAAATCATCTTTGATGGCGGATGTCTTTTTGTTAAAGTTCCTGTAACATCTCTGAAGATGACTCATGTGAGCCGAAACTTAGGACCAGCATAATAAAACAATATCTAAATGTTTGACAAAAATACGATGTTTAAAACGGCTGATGAATAAACATCACAGACAGTTATTGTCTGTTATATATATATATATATTTTTTTTCTAGACATATGCTATTAAATATAAGAGACAATGAATGTCAATTCTGTTTAATCATGAGTCGTTCTAAACGTCGTATTTTTGCTTTAATTTCAGTTGAAAATAAAGACAAAAATTCTCCAACATTTTGATAATTATTTATTGGTTTTCTTCTAATATATATATTTTGGATTTGGCTGCAATCCCTCTTTTTGACAGATTTAATTGAAAATAACAGACGAGGGACATATATATTATATATGTATATATAATATATATATACATATATATTATAACTCAAACCTATCGAATCTTACATTACTACCAAAGACCACAAACCCGACTATGAAACTTACTGCCCTACTAGAATTATTAATACAACTAAACCAGAACTTAGAAAAATTAGTAAACACATACTTGACACAGTCAATTTACAAATAAAACAACGTATAGGATTAATGCAATGGAATAACACTACTGATACAGTTAATTGGTTTAACCACATTAATAAAAATCCAAATGTTCGTTCATTCAATTTGAAATAGTGGATTATTACTCTTCAATTTCAAAGAACTTGTTCACTTCAGATTTGGATATTGCTATGGAATATTTCGATCTCTCAAATGCGGAAAGCTTTATCATATTAAACTCCCAACAATCTCTACTCATCCACAACAATGAACATTGGACAAATTCAAATAAAAAATAGTCGAAGGCATATCCATAAAACAGTTGAAACCCAACCTGAACAAAATTAACTACGAAATCTCCACACACATTCTCAAATGCCTATAATAGATAAAGAAGTGAATGGTTATCCCAATGGCTTTCCATACTTAATACTTCTCGCCCCCACTTTCGTGTGGTCATGCGAGACGCCACAAGATGTAGTGTGATTTTCTCTTCCAGCATGCACGCACGTGTTCGCCAATCCTCCACACAAACAAAATAGACGACTACTACTATCGTTCATCCGCGAACTGCCTGTTACAACAAACACTATTTTCTTCTTTGATAATGGCTGATGTGAGCCGAAAGCTCAGAAAGGATTAAATAAAAACATGTATCAATATTGTGATTTTCTTTTCTCTTTACATAAAATAAATCGACAAAACTTGTCTATATTATTTAATGAAACATACATCAATGAAAAAATGCTGCCTAAATATATATATATATATATATATATATATATATATATATATATATATATATATATATAATACTGTTTAATTAAAAACAGAATATCTACTTAAATACGAGTATCGGTAAAAATAATGTTCAAAATAATTCATTACAAATTGTCGGTTGCTTATAACCAAGTTTCGTTAAATTTCGTTATATATATATAATACTGTTTAATTAAAAACAGAATATCTACTTAAATACGAGTATCGGTAAAAATAATGTTCAAAATAATTCATTACAAATTGTCGGTTGCTTATAACCAAGTTTCGTTAAATTTCGTTAATTTCCGTAACATGTTTGCATATATATATATATATATATATATATACAAAAAATAGTAAAAATATAACTAAAACTTAAAATAACTTAAAACATTTGCATACAAAATAAAGTGAGGGCTTGATGTCAAAGTCGACAGAACTTAAAAGTAATACACTATCATATTATTAACATAATGATATTAAACTCCGCGACTCGCAGTTTTCCGCTGTAACACAATCAGGCGGATAAAATATTTTATTGGCCTAATGATCGCCTGAAATTCTGATATGATTGTATTATTTATAATACACACACATGTGTGTGTGGGAATCTTTTTTCTTTATTTTCTTATTCATGCCACAGATCTCGCGTTTTTTCACGCTCTTTTTAATTTCCTGTTAAAAATAATTTCAGCTCGCTTCACGACGTTGTCACATTAAAATCCACCATAAAATCAAAACGCAAGTCTATATTGCTCCAGATTGCCTTTAAACTAAAAACCATTCGCCGTGCAAAATTTTCTGCTTGTCTGAGAATTTTGTGTGAGAGATTTCTGCTCGCTTAGTTGAAATATGGGTTGCAAAAATCACACTCGTTCACATTTGTTGGTAGGGGAACAAAGAAAGAAACAGGAAAAATGGTGAATGCAGGCATTTGTTTTGAATGGAACGATCATGAGTCAAACAGGTACTTTGGTAAATTATTTACATATTATTTAGTTCTTGGAGATTTCTGATTTTCCCAATTCTTCCTACTGGCAATGGTGTAATTTCATCTCAGATTTGCTCTGAAACGGAAATTTTCTTTTCTGAGATATATTTAGTTTGCAATTCTAGTCTGGTCACGAAACAATTACGAATCTGTAGAAAAGGATATATACATATCTGTCTTTTATTTTTATCTATCTATCTATCTATCTATCTATCTATCTATCTATCTATCTATCTATCTCAGTCATCTCTCATCTATCTATCTATCTATCTATCTATCTATCTATCTATCTATCTATCTCAATCTCTTCACATCTATCTATCTATCTATCTATCTATCTATCTATCTATCTATCTATCTATCTCAGTCACTTCTCATCTATCTATCTATCTATCTATCTATCTATCTATCTATCTATCTCAGTCACTTCACATATATCTATCTATCTATCTATCTATCTATCTATCTATCTATCTCAGTCTCATTCATCTATCTATCTATCTATCTATCTATCTATCTATCTATCTATCTATCTCAGTCTTCTCATCTATCTATCTATCTATCTATCTATCTATCTATCTATCTATCCATTTCTTTCTTTCTCTGTTCCTTCACAGATCTATCTATCTATCTATCTATCTATCTATCTATCTATCTATCTATCTCAGTCTCTTCACATCTATCTATCTATCTATCTATCTATCTATCTATCTATCTATCTATCACAATCCGTTTATGTCTCTGTAACTTGAATATGTTGAATGGAATTTTTTTTCTTTAGTTTTTCGATATTTCAGGCGATTTTATCGGTTATCCTTGAATATTTAAATATAAATTTTCCGATTCCTGAGTGCTTTCGATATTCACAATCAAAATGTACTTGACATGCTCTGTCAGTTTCATTTTTTTATAATGCAACGTCTTCACTCGTCTTGAATTGAAAAAAGAAATTAAAGGAATTTTTCTTTTGGTTTTCATGCACACTAGAATCACGCATATATATAGAAAATTCGCGCTCCGAATATAACACACATACACACATATACACCCATACATACAGACACGCGTGTGTATATATGTGTATGTATTGATGTGGGTCTACCTAAAGTTTTTCACTTAATTAAGCATCTAAAACACAAAATAAAAGGAAAGTGATATATGAAAGAAAAAAGTTTTATTAGTAACCTAACAAGTAAAATTAATATTTCTGAATTGATGAGCCGTCATTGTCTTCGCATATCTGTGTTGTTCCATGAAAATTTTGCAGAATCTTGATGCATTGCAGATGTTATCGAAACTGTCTTTTCAAATAAATCCTTAAAATTCTGAAATATTTCAGATTTTAGGTTGTAAACAGTGTTCTTAACCCATATCTAAGTGGTGTCAGCGTAAGCGGACTTCTTTTCTTTATTTATTGAAGCTGCTTTGTTTAATATTCATATTTTCTTGAATTTACATGACAAGGGAAAAGTTTCCCAACATATTTCAGTGAAGTTTTACCTTTCCTAAATCAAAATTTGTAAGTAAATTTAAACTAACGGTTTAAATCCAAACTAATGCCCAGTGATATATTAAATATATTATTTCAATGCGTCTTAGCCGAAGCTGCTGTCTGTCCATCATCAGAGGCAACCTCTCCTGCCTCCCATAAGCATGGGCCAAGCGAGTCTCCTTGAGAGCAATATACTGCGCCTCCTCGGCCTTACCCTCTCTTCCGATCTCAAGTAGAACCATTACATTGAGTCAATAACTAAATCCATTGTTAAGAAGGTTGGGTCACTGTGTCGGGCCAAGATGTTTTATTCTCCTAAATTCATCTTGCATATATACAAATCAACCATCCGTCCGTGCATGGAGTACTGCTGTCATATATCGTCAGGTACACTTGCTGTTCATCTCAGTGTTCTTGACAGGCTCCAAAGCAGAATCAGATAATGTGATAGGTACCGACTTGGCGGCTCGATTCTAGCCACTTTCCCACAGACGATATGTGGTTTCCCTCTGTCTGTTCTATAAATATTTTTATGGCTTCTGTTCCGACGAACTTAAGTGACTGGTCCCCCTGACACAGGTGTTTACTCGTGCAACCAAACTGGCAACTGGGTCCCAACCATTCACAGTTAGATAAACCAAATGCAGACGGCAATTCTACTCCAGTAGATTCTTTTCTCGCACTTCCTGCCTGTGGAACTCGCTTCCATAATCTTGCTTTCCTGACGGCTATAACCTCCAGAAATTTAAATGCAATGTCAATACCCATCTCTTAACCACTTGACTCTAGTTCTTTCTACATCACCCTGTATATCTTTTTCTTTCTTTCTACCTTTGCAATTGTCATCACACTTGTATTCCCATCCTAAACTGGTTCGTCGTTCTCTTTACTCTCCACCTATCTAATGTTTTTACTCTTATGTATCCTTCTGCACATCAGTGGCGTTACCGCCTTGATTGGGGTGATACGATTATAAAAAAGTTATCGTATCTGTTTTTATGAACAAAATATTCGCTATAATCCGTATGGTGCTTGTCAGGTTTTAATATGCAAACAATGGAAATGAAACGTTTATTTTATTACGGCAATACTATATATAGTTGAATAAGGACTTATTGTTTCATTTATTAATATGGGTTCCTCGACAGTCTTCAAACTTCGTTAGTTTCTCTTTTTATAAACTAAATTTAACTTTACTACTGTATCCAATTTAGTTACTACCGGCAGTTCTTATGGTTGTCCCGTGATTTTGTTTACTTTAATATTGTTTTCCATTCTATTCAGGTAACCTTCAGGGAATTTTGAACTGAACGTTTTATTTCATTTTCGAAAGTAGATTTTTCAACTTCCATTAACCCTGCCCCGTCTCTTTTTTATTTAGTACTTTTTCTTCTTGTTCTTCTTGTTTTTCAATACATGTGTAATCATGGCTCTCTCTATCCTTCTGTTCTTTGAGTTTGGGTTTTGTTTGATGGTATATTGTTTTGGGATCGCCCCTTTTTGTATACAATAATGGACTTACTCGATGTGTGCATATAATCCTGCCTATACAGAGAACGGCAGTTATAGTTGTCGAGTGGTAAAGCAGTTGCTTAGTTGGTCAGTAAGTTGGTACGGAGTTAGTTGGAGTTGTTTGGATATAGACTCATTGCCCGGACGTACTATTTCACTTCAAGACTGTATATAATTATTTCTACTAATTGTATTCCTGAATTGACTAACCCGTGTTTCAGTTTGTATATCTTGTTCAATATAACTTATATTTTCTATCTCTATATCTGTTTTTGTTATTTATTATTTTGTGTGGTTTCTCACCCGGAATCCACAACACATATCAACCTCTGTAGGTTATTTAATGCCAAAAAGGTAAGGTTTTACGGGGTTTTTTTTAATGTTCAGTTATAGTGCGAAGGTTAATTAAATGTTGATGAAAAGTTTTTTTATTTTTATATTTTAGAAAACTGAAGATATCTTCTAGAGTTGTATTCAAAAATTAATTAGCGTTTATATTTTTTCTTTGAACAATGTATAACGGCAATATAATTTTTTCCTTCCAAAATTTGTTAGGGTAATAATTTTCCTTAAAAATATATATTTTTCTATGGTAGTTTATGTTTATATATATATATATATATATTTCTATGAAAGTCTATTTCTAAACTTTTATAGTGTTTTGACCCCAGTTTGGGAGTTAACTATTTGCCCATAGCTGGGACCCTAACAGGTGCTACTACTCTGGATTAGAGTGGACCTGGGAACAACAACAATTAGGAATTGGTTCCATGCTCTTCCCAACCTCCCAATCAGAGGTCTTGCTGCTGGATGCAGTTTACCGTCATGCCCAGGACCATTTTTGTTCTTTGTAGCTCTTATTATTATTATTATTATTGCGATTTCACCAAGTCTTCTTCTGCCAACCATTTGCACAGTCTTGTTAGCTAGGTTATGCGCTGCCTTCCTCTGCATAGCGCTCAATATGCTTTGTGAGTGTCAAATTTTCTCATCCATCTTTCCTCGTTATGTGCCTAAGAAATTTTCGACTGATTCAAACATTTATTTTTGATGAAGCGCTTTGAGCTTTCCGTGATATAAATATCTGAAGATGATGGAGTCTAGTAATTTGATTTGCCTTAGACAACTTTTTGGCGAGACAGATGATAGTAAGCTTTGTAAAATGTGAAAAAGAATTGATACGCAAGAATGTAGTTTTGCCTAAAAATTTTTTGTTGTGACAAGTGCCACTTCATAAACTTGTCCAAGAACTTATAAGTATTCTCTGCTTTTATGATGGCACCATTATCAAATCTAAAGAGATCTATAGTTTTACTGCAAACAATACACCGCAAATCGGTTTAGCCTGTAAGTCGATAAAGGTCGACACAAAACAGCTATACGTTTAGTTTTAGAAGTACTGCCGAAAAATCAGCTTCCACGTACGCAACACAAAATAACGTTTTAATACGTGATGTTTAATTAAAGGCAGTAGTTTAATTACAGTTATGTTTTGGTTGATATATAAAGGGTGCGATCAATGAATTGTCGCCTAAATGACGCAAAAATGAAAATAATACTGATATTTCATTTTAACAGATAAACAGGATGCGATAGATAAATTGTCGTCTCAATGACGCAAAAATGAAAATAACACCGACATTTCATTTTAACAGATATGTTTATCAAAATTACATAAAAATATCTTGAAATACTAAAGAGTAAATTTATTCAATAAAATCGCCATTGGCTTGAGCGTCAGACAACTTTGGAATTTTCTGCATATCTTCTGGACGGTCTTGGTGAATGCTAGAATCCTTCCATTCAGTTCATCCTTGGTGTTAAAAGGGGTTTTGTTGGACTCTCTCACATTACACATAATAATCAATGGAGTTCCAATCTGGGGAGTTAGTTATCAGATGTAAGGGGTAATGTGATCGCAGAAATTGTCTGACAGCCATGTCTGTGTCCTACTGCCTGTGTCGAATGGGACAGATTTCTGTTGCCAGACAGAGGGTCATCCAGAAGTTACCCTCTTGACTTAAGACACTTGGTGTAGGCCTTAGTGTTGAGACAGAGGCTGTCAGCAACAAATTCAGCAGTTCTTTGTATCAGAACAATCAGAGTGAGTTTTCCGAAATGACGTACCTTCGTAATTCCTACTACATTCATCCTGCTCTTTTCGAATCCTCTGTACTCTCATCAAATTGACACACAAACACTTTGAAATCTTCGAATTGAACTTTCCGGCGCGAATGTCAAGCAATACAGCAGCCGTTTCAAAGATTTCTGGATGAATGAAGTGCGGTTTTGTCAATGACACCGGAAAAAGGAGCGCAATATTCATGCGCAGAATGTTATCGTAAAGACCAATAGAAATGCAGAAAGACATGTATCTGTGTTTCATAGACTATGCAAAGCTGTTCGACAAAGTAAGCCAAAGAAACGTAATAGAAATGCTCAGCAAACTTGACATATTCGGGAAGGACATTAGAGGGATCAAAAACCAATAATTGCAGCAGGCCGCTATCATACGGACAGAAAACGAGTTCAGCAGATATATAAAAATAGAAAGGCGTGTAAGACAAGGATGTGTTTTCTCACTGGATCTATTGAATCTATACAGAGAATAGATTCTGAGAGAACTAGAAGCTCTGCCATGGTTTGTCATCGGTGGCAAAGCCTGAAAAACATAAGATACGCAGATGATAGGGTGATGATAACTACAAGACCTCTTTAAAAATGTAAATAAAGAAATTCGAAAGAAAGGACTAAGAAAGAAAATAAACTCCAAGAAAACTGAATGTATGGTCATTAGCAAACAGAGGAGCCCAAAATGCCAATTACAGGCTTGGCATCCTAAAAGTGGTCTAACAGAAGACGAAAAGTGTGACACTGAGATTCGAAGGCGAATTTGAATTGTCAAGGACGCATTCCTGAATCTGAGCAAAGTATTAAGAGACAGAAGAATTTCGCTGGATATATTCAACCTATACAGAAAGGAAATTCTGAGAGAACTAGAAGCTCCGCCAGGGTTTGTCATCGGTGGTCACAATCTGAACAACATAAGATAAGCAGATGATAGAGTGATGATATAGACAGAGAAAGAAAACTGGCAGACCTACAGAAGTTAACTGAAGAAAACGGAAAGAAAAGACTACAAATAAACTACACGAAAACTAAATGCATCGTCATCAGTAAAAAGAGGAGCCCAAAATGCCAACTACAGGCAAGGGATACTAAAATCAAGTAGGTACAGAAATTTAAATACATTAAATGTGTTCTTAAAGAGGACAGAAAATGCGACAATGAGATTAAAAGGCGTATTGATATGGCTAAAGATGTATTCTAGAAACTGACTAGATTATTAAGAGACAGGAAAATGTTATTGGAAAACAAAGAAAGCGTACTGAACTGTTATGAGATATCTGTCCTCTTGTATGACAGCGAATGAAGGATGGTTAAGAGATCCGAATCAACAGAAGTGTGGTTCTACAGAAGGATGCTGAAGATATCAGGGATCGAACCTGTGAGCAACGACAAAGTTTTGGAGAGGATGCAAATGAAAAAGAAACTTATCATCAGGAAGAGACAGATGAGGTTTCTGGGATATGTAATGAGAAAGGAGGGCCTGGAGAATCTAATACTCACAGGATGGATAGAGGGCAAAAAGACAACTGAAAGCAGCGCGAGACGTGATTGGTTTAAGCAAGTGTTTGGCGGAACGGGGTTTGGAAGAGCTACCAAGAGGAGAAATATTAAGAGCGACAATAGATAAGGGCAATTGAAACTCTATGATCACCTACGTCTTAAAGAAACACTGCATATAAAGAAGAAGAAAAAAGAAAATGAAGAATTGCGCCCTGGTGGTCTTTTTCACACAGACGGTGCCCAACTGACCCTACTATATGATAACAAATTCAAAAGCAAACAACGCGCATGCGTGAAAATAAATTAGAAAATTGACGAATATATATATATGATTCAAAACTTCCTAGATCTTATAGCCATCTCAACGGGTGAAATTAACGCCGTATCGTCGTTGATCGTAATTATTATTATAAATTAATTTTATTTTTGTTTAAATGTATTGTGTGTGAAGACAACAGAAGTAGAAATGGCGAAAAGAAAAGGAAGAAATGTGTCGGATTAGTAGACAGGAAGGAAGAAACGTTGGCAAATAGGGGTGGAAGAAATCGAGATAGATGCATTCAGTCAGTTAAGTACCATACGTGATACACGCTTGGGAGATTATGTCTCGAAAGAGACATGACTGACTGGGCAGAAGATTATCTCGCAGTAGGTTGCCATTGCTTTCTGCGGTAGACTGGTTGCCGACCAAGGCTATAGAACCCAATCTGTCCTGTTATTTAACACATAACTGGAAGGAAGAGACGGATTAATACATTTCCCAAGGGTATTTGCGCGTAAGTGAATGCAATGAATTCAGCTGGAATTCGAACTCGGCTCCTTGAGTTCTCGTTCCGAGCCGATATCCATTGCACCACAACGCACATCCCGGATAGATGCATTAACTAGCCATAAAAATGTATTTAGAAAAGGAAACTGTCGAGTTTTACCCAGCCGTTTCAGTTTTAAATTTTTTTTCCGTTTCAATCCCCACCCCCACCCCCGCGCCAAAAAAAGGGCCGGAATAATGTTAAAAACAAAATAATTTACGTTAGGAAATTTCCTGAGGAAAGAAAAATTGGGAAAAATATCGGAAAGTTAATCTATAATATAAGTAAATTATATTGCTAAAAAATGCTGACGATACGGAGTTATTTTCAGTCGTTAATATGGATATATGATATCTGGTTTTTTGAAAGTTTTACGTTTAAAATATATATATTAGCACTGTAAATTAATAATATTGATTGAGCCCTCTGGTTGGATCAGTTTTAATAATTATTTTTAATAATTAATATCAATACATTCCCCTTTGTGATTTTACCATTAAGCCACTTCCTTTTATATATATATAGTTGCAGTGTGCTATGAGCTATGATTATCACAATAATAATTATATATATATAATTAGTTGCAGTATGCTGTTATTATACACACACACACACACACACACACACACACATACACACATATATATATATATATATAATAGTTGCAGTATGCTACTATTATAACAATAATCATTATATTTTTGAGTTGCAGTATGCTATTATCATAACAATAATATATATATATATATATATATATATATATATATATATAATGCAATATATATATATATATATATATATATATATAATTATTGTTATGATAATAGCATACTGCAACTCAAAAATATCAAGTTTCGGTTCACAATGCACATTCATCAGGTAGTAAAATCACAGCGGAATCGCGCGCGCACACACACACACACACACACACACACATATATATATATATTGATAAGGAAATTTAAAATAAAAAAATAAACTGATGAAAAATAAATTTAAAAAAAATTGACATATTAGATGAATTATGGTATGGGAGGTTATTACATCTGAGAACATTTGTTGGTAGAGACCACTGAATATTGACACCTTAAAGTGTAACATTGTGATGAAATGACAGGAAGCGTCGGTTTGTGTTAGTTTAAATAAGTATTGAACAGATATGTAGCCAATATCTTGTCCGAATGTGATAAGATTGAAATTAAAATAATAAAGTACTTGTCTTAGAGGGTGCTGTTCATATAAAAGAAATAGACTCATTAAGTTAGTTATTAAAGTCGGAAATACTCGATTTTAGAGTTAACGGGTAGTGAAAGTAAGCGAATACAGCAGTGTAATAGATAAGTAACGTTTGGTTTAAAGTATATAAATAATTAACAAAAATAAGTAGAATTATACATTATAGCATATAGTAAACAGTTTCAAACAATTATATATATTTAAGAGTGTCATCTTCTTATGGTGGCTGTTAGTAGCTATTTCATTACATTGGTTTAATAAGTTAGTTTTCGGGAATTTAATTATTTGCATTATTAAAATAAATATACATGTATATTTATTTTATCGTGTTTCCCTCTTCTTTTGCTCTTCATTTTCGTCATTTTTGCCGTTACTGTTCATTTCGTTTAATTTTATTTTGTAACAAATTTTCTCCTGATGAGATGTTGGACGAAAGTGCCATCGAGACTGTTAATAAATTCCTTGTTTTCAAAACAATATACAAGTTTTGTACCTTCAAACATTTGTTTATATATATATATATATATATATATATATATATAGTACTGTGCAAAAGTATTATCATATTAGTATGATCACAGCCTTCATTCTGTCAGGCGCTGACATCACAAACTTCTTCAATGTATCTAATCGTATCTCCTGCCAAGCAGCGTGTATTTGTTTCCAAATTGTGTCTTGCCAAGTAACATTAGATGTATCAATTTCTTATCCAAAATATCCCATAGATAATCAATAGAGTAGTTTCAAAATAACTTGTTTCAAAGAAAACAGGAAAAAAATTAATATAACTTCTTTTTAAGAAATTTCTTTTACACCTAGTTTTAAATAATCAATATTTATTAGTAATTTACTTGGCTTTTCACTCTATATTTGAATTTCAGTGAGGGTTTTAGGAAAATCACCCCTGTCGTAATACTTTTGCACACTACCGGTAGTGTGCAAAGTGTTAGGACAGGGGTGATTCTAAACTTTATTTTGATGCCACATAAAAGATAAAATAGTTCTTGTCCTATTACTTTTGCACAGTATTGTATATATACTGTTAGGGAGCACTCCTTTTTGCACATAAGAATGGACTCGCCTGAGGTGTACATATAATCATGCCTATGCAGAGAACGGCATTAGCTTCCCAGTTAATTGTACATATAGCCTTCGTGCAGGGAGCACTAACCCATTCGTGGTTACGCCGAAAGTTAGAATCACGACTGGGTAACGATAGACAGTTATTTTTGGCCAGGCTATATAGCCCGAAAGACCCACATAAAAATGACCTTGTGTCACATGTTGCCTTAAGTGGGAAGGTCAACTAGATACTATAGTTTTAAAAAGCTACCTTTGTCATTGTCAGCTCCTTGCCTTCGGGCAGAGAGCGCTCTTTGCCCGAAGGCAGAGGGCACTAACCCAGTCGTGGTTCCGCCAAACCCGACTGGGTAACAATAGACAGATATTTTTTGCCGGGCTATATGGCCAGGAAATTCCACGTAAAAATATCCTTGTGTCACATTTCGCCTTACGTGGGAAGGCCGATTAAATATTGTAGTTGTAAAAGTGGAGTTGTAGAGTTGTAAGCAGTTGCTTATTTGGTCAGTAAATTGGTGCAGAGTAAGTTGGAGTTTTTTGGATATAGACTCATTACCCGGACCTACTATTTCACTGCAAGACTGTATATATTGATTTCTACTAATAGTATTCCTGAATTGACTAACCATGTTTCAGTTTGTGTATTTTTATTCAATATAACTTACATTTTCTCTCTCCATATCTGTGTCATTTATTATTTTGTGTGGTTTCTCACCTGGAATCCACAACACACACACACACACACACACACACACACACACACACATATATATATATATATATATATATATATATATATAAATGAATTAATAATATTTGATAGAGACTTTTGCTGACAGTGTATTGCTGCATAATGTAGAGGTCCCAATCATCATGAGTCACAGACAAGATTGGGGAAAACTGTATTTATGAAGGCAGTGCAAGCTCGATGAAGTAATAATGGCATGTTAGTTGTTTAAAAAATGTACTTATAACTTTGCACAGTGTTCTATGACAAATATAAATGATCCATCTGCAGATTGGAGCTGTCAGCATCTAACTAACTACTATCGGAATAAACTGCATTCGTAAATTTAGCGTAAAATGTCGACGAGTGATGCCGACGTATGGAGGAAGAAACTGGCTTCAGGTTCAGAGATTATAAAAGTGTAGATTTCACGAGAACATTTGAAAAACATTTTTTTTTCCTAGAATAAACAACAAATTTCATAATCTTACAGAAAACATACATTGTGTATACGCTCTCACACCCGGATTGAGCACTCTGGAAGAAAAAACAGTAGCTACACAAGCATCTACGCATCATTCATTCAGTAATAAATTTGAACACTCTAAGCGTCTGCGAGTGTTCTTAGCTAGGTTTTGTGTCGAGGTACCCCCGATAAATATCGAAAATCGATAATAAAAAAAATCGGGTTATAGAATGAGTGGTCCGATTTTAATCAAATTTGATACACTCATAGACACAGAATTCAGAAGTTTCAATGTTTCAGTTCTTACAATAGTGCAGAAAATCGGTAACATATATATATAAAAAGCAAGATGTTTGTGTGTGTGTGTCTGTCTATCTGCCTGTATGTCTGTATTTTTTTTCAGCCCTTTTATTTTATTTTTTGCTTCGGGTTTGGCTCTAAGTAGGTATAATTGTAGTTCTTTGTCTCAGCCACGATACCATTTACTCAGAGGACTCAAAATTCAGTTTACGACGAAAAACTTATTTGATATCGATACCAGGAAATCACAATTTGACTTACATCCATTCATTTTTCTTTCAGTCTACTGTTTCGCTTTAACTGGAAACAACTATTGCTTTCAGTCTTTCGTGCCAACGTCCAAAGAGTCTGAGCTCCAGGACCATGGATTAGTTTTAAAGCTTTCATTACACCCGAGCAACGCCGGGCTATACTGCTAGTTCAATTATATATTTATCATTGCAATGAGATGTGACTAATTACGCTGGTAAAAAAAAAGTAAATAAATAAAAAATAAAAAATAAAAAATAAAAAAATAAATAAATGGTGTGGAAACACCAAACAACTTTTTTATTTAATTTGAATCTGAAAATAACAATATTTTTTCTTGGTTAGCTCTCGTTTTTGCTATAGACAACTGCCTTAATATTTTATATTTGTTTTCCGTACGTATAATATTAAACAACGGCATTATTTCTCAAAGTAAAACCTTACAAACCTCTCAGTTCGTATTTAAACCAAAACTATATTGGTCTGTTTATTGAAAAATACTGTTTTTTCAATAAGAATAAGAATAAGGACATAAACCTTTAAAAATAACACGATTTAATATACCAAGACAAACTAGTATTTTCATCAATTCATTTATTAAACTAACATGAGGAATATAAAATTTGTGAACATAAGGACTATGGCAAAAACTTCCTCTTTCTTGATTGTCTGTCATGTATGAAGTTATGGAACTCTCTTTTGATACTACGGTAGTAGTCGGCCATCATTCGTCTGTCTCACCGTCCCTGCTAGATTTCTTTCATTGTTTTGATATTCTGATGGAATCGTTGTTCTTGCTCATTACGCCACACTTATCGGGAAATTTATCTAGAAGTCTATTAAAAAAAGAACCTCGAATTAACGTATTACTGATAAAGTTTATCAGTTAATTTGAATTGGAAATATTCGGTGCTTCTACTTAAATTTGATTACTTAGAAATACTCTTTTCTGATAAATATAGATCATTTCAGGTGCCTGACATAAATTGCTCGATATTACCTGAAAATTGATGGGTTTCTCCGACATTTATTAAGTAAACATTGCGATCAGCCAAAATCGTAGATTGATCTTTGTTGAAAAAATGAACAATTTCTGAAAATCTAAGAAATCTTTTTCGGAATCAGCCTTCATTAAATTAGCTAAAAAAGTTTTGTTTCTTAGCACCAAGAATCTTGTTCACCAGTGTTAACAAAAGATTAATGATTTTGGTTAATTTCAAACGATCATAACACATCACTCTACAAATCTCGGGCCTAACTAATAAAACAACAACTTTTAGGCAAAATTCGACTTTATTCATCAACATAGTATCCTTCTATGGTGATACACTGATTCCAATGCTTCTCTAACAATTCGATGCCTTTTTATATAACGATTGTCTTTAGCTTCAAAATACGCCTCAGTTTCCAATACAATTGGATGCGAAAGCAATTCGAAGTGCAATTCCTGAAGTTTTGCCATTGTCGCGATTGACTTGTGACACGATGCGTTGTCTTGGTGAAAGATCACTATTTATTCTTCATTTGTGGCTATTTTTGGTGATTTCCTCCTTCAAACGCACTAATAATGCTATATAATATTCTCTTTTGATGGTTATTTCTTTCTTAAGGTAATCAATGAACAAAATACCTTGCGCATTCCAAAATACCGAGGCCAAAACCTTGCCTGCTGATGTTTGCGTCATTGGTCGCTGTGGGCGGCTTTCACTTGCTGCTGTCCACTCAGCTGAGTGTCGATTTGACTCCGGAGTGAAGTGGTGGATCCATGTTTCATCGATTGCTACATATTTACGCAAAAACTATTTCTTGTTGCGTTGAAACAGTTGCAAACAACACTCTGAATCATCGACGCGTTGCTGTTTTTGATCGATTGTGAAAAAACGCGACAACCACTTTAAACACAACTTTCTCATTGACAAATGTTCATGCAAAATGGTGAGATGTTCAACTCCTCTGCTATCTCATGCAACTTCAAGTTACGATCGCCCAAAATGAGTTTGTAGTTTTTTGGCGTTTTTCAGGTCAACTGTTGATTTTGGGCGACCTGAGCATTCAGCATCATTTGTATCTGTACGACTGCGTTTAAAGCCAGCATATCACCCCTTAACCATTGTTTCAGACCGAACAGAGTCTGAATAACACTTATCAAGCTATTGCTTTCCTTGAACAGCATTTTTCTTATCAGTAAGAAATGCTTTATCAACAAACGAAATACAGATTTTTCCGTTGTTTTGCAAATTTGCAACAGTAGCAAATAACTGTAATTTGTAAATCCGACTAGGCCCAACTTGGAAGGATAGTACTTTGTAGCTCACTGTAAAATCTTTAGTCATGAATCAATGGAATCATTTAAGTTGTGTATTGGAAAATAAAATACTTTATTCTGGTCACTGAAATCTACTGCCTCTTTTGCTGCAAGGCAAATATGTTGTACAAGGATAATCATGAAGCGGTAATAGATAAATATGATATGCAGATTACTTCTAAGATGTTGTTACCTGTTGCCATTTATCATTCTTTGGCCAGATGTCACTCCAGTTTCAACAGATCTAAAAATATCAACGGTAATAGCGATCTAGCTAAATACGTTTTTTTTTTTTTTGTTTTTTTTTGCTTGCTTTTTTTTGTTTTTTGGTCGGTGGAGCTGAGAGCATCCGTTTTATGCAGCAAAATTCGTAGCTGGCTGTTTTGCCCAGATATTATATTAACCGATAAAATGCAACCGCAACTTCTACTCCAAAGTTTCTTTATTCTTATTTCTCGACTCTGGAATTCCCTTCCACATGACTGCTTCCTCGACGGCTACAATCTCCAGGAGTTTAAATGTAAGGTCAATAGACACCTACTAACACAATAACTCGATTCCATTCTTTCAAACACTCTTCCCATCCTCCCAACTACCTATCATCCCCACTTCTGACATTTCCTATATCTAACCACTCTTTCTATTTACCTTCCCCTATGTAGCCCCAAGCGCAATAGTGGCAGTGGAATGCCATGCTTGGGGTAAAACGATTAAAAAAAAAAGAAAAAAAAAGTGAGCCTGGTCAGTACTTAAATGGGTGACCGCTTGGGAATACCAGGCGCTGTAAGCGTTCAATGACGGATGTGCGTTGTGGTGCAGTGGATGTCTTTTTGGAAAGAGAAATCGGTGAGCCGAGTTCGAATTCCAGTTGAGCACCCTGCATTCACTTAAGCACTGGTACCCTTGGGAAAGGTATTAATCCGTCACTTCCCTCCAGTTATGGGTTAAATAACAAGATGGGGCATGGCGGTAACCCATCTAGTGTTGGTGTCACAAAAAAAAAACACCCTTGGTAGCCCTGGCGAAGCGTCAAGTATGCAGCTATTTGACAAGATTATGAATTTCACTACCAAAAACTGCGCCAGGCTTCCAAATGCACAGGAAATACTGGAGGGGTGTAATGAGTTCTATCTCGGCCAATGGCCGCAAAACGACGACGAAAGAGAAATTTAATAAAGCTAATTGCGTAATTGAGTTACAGTTACTCTTATTTGATACTCCTGATTCCTTTCGAATTCTATCAAATTAAGTGAAGAAAATTTCGCAGGCGTTGATCTGAAAAGCTTTCGATGAACTTTTGGATTTTTTTAATTGGAGAAAGTTTGAAGCGATCAGAAACGGTAATAATCAATTATTTGAGGCAGTTTTAGACGAATATGGTTTATAGGTTAAAACAGACCAACCGATTTCCACTGCGGCTTTGAGGTGTAATGGATTAGAACATTTGAATTTGAGTTTTGTTTAACGGCATATCAACCTCTGTGTGTTATTTAATGCCAAAAAAAGTGGGGTTTTCAGGTATTTCTTATATTAATGTTCAGTTATAGTGAGGTTGATTCAGTCAGATTTTAATGAAGTTTTTGTTTTTATTCTTTTTTAATATTAAAGTAATGCGCTATTGTATTTCTACGCTTGTTACTCTCATAACAGGAAGTATATCGCCGGAAGTTTCAGTAAAGGAAAAAATCGACCAACATTCGACCAAAAATTCTGCCTACGTAGAACGTCATTCTGCACTTAATTACATGACTTCGTGAGAGTTACGGGAGAGAAAAAGTGCGAGATATAGTTCGTTTTTTTATGGACTTTCAAAGCAAAAAAGGTAAATTTCTTCAATAACTAATTGTTGATTTGAGTTCAGCATATACATTTGCACAGAAATAATGCTATTTTGGATAAATCTGAAGTGGGAAAAGCCGTCGGCACCTGAAACGAACATTTACCATTACGTGCCGTCTAGAGATCGTTGTTTGACTCAAAAGCGATTTTATTGAAAAAAAATTCTTTAGTATTTCAAGTTATTTTTGTGTGATTCTGATAAATATGTGTTAAAATGAGATGCTAGTGTCATTTCCAGTGTAACGTTATTTGGACGACAATTCATCCATCGCGCCCTGTATATATGGGATAACGATAAATAGATTTTGATATATCAAGAAAGGAAAAAGTGAAATATGCGTAACATATTGGAAAGAGTTTTTGTGTAACGCGTTTCGTTCTTTCGAACTTCATCCGGTCTAGTGTGATATTTATGTTAATGTGACTGTACATGTGCACGGAAAGCCGGAAACCACATCCTAAACAGGGAACAAAGGATGAGCCTCTTAACCTGTTCAATAGACGTGGGTGAGATGTGAACCGGGCGATAGATAGATCTATCTACTCCAATTGAAAAAAAAACAAAAAAAAAAATACAAAGTGAGAAGATTGGAAAAGAGAAAGCCGGAAACCACATCCTAAACAGGGAACAAGGGATGAGCCTCTTAACTTGTTCAATAGACGTGGGCGGCGTGTGAACCGGGCGATAGATAGATGTATCTATTCCAATTGAAAAAAAAAAGTGAGAAGATTGGAAATAAGAAAGCCGGAAACCACACCCTAAACAGGGAACAAGGGATGAGACTCTTAACCTGTTCAATAGACGTGGGTGGTGTGTGAACCGGGCGATAGATAGATCTATCTACTCCAATTGTAGTGGGATTCCGTTCTGGTGAAGAGTAATAGTGTACCGTTGCAGGTTAACGGACTTTGACCTTGTGGTAGATAGCCCACTATGAGTCAGAAAATGATTATAAATTCAAGAAAAGCAAATTGAGTTGAAAATAACATTTATATATACACACATCAATTAATGTTTTACAATTAAAGCAATAATTGAATATAGGTTCAACGGAGGTTAAAATGTTCATGGCAAATAATACGCTGAATGAGATTTAAGGCTTAGGAATTTGGGGAATGTCTTTGATGTATTCGCTCCTTAGGTCCGTAAGTACTTTTGAGACAGGGAAGAAAGTAAGGAGAGATGAAAAGAGGCGAACGTAGTAGCCGCTTGACTTGGTGAAGGGGATATTGATTACACTCTTCTACTTGGTAGTCTGTCTGCTGGGTGATTTTTGTCTCGGCTTTTTATATCTGCTTTTTGGATCAAAAGCAGCTCGTTCGGATTTTCTTTTAATCATATCACCCCCAAGCAAGGCGATAACGCCACTGATGCGCAGGGGTCTACGTAAGAGTAAAATGATTGGAAAAGAGAAAGCCGGAAACCGCATCCTAAACAGGAAACAAGGGATGAGCCTCTTCACCTGTTCAATAGACGTGGGTGGAGTGTGAACCGGGCGATAGTTTAGTCTATCACACACTTGAATTTGATTCTGGGTTTCCCATTGGCTGGTAAATAAAATTCGCGTAGGCTCGCGAAATGGAAATTTAATATTTGATTAATTTTTATTTTTCAGTCGGAACATCTGCGCGGATCCACTTGCACAAAGACGACTTTTGGTCATTTACCTTTTTGTCATGAGAGAGCAAACATCCTGTCCATCGCTTTTGCTCGGTCGGTAGCACCACAAATTCAACCCTGATAAATTCAGAATCCAACCCTTTTATATACAGAAAAAGAAGTGAACCTTAGTTATAGATTAAGAAAAAAAAACTGCTTAATCTGGAGGGATTCACTATTTTTGTATTAATTTATACAAAACATAATCATGAACGAAAACTTAAAGGATGAATGTATTCTATTACCTGTCATCATGGCCGTATCTGACTACCGAGCACATCGGGCACGGGTCCGGGCCGATCCGTGCAATCATAGGGAAAATCCGGTCAAGGAAAATGTCTTCGTCATAAATCAAACTAAACAATTCACGAAGAAAGAAAGAAAGAAAGAAAGAAAGAAAGAAAGAAAACATCTGAATGAACGCAGTAAAAATTTGTTTATTTATTAATTTTTGGAGAAAAGACTGGTTATACTCAGAAAGTCCGAACCCGATTTCCTGCTTTCGTTCACGTTCTGTGCCTAATTTCCATTAGAATAGCCGAAAAAATCCGCAAAAATCATAGTTTCTGGAAACGGATGACACTGATGACGTCATCACATTGTCAACTAATAAATCCGGGCAATTTTCTCTGTGCCCAGTGTTTTTACTTTTTTAGAATCAGGTACGGCCCTTCCTGTCATAATTCCCACACGCAATGATTGGAGAAAGCACGGGAAATTGGAAAAAAAAGTCCATGAGCACAAAAGGGATCTTTTACAAAACAATACACACGGTGTATTAATGTCATACCGAAATAAGTATGACGATTCTTTCTATTCAAAGAATGCTACTTTCATGAAAGATGAAATAAATTAATAAAACGAAAGTATCTAGAAAGAGTGTCCATTGCAAAAACAATTTTCATTGCAAATCGCCTGAAGACACCACATGGTAAAAACCTAGATAGTGTAATAACTCCTTTACAAATGAAAAATATTCAAAAGTTCTACAGTACAATTGTATTGAACATTTTTAATGCAACTGTTTACTGGTGCAATTTAATTATGACCAAAATCTAAGTAATTAAATAATATATATATATAAAATATGTCAAAAAATTCCGAATTTAAATTCGTTAAATAGCTATTTCAGTGATAAAATTCTCGCTGCTATAGCTATTTAACGAATGTAAATTCGGATTTTTTTTTTACATACTTTGCATATTTTTGCTATTTACATCGAACTCTCCATTTTTAATATTTTTAATATAAATAAAATTATATTAATAAGATCTGATTTTTAGGATTTTACATCACCCTTTTTGGGGGGGATTTAATATATATATATATATATATATATATATATATATATATATATATATATATTCACTGTCCAAGTTAACACCAAGCGCCCACGGTCGGTTTCATGGTTGAATGCAAACTTCAATCTCAAGAATGAAACAGACTATCGCCGCTCGGCGTTGAGCTCAGTGTCCCCTTTTATATTTACAGACGTTCTAACTCTGATATTTAACACTTTTTCCCATAATTACATAAGATCTTAAAACTATATTTTTACCATATTATATAAGAGAGAGAGAGAGAGAGAGAGATAGCGAGAGACAGACAGCCAGCCAGACAGACAGACAAACAGAGATAATTGATTCACATTATTTCTTCTCAGCATTGCTACTTGTACCATAACTCGGATAAATTCAACCATCGTGGAAAAGGAAGTCAGCTCATTAGCGACATGACGTCCTCTGGCCAGTGTTTATTGATTTAAGGATCTTCAATAATTGTTTATCGTCTTTTCTCCTTCTGACAAGCAATGTTACTTTGAGATCAACGTAACGGATTGATGGAATGTGCTCGGTGTAACGGTTCTGTTATTTTTCGTGTCGTTGTAACAAACATAAAGAAACATAAAGCCCTGTTTATAGCTCCCAATCGTATCGTTTGTTTTTCTACCTTAAAATAGCATTCTTGGTTTCCGTCTCGCCAGGGGCGGTAACTCTTGTTATGCTTTGGAAACAGACAAAAACAAACGCGAAAGAAAACGCACGGCTACGCGTATTGGATATTTCCCACGGTCGCTAGTAGCCGGTTTTTTAGTCCAGATTAAACAACATTAACACAAAAAAAAAAAAAGAAAAAAAGTGGAATGGCGCAAAACACTTCCTAATTTTTGTTGTTAACTTTAGGAAATATCAGTCAAAGATATTTTGAGGATAATACTCATAAATTCGAATACTACTTCATTAGTCAAGCTGAGTCTCCCCACTTTTAAATTTGGCTGAATACAATCTTCCTACCATATTTCACCTTGTGTCTTACGAAGATAAAATATTTTAAATAACAAATATTCTTTACATATTAGTCAACACATAAATTATATATTACAAAACCGATTTATACAACAAGTCAGTCACATATGGATCCGTTTTAACCACTGATGATTCATTTGCTCCTAATTTAAAAAAAAATATTTATCACTGAAAATCTCGTATTGTTATATGCACGTTTTTTTTTTTTATAGTGAATGTATGAACAAAGGACTTAGATTGTACAAATAATGTGGCCCAGTGGATAAAAGTGTTGGTTGAAGTAATCCAGAATCCAATATCGGGAACAACAAAGGTGAGAACTTGGCGAAAGGGTTGAGTTACTAAAGGGAAATAACTGAAAATGATATCCAGAAGAGGCATGGTACACTGAAATAGAATAATTTACGCCGGTAACAGAAGAAGAGGTGTAGGAGCTACAAGCGATGAAGGGATGTGGAGAGCCATGATCCCCTACGTTCTGAAGGAAGACGGCATATAGAAGAAGAAGAAGAAGAAGAAGAAGAAGAAGAAGAAGAAGAAGAAGAAGAAGAAGAATGTGTATCGTCTTTGCGTGAGGATATGTTCTCCGTTTTGATCGGATTGCTACGTGCAAGTCCTAGAGACAATTCATACTAATTGAAGACTATCTTCCTTTAGTATTTGCTTATATTTCTGAGATGAGGTAGTATTTTCAGTATTTACATTATTCGGACTATTGTCCTCATCTTTGTTGCCATTTGTACGACGTTTCGGACGTTGTATGCTCCGGCCCTCTTCAGGTGCTACGAATTTTGAAGCGAACCCTTTATTACAATCACTGGGGTATATCATTCTTACGCCTCTTTTATGGGATGAATTTGAAATAATAAATAGAGAACGCCACTGGAAACTACGTAAACTTAAGAAATTAGCACATATGCTGGGCTTTAAAAATCTCCTGAGCCGTCGAAGCATAGAGATGAACATAATATGGGAACCAATAATACGGAGTGCCAGAGAAAAATCATTAGTGTCAATAATTCCAATATGAGCTCTGGTAAAAATACTACAGAAGACCATTAACATAAAAAATACTAGAGAAAACCATTAACATCAAAATATTGCAATATGAACTCTGGTAAAATGGGTGATTAGATATTAGGTTTATATGTCCCCAAAAACTCAGTTGTTCTCGTCCATTAAGGGCGCATGGCCCAGTGGATATAGAGGTTGGTTAATTCTAGTGACTTGACCCAAAAAGTCGTGAGTTCAATATCAGGATAAAGCAGTGGTGAAGAATTAACTTTCAGGAGAAAGATAACTTAGAGGGATAACTCTTGACTACCAAAAGAGGCATTACTACGCAAGAGAAAGAATGATATATCCCATTTTTTTTATAATAAAGTGTTTGTTTCGAAATTCCTAGCATCCCAATAATGTCGTTGTTTCGAAATTCCTAGTACCTGAATAACGTCGTATAAATGGCTACAAAGATGAGCACAATATTCCGAATAATGTAAATACTGACTATCTTTCTTATTTAAACAAAAGGGTGGGCTGTTAGTACTTAATCTGATCTGTTTATAGATATACCCGTGTCAGTATATTGTGCATTTTCTTTCTCTTGGTTTCCTTTTTTTTTATCGGTGTGCACAATATTTTAATTTCCTCGATCGAGTTCTGATGAGTGAGGAGAAATAAGCGGTTAGCTTCTTATATAGGTCTTAATTTGTTTTTCTCTTATTATTTTCTTATTATTTTTGTTTTGCCAACTAATGTAGTTGAGTTTCCTATTGTGCCTTTTTATTATAAATATATTTTTATCAATTTATTAAATTTTGTACCTCTAATAAACTCTTTAAAATGGAAATCAGAAATTAAAAGCTGAAATTTCAAAGGAACATAATGAGGAAAGAGTCCTTGGAAAGTGCGACACTCACTGGAAATTGAAGGTAAGTGGGCCAGAGGAAAGCAGAACATAATCTACCTAGCGAGATTTTGCAAATCGATGGCAGAACAGAGTTTAGGAAAGATCGCAAAAGAACAAGATTTAATAAGCAATAGAACGGACGCGAAATTATGAAGAATGATTGTTGTATATATACCTCTGTACAATAATGGTATGTTCCTATATTCTTGAATACGTGGACAACGTTGGAGTAAAGGGGAGAGTAGAGTGATTATACTGACTAGCAGTTCACTAGCAGAGTATCTACTTCAAGCAGCGTCTGAGTCTTTTACTTGTTGATATACTATTAGTCCCAACCTCCGTTTTAGTGATTACTCACGCAGTAACCATTAGGGTTTATTTTAAATCATCTCACGCATTCTACTGCCATTGTTGCGCAGGGGGCTACATAGGGGAAAGTGATGAAAAAGAGTGGTTAGATATAGAAAATGTTAGAAGGAGGGTGATAGACGGGTAAGGATACCGAGGATGAGAGTTGGGTAGATGGGAAGAGTGTTTGAGAGAATGGATGCGAGTTAGTGTGTTAGGAGGTATCTATTGATTTTACATTTAAACTCCTGGAGATTGTAGCTGTCAGTGAAGCAAGTATGTGGAAGGGAAGTGCGAGAAAAAATTGGAGTAGAAATTGCTGTTACATTTTATCGGTTTCACTGTAAAAGGGTGGGACCGAGTTGCTAATCTAGTATCTCGTGCAAATTCGTACCTAGGGGGCACCAGTGATCTAAGTTCATTGGAGCAGAAGCCTTGAAAGTATTTATAAGAACAGACACGATTGCCTACACGCTGAAGCGTCATGGTACATTAAAAATGTGTATTATATGTATGGAAAACTTCGTTCCGTGAAGCTCTTTCTGAAAAAAATAATGCCCAGACAATAATAATGTCAAAAAATAGCGTTTGTAGCTATAAACTTTTACCGTCTAACAATGTTATTGTTTCTTTTCTGTAAGACATGGGCTCTCAAAACTGAACACAAAATAAGAAAAAAAATAATTGAATTTGTGAAAACATTACTTTTTCTTTATTTGCACTGTCTGAACTGTTGTTCTTATCGTCACTGCTATGTTTAATACATTTCGGTCGTTGTACGCTCCGGCCTTCTTCAGGTGCTAGGAATTTTGAACTGAACCCTTTATTTCGATCACTTTATTTGAATCTCTAATATGTTCCATATGAGAAACGTTTGCATGTATAGAAGGTCAGAATTGGAAATCTAAATTTTGAGCATAGGTCGCAAGCCCTAAAATGGAACTTATTCAAATAAATAAATGTAACTTAACATAGGAGAGTTTTGTAATTTGCTTGAAGCATTGTGTATAATAGGTGTATTTGAAGGCTATCACAATGCTTTTAGTATAATAAAGGAAGGAAAAAAAGGTGTTGGGTATTACCAATTTATTATTCATTAATATTTTGAGATCAGAATCTCATCTTCAGAATGGTAGGAGAGCTTGGTTTCAAGTTGTCCTTCGCTGGACCGTGCCTTTAAACGAATGGTCCTCATTTACTGCTGCTCTCGTTAATTGTAGTAGTGTGTGTGTGTGTGTGTGTGTGTGTGTGTGTGTGTGTGTGTGTGTGCCTGTAAGTGGGTTAGTTCATGTATTTGTGTGGGTGTTTATGGCTTATTACGGGTGGAGTAAAAATAAAATCCAAAAGTCCGAACCAGGTAAAGAGTGTAATTTTAACCTAATAGAAAAAAGAAATATGTAGGCAGAAATACGTCCATAAACTCTATGTAGGATAGCTTATAAATTTTTAAACGTATTTGCAATCATAAGAGGTTCACGACATTAGCTTACGTACTATCGCTGTATGACAGGCGCCAACCATAAAAGTACACATGCAGTAGAATCTTGTTTTCAATAGATGCTTGTGTTGTTTGAGAAAATAGGTGAGAAATTATTACGTCATCCTCGACTGTGTTGTTTTTTTTTCGCCTACCTCTTGCAACGACAATGTCATCTTATGAAAACAAATAAAAATGGGATGATTCAATTTCAATATGGAATCGGAGGTGCACCGTACAAAAACATCGGAAATAATATTATTTTGTCTTTAACAACGGTAGATCATAAAGTAAGTGCACAAATTTCAACCGGATTAATGTAAATACAATACACTCTCTGTGGTTCCAGAGTTACGGATAACCAGACATTTTTTTTTTGCCAAGTTAGCTATATCCAAGTTTAGTTAAGAACACACATGTACTTGTGAGAGTACTTCTTCTTCTTCTTCTATCTGCCCTGTCATTTCAGGACATAGGCGATCATGGTTCTCCATGGTTCTCATGAGACTACTCCATAATCGTTTGATAAGGCACGACACAAAACACTATTTGAACTGCTAGAAAAACTGTATTTGGAAAACCTAATAGAATAAACCAGAACCGATACAGGAAGAAATCGGGATGGATACAGATAGAAAAGTAATTTTGTAAATACAAAAAATTAGAAAACAGCAGAAGGCAAGGATGCGTCGTCTCACCGGACTTATTTAAAATTTATAGTAAAACAGTTCTAAGAGAACGAGAATTTATTTAGGAATTTATTGTTGATGGGCATAATTCTAATAACAAAAGATTCTCAGGAAACAGTTTTGATGGAAAACAGAAGAAAATCCCAGATAAGGTAGTAAAGGAAAGTCAGAAGAAAAGACTATCCACCATTTGTAAGAAGATGGAAAGAGATATCGCGTATATTGCTGGTGCCAGCCTTTCAATTGTTACCCATGTCATCAAGGCGAATAAACAAATTGGATCCATCTGTTCAAAACGTAAAAGAGAAAATTAACGTGAAGAGACAACGTATATGGGATCAGGAAAAGTGTGAAAGATCCTAGAAAGAGAGTATTCGCTTTGTTTCAATTAATTTGTACAAGTATGTATAATAGGGAAGATAAACAAATAAGAATTTGCACTCACTGAATCAGTCAGTTAAGTGCCATACGTGAAACACGCTTGGGCGATCATGTCTCGAAAGAGACATGACTGATTGGGCAGTAGGTTGTCATTGCTTTCTGCGGTAGACTGGTTGCCAGCCAAGGCTATAGAACCCAATCTGTCCTGTTATTTAACCCATAACTGGAAGTAAGAGACGGATTAATACCTTTCCCAAGGGTATTTGCGCGTAATACAATGGATTCAACTGGAATTCGAACTCGGCTCCCCGATTTCTCGTTCCGAGCCGATATCCAATGCACCTCAACGCACATCCTGCACCACAACAAGCCTGTTTTGCTGTATTACAGTTCATCAGTGTGGCTAGACACATCCACTTGCTTCTGACCGGGATTGAAACTCGGCCGATTTAGTGTCAGTCGGAGTCGCTACTCCCTAATCCATCGATGCATGGAATCTGTGAAGGGAAATTTTAACGTGTTGTATATAAGCAGTGTATACACACGCCAGTCACCGAAAGAACTCAATTCATTTCTGAAGAGTCACGCTTATAGCAGAAGTGGAATCTGTTTTTTAAAATTTTTCTTCTCTAGAGAGCTCAAACGTAATGAGAGCATAATCTATTAGTTATCCACATACAAGCCTAACTGAATATGAGTGTAAAAAGCAAAAAGGCCAGAGGGATACAGCGTGTAACATACATTGTGTAAATGGATTTCACAATTAAAGCAGTAAAGGATGTGATGACACATTACATAAAAGATGAATATAATTGTGAATATCGTGTTTATCAGAGAACGAGTAACAAAAATCGTGCATCATATATAAATTTCATCATCAAAGATTCAAATTATGAGCGGAAGTGTTCCTGTGAGAACACATGCGCATGGTTAGTTTTTCACAGTCTCTGTTCCACAAACTTTTGTCTCATTTGCTAATTTACCTAGAACCAGTAATTTTTTGAGGTTTTAAAATTATTGACGTATGCTCAGTTTCAAAGGACCGTCCGGATCACAAGGAATACTTTTTCTGTGTGACAGAGTTAGATAGTATGAGACGCCCACAAAGACGAGGGCCAGTTGAGACCGCACTATTGTTGTCTTCGTTTTCTTATATACGCACTAGGGGGCATTTCGTAATTTTAATTCAGGGTACCGTCTCTCCGAGAATTACCTCTCACTCGTATAAAGTCTACGGGAAATTTAAAGAGGGTTGAAATACTTTGGGCTTCTGTTCCGGCATAAGTGGCCCCCTCTTTCAATTCAACTTTCAACTCGGTTTTGTGACATAATCAGTACGAGACGATCTACAGATAAATCAGCAGTTAATAATTCATTCAAAGAAAAAATACCAAGAGAACATAACGGACTTTGGCTTCTGGATCGTCCTGGTTATGGCGATAAACTTCATCCGACAGCAAGGCCGGTGATCAGTATATTAGAGGTTTTAAGTAGCATCGCTTAATTGCTGTTGTTCCCACGATCACCCTCACCCAGTAATCAACAGTAATTTTTTTACAATAAAATAAGCAACAATACATCTTTATAGCAAAATGTCAAATGGCAGTGAATGTTGGACAATACCATCAAAGATGAAGGATAAACTTGAAACAACTGAAATGTGGTTCTACAGAAGGATGCTGCGAATCTCATGGATCGCGCATGTGAGCAATGATGAGGTCTTGGAACTGATGGAAACAAAAAGGAAATTAATACTGAGCATCAGGAAGAGACAGCTGAAGTTCCTGAGACATGCAATGAGGAAGGAGGGCTTGGAGAATCTGATACTAACAGGCCAGATAGAGGGAAAAAGAGACAGGGGAAAGCAACGGATAACATATTTGAAGGACCTAATCAGGTGGATGACGGAACGAGGATTGCACGGTGTAACAGGAGAAGGCGTGCTCAGAGCCACCAGGGATAGGGAAATGTGGAAAGTCATGATCGCCAACGTCCTGAAGGGACAGGGCACATAGAAGAAGAAGAAGAAGAAGAAGAAGAAGAAGAAGAAGAAGAATACATTTTTATAGTAAAATTACGAACAATACATTTAATGATCTACAAAATATATATCGTTGAAAACATAACATAACGTACAAAATATGTAAAATTTGGCATTAAATAACCAATAGAGGTGTGAATATACAAAATCAACTATATAACCAATGTATGGGTGGGAATGTTATTTTTAATTTTTTACAATATTTTGTTCAACTGGGTGAGCGGAAAAATAAAAAGAAAACCACATTTATTCGACGTGACATTTTACGTAATACTACACAAAGGTTTTATGATATCTTATGTAATACTGCGCAAATATAACATATTAGATAACTCGGAATTTAATAGTTGACGGCTATAAATCTCCAAAGATATAAATCGACAAATAAATAGCAGCTCGGATGCAGTCACTTTCTCACCGGCGCAATGTGGCTTCCTTGTGTCTCTCCTACAAATACTTTCACGGCTTCTGCTCCGATGAACTTAGCTCCCTGGTGCCCTCTATATATGAATTTACTCGAGCAACAAGATTAGCAACTATGTCGCACCCTTTTACTGTGAAACCAATAAATTGTAAGCGCAAATTCTACTTCAGTAGCTTCTTTTCTCGCACTTCCCGCTTGTGGAATTACCTTCCGTTTACTTGCTTTCCCGACAGCTACAATCTCCAAAAATTTAAATGTAAAGTCAATAGTCAACTCCTATCTCACTAACCTGCATCCTGTCTATCTCTCTCTCTCTCTCATGCTCCTTTCCCCGTCCACTCCACTCTCATCAGTATTCTCATCCTTCTTTTACCCACTTCTTGACACCCCCTATAACCTGTCACTCTTTCTCATAACTTTCCTTCTTTGCAGCCCCTGCTAAACCGTGTAATACTTGGGGCGATATGATTATAAAACGTTGCCCCTTCTATTCTCCTTGGGGTTCTTGACAAAATACAGCGAAGATTCTGTAATGTGATTGATACCGACTTGGCATCTTCTATAAATACTTTCATGGCTTCTGCTCCGACGAACTTAAATCACTGGTGCCCCCCAGATGTGAATTTGCACGAGATACTAGATTGGCAACTAGGTCCCACTCTTTTACAGTGAAATCGATGAAATGTAACCGCAATTTCTACTCCAACAGCTTCTTTCCTCGCACTTCCCGCCTGTTGAATTCCCTACCGCATGCTTGCTTTCCCGACGGCTACAACCTCCAAGAATTTAAATGTAAGGTCAATAGACACCTCCTAACACACTAACTCACACCCACTCTCTCCAACTCTCTCCCTATGTACATCCTAAGTCGTCTATCACCCTCCTTCTGACATTTCCTATACCCAATCCCTCTATGTAGCCCCCTGCGCTATAGTGGCAGTGGAATGCCTTGCTTGGGGTGACACGATTAAATATATATATATATATATATATATTTCATCGATTATTTTGTAGTGAACACGCACTCAGATCTTCAGCTCTCTATATGAGTTATTTTCTTTTTACTTTTTAATTCCATCACGTACGGAAAAACGTCGTCGTCGCAAAAGGTAATTATGCATTTTTAACCACAAGAAGGCATACTGAATTCTACCCTTTCTTATGACGAATCTCTTGGGACACGTTTTCTTTTGTCGGGTTCGGGATTCGGCTGAAATTTGATTATTTTTATCCCTTGAGTAAACATGCAACGAAACGGAAATCGTAGAAAGAGACAACGACTTTTCAAGACACACGGGCAAAAACAAATAAGTTCTACAGAAAAAGGCTGACAGACTGGCAACAATACGAGAGGGAATCAATAAATTTGTAGCCTTTCGTGCATTTTGATCTCAAACTTATCCTGTATAATGTTCAGTCATTCTTATTGTTCTTAGTTTTAAGTTTCTTTAATCGTTTTTTTTTCTTTTTTCATTTTTTTATGTTTCTTTTTTATTTCTGACTTTTGATCGCAATTCTAGGGTTAAAATAAAACATTTGGTAATGTGCTACTTTTGCAACCTTCTGTTGTGTGTTTTTATAATTTCATCCTAAGTAAGGCACTAATACCACCGGTACGCAGTGGGTTCAGGGAGTGAATGAGAAGGAGAAGAATAGGAAAAAATTGAGGAAAAGACAAAAAATAAAAAGGATTAAAATGGCGATTTAAGTTTCTTATATTCTCACGTTTTCACTCCTCACCCTCACCGTACAATAAACTATCACTCCTTTTTTTTATCTCTCTGTGACATGTATTTTCTGTTTTTGGTGCCCATCCGTAATCAGTCGTCAAATTAACATAAGCCAGAAAATGACCCTTAGAAGCAGGATCTGATTATGGCTAAAAATAGCACATCACACACGTGCGACATCAGGTGACTTAGTATGAAAAATTGTAGTGGAAAATACTTGAGAAGCAGATAGACAGCGGACTTTGAGGAAATAACACGCCCTTTTATGATATCAACAGATGAGGTGATTGCTTAATGAAGCAATAGAACATTTCACCGGACTCGCCAAAATCAATCCCGTGCTTCAAAGGGATGAACTAAAGTGTCATAAACCAAAAAGCAAAGGTGAATTACCAAGTATGTCAATCACTGAATATAAAGGTATGTGTGATTCTTCCAGTAAATGATAACTGAAAACCTATCGATCAACTCATTAAATTGTTACGTCTGTAAGAAAATGTTTATGCTGTTGAGGTTCTGTAAAGGAATTGAACATCATTTGGCAATAGAACCTTTTAATTTTGAAAAGAAGGTAAAGGGCTGATCTAAACGAAAAGAAAAGTAAAATAAAAGAGACTGAGAGAATAAAAATATAAATATGTACCTATTTTTAAATATTTCTGGCTACGTTACGTTAAGTGATTTTTTATTTTATTTCATATGGCATACACTGTACACGCCTTTCCACACAGACGTTTTCATTGTGTGATTTTTGCTTTATATTAAATTAGCATCATAGTTCGGCGTTGCCAGTGCAACTCAGAACATTTTAGTAGTAGGAGAAGATGCTATTGAAAGGAATAGATGGAAATCATTTATTTAAAGTTGGAAAGGAGAGCTGAGGCTGTGAGTAACCATTTTCAGCATTAAGAAAATTCTATTTTCTTTTGTTTTGCGTAAACGTGATTTGATGATTTGTGTAACTTGTAAAAAATATTGCGTTTGTTTTTGTTTCAAAATTACGGGGGAAAATATTTAAATTCTTATTGACTAAATGAATTCAACATAAAAATAAAAATTATTTATTTTGTTTTCTTGAAATTAGAAATATAAAAACCTTTACGCTCTCAGTTCAGAAATTTTTGAAGAATATTTAAGACATTGTAGACATTTAATTTAAGAGGAAAATGTTACATTAATGCCACACGAATTACAGACAATTGATTTCCTGTATGAAATATTTAGCGAGAAAAAAGCTTCATTTTTTTAAATTTTATTTTCTGAAGGATGAAATATTAAGTCTGAAAAAAAAAGACTTAAATAATTAAATTAGCCATTGGCACATTTTTTTTTTTTACATATTTTGTTTTTGTTTGAAAAAACACTATTTAAAAATATTTCTTTTGTTACAAAATTACTAGGAAATATATTCACATTTTTTGTTGACCAAATGAATTTTTAAAACGTCGGAATTAAAATTAATTATAAAGGCTCATGTTTTTTTAATAAAAATATTTTAGTCGCGTTTGACAAGTGTGATTTGATTTCTGTGACGTAATGTAACAACCATCGTAGATCTTTGATGTTTTACGGAGCACATATAAACAATCAGCTCCATTGGCCAAAAGGTGTGAAAGGGAAAATTACTGAACTTCAAACTCAAAAAGTATGTGTCGACCTGGCTTCCCTGTAGATATGTGTCCCTAGAAACTTTGAATGGCGTAGCTTAAAAAATGTAGGCGTTCATAGGGAACAGTCACACACAGACTCACAGATTGCCTTTTATATATATATATAGATATTGTTCAATTATAAAACCTTTTGTTGTTCGTCTATATTGGTTATACTTTCTGGATGTGCGCTGTGATACAATGAATATCGGCTCAGAACGAGAATTCGGAGGGCCGAATTCAAATACCCTTGGGGGAGGTATTAACCGGTTGCTTCTTCCTCTAGATATGGTTTAAATAAGAGGACAGATTGGGTTATATATCCTTTGTTGGCAACCAGTCTACCGCAGAAAGTAATGGCAACCTACTGCGGAAAAGTCTTCTACCTAGTTAGTCATATTCCGAGATATGATCGTCCAAGAGTGTATCACATATGACACTCAGTTGACTATGTTGGTTATTTTCCCTATCTATTTATGGGGGGCTTATGGCCTATCACGTTGAATACACCGGTTCTCGCTCGATCACCGAAGTTAAGCAACGTGGAGAATGGTCAATACTTAGATGGGTGACCGCTTGGGAATACCAGGTGCTGTGAGCGTTTAGTGACGGATGTGCGTGTTTACGGCCTATCACGTTGAATACACCGGTTCTCGCTCGATCACCGAAGTTAAGCAACGTTGAGAATGGTCAGTACTTAGATGGGTGACCGCTTGGGAATACCAGGTGCTGTAAGCGTTTAGTGACGGATGTGCGTGCTTACGGCCTATCACGTTGAATACACCGGTTCTCGCTCGATCACCGAAGTTAAGCAACGTTGAGCCTGGTCAATACTTAGATGGGTGACCGCTTGGGAATACCAGGTGCTGTGAGCGTTTAGTGACGGATGTGCGTGCTTACGGCCTATCACGTTGAATACACCGGTTCTAGCTCGATCACCGAAGTTAAGCAACGTTGAGAATGGTCAGTACTTAGATAGGTGACCGCTTGGGAATACCAGGTGCTGTAAGCGTTTAGTGACGGATGTGCGTGCTTACGGCCTATCACGTTGAATACACCGGTTCTCGCTCGATCACCGAAGTTAAGCAACGTTGAGCCTGGTCAATACTTAGATGGGTGACCGCTTGGGAATACCAGGTGCTGTAAGCGTATAATGACGGATGTGCGTTGTGGTGCAGTGGATATCGGCTCGGAAAAAGAAATCTGTGAGCCGAGTTCGAATTCTAGTTGAATACCCTGCATTCAATTAAACTGGTACCCTTGGGAAAGGTATTAATCCGTTCCTTTCCTCCAGTTATGGGTTAAATAACGGGGTAGAACTTGGGGACCCTGCTCTTAAAAAAAAATCCCAATGAATCTTGATACTCGAAAAAAAAATGTAAAAAAACAAAAGAAATAACCTTAACCAAAAATCATTGCTTATGACCTTAAATGATCCCATAAGGATTGATAGGTTTTTAAACCTCGAAACAAACGAACAAACAAAAACTGTCTATGTGAATCTGCAACAGAACAACCCACTATTGGAGAGGAAATCTTGGCCAGTCGTCTTTGCAACAAGCATGAAAATTCTTTTTTACTTTTCTGTTCATATTTTATGTTGCTGCAATTAGGCCGTAACATATTGCAATTAAAGTCATCATGGAAGCAATTAAACGGAAGCAACTAAACGGAAGGCAGTTCCATTAGTAGGAAGTGCGAGAAAAGAAACTGATGGAGTAGCAGGTTAATTCCATAAACACCCTGACCAACTGGCTGGGCCAGGATGCATAGTAGAAACTGAATAACCTTTGCACAGATAAAATTAATATTTAATTTGATGGATGATTATTTTACAGAGTTTAGGCGGAATTCAAGATTCAAAGACTTAGAATTTAAGCATTTTGGTATCAAATCGACAATCTTGTTTAATATTATTGATTCTAATATCTTGAGGTTTGGTGGCACAAAACGAATAATAGCATCATAGATTCTCCCAAATGTAAAGAATGGCAATTCAAATCCGGTCGAAGTTTTACTCTTTCTAAATGTCTCCTCGGTGTCCCTTACTTGACGGTTGTAGAAATCATGTAAAGCAGCCGACTATTTGAAATATAAATGACAAAAATTCAATGAAAATGAACAATAGTTAAAAATTAATAACAACGACTCACCCAAAAAGTTTGAACAACTAAGGACGATCAGATATAATTCTAAAAATGTAAACAAACAATATCGCTGGGTGGCTGTGAATGCTGGACAATATCATCGAAAATGAGGACAAAACTGGAAACGACCGAAATGTGGTTCTACAGAAGGATGCTACGGATACCGTGGACTGAGCATACAAGCAACGACGAGGAGTTAGAAAGAATGGCAACAAAAAGGAAATTGATACTGAGCATCAGGAAGAGACAACTGAAGTTCCTGGGACATGCAATGAGGAAGGAGAGCCTGGAGAACCTGATACTGACTGGACAGATAGAAGGAAGGAGAGACAGAGGAAGGCAGCGGATAACATATTTGCAGGGTCTGATCAGGTGGTTGACGGAACGGGGGTTGCCAGGAGTAAGAGGAACAAACATACTAAGGGCCACAAGGGATAGGGAGACGTGGAGAGCTATGATCGCCTACGTCCTGAAGGGACAGGGCACATAGAAGAAGAAGTGGAAATGGAAGAATTGAACGCCGCTGTATAACTCATTCCTTAATACACTGTTATTGTCTCGAGACTTAAAATCTGTACAGTCATATTAGACACACCTCCATAAAAAAGCCATGGACGGCCTCTTTGTTATAGACGAGAGGATGGTCGATGCTCTTGTCTTTTCTTACAGGTCGGGGTGTTGACCCTACGCAAACCCTTTTATCTTTCGCGTGGTGTAGGCCTGTTGCCAATCAAGGCTATTGAACCCAATCTTTTCTACTATTTAACCCATAACTGGGTTGCCACACTCTGGGAGGTTAATTTGTTTTTTGTTTACAACACACTGATTCCCTCTTATGGTCATCAGCAAAAAGAAGACCCCAAAATATTTACTACAGGTCGAAGATACTAAAATAAAAAATAAAACAAGTATAGAAATTTAAATATCCTGGAAGCGTGCTGACAGAGAATGGAAAGTACGATATTGAGATCCAAAGACTTGACTAAGGACGCATTACAAATGCTAACCAGTGTACTGAAAGATAGGAAAATCTCACTGGAAACAAAGAGAGTGCTGGATTGCTATTTGATGTCTGTTCTTCTGTATAGCAGTGAATGTTGGGTGATCTCCTAAAGGATGAAGGAGAGGCTTGAGGCAGCGGAAATGTAGTTTTACAGACGGATGTTGAGGATACCATGGACTAAGCACGTGACTAACAACGAGGTGTTGGAGTGGATAGAAACGATGTGAAAGCTTATACTTAAGATAAGGAAAAGACAGGTGATGTTTCTGGGACATGTAATGAGGAAGATGGGCCTGGAGAATTTAATACTCACATGACGGATAAAGGGAAAAGGAGACAGAGAAAGTAGCACGCGACCTACTTGATAGGCATGAGCAAATGGATGGCGGGTCGGTGTTTGGGAGAGATAACAAGAGGAAAAATATTGAGAGCGACAAGAGACACATCCAAGTGGTAAGTCTACGATCGCCGACGTTCTGAAGAGACACGATATATAAAGAAGAATAAGATTCCGTCTTCCCACATTAACCACTAGTTTCTTATTCTTCTTCTTCTTCTTCTTCTTCTTCTTCTTCTTATTATTATTATTATTATTGTACCAGTTCCCTTAAAAATGAATGCGCTTGTTACAAATATTTAATATTGCTATGAAAGTATACAAAAGCATAGAAAACATATATTGAAATTCAGTAACTTAGGGATGAAGAATTCATAACTAAAACAGAGACCAATGAACCATTTAAATAATCCGTTCCTTTTATATTTATTTAAACTCTCAGCGGTACATTTGGCGAAGCCATACAGCTTGTCAAATAGATTGTGAGATGTGAGATACTTTCAACATTCATAAAAGACTCGAACCTTTGTCAAAATTTGGTGGGAAGCTGGTAGGTCGATAATTATAAAAGTCTGAGGGTTCCATAGTTTTTAAAGCAGGAGCTAAAGGGGAGAATTTCCAACAAGAAACAAAAGCAAAAAGTAGAGAGGCTTTAGATGTAGAGTTGGAGAGGACAAAGGAGAGTCCAAGTGCACAGTTCTTTAGGACCATAACTGGGATTCCATAATCTATCCTGCACATTTATAAATCTACCATCCGCCCGTGCATTGAATACTGTTGCCATATCTGGTCGGGTGCCCCTGCTATTCTCCTTGGGATTCTCGACAAGGTACAGCGGAGGGTCTGTAATGCGATCGATACCGACTTAGCAGACCGCCTGCAATCTCTCTCACCGGCGCGACGTGGCTTCCCTGTGTCTCTTCTATAAATACTTTCACAGCTTCTGCTCCGATGAACTTAGATCAATGGTGCTCCCTAGGTTCGAATTTGCACGAGATACTAGATTAGCAAATAGATCCCACCCTTTTACAGCGAAACCGATAAAATGCAACCGCAACTTCTACTCCAACAGTTTTTTTCTCGCACTTCGCGACTCTGGAATTCCCTTTCACATGATTGCTTCCCCGACGGCTACAATCTCCAGGAGCTTAAATGTAAGGTCAATAGACACCTCCTAACACACTAACATCCATACTTTCAAACACTCTTCCCACCCACCCAACTATCTATCACCCACTTCTGACATTTCCTATATCTAACCACTCTTTTTATTTACCTTCCCCTATGTAGCCCCAAGCGCAATAGTGGCAGAGGAATGCCTTGCTTGGGGTGAAATGTTTAAAAAAAAAAAACAACAACTTCTGCTTGCCTTATAGAGAGTTAAAAATTATGTTAGAGGCCAGACCGGGGATGCTGTAGACAATCAATCATGATAAAAAGCCACAAGGCCGATGATGCATTCGTATCATGCTATTCATTGTTATTTTTATCGCCCTCATTATGTTTTCAAACCGTTTCATATCTCGAGCACCGTTCTAAATTTAATCCCAGATTCCAAGAATACTTTCGAGAGAGTTTTAATTTTTTATCAGAATTCTAAGCGATTCTCGCGTTTGTGGTTCGTTACAGGTACAACCCTAATCTTCACGTATGTTTTTAACTGCAGGATAGATCCTGTATTCCCAAATGTTTTGCTCGCTTCTATCTTCAGCCTGTGGTCTATATAGACACCTAAGTGAAATAATCAGTTCTCTTTCTTTGTTTACAACGATTTTAAATGGTCTCCCATAAACTAGTGTAAGCGTGTCTTTTTCTTTTCTTCGTATTTTTTCTTCTTCTTATTTTTCTTATTTGTCTTCCTCTTTTTTTCATTTTCCTCTTTTTCATTTTTTTTTGTTCTTCTTTCTTCTTCTTCCTTTATTTCTTATTTTTCCTTCTACTTCTTCTCATTATTATTATTATTATTATGTTTTCATTTTTCAATTTCTGCTATGGTCGCACTACCTAACAAGTCTGCAAGAAGACCTAAGGCAGGTCGAGGTGTGTTATTACGGCTCCATTTCATGTTTTTTCTATATACCCTAACATCTATGCCGTTATATAGACAAATTCTCCTTAGTGTGTAGGCTGTACTTAACAAGACATTTTTTATAACTCTTAAGCTGGGGTTTCCAGGGATTCTTTCAATGTGTTGTTTTGTTCCATTTTTTTATCATTCCAAGTGCACCTACTATCACTGGCACGATTCTTGTTTTCAATTTCTATATTTTTTTTCTATTTCAATTTCAAGGTCTTTATATTTTGACAGTTTTTCGAATTCCTTGGTTGCTATGTTACAATCCGCTGGACAAGCTATATCAATTAATAGAAAAGTTTTCTCTTTCTGGTTTTTGACAATAACGTCCGGCCTATTTGCTTCAATTTTTCTGTCTGTGTAGATGATGTAATCCCATAGAACGGTGACATCTTCTATTTCTGTAACCGGGGCTGGGTGATGTTCATACCAGTATTTGTTTACATATTTACATATTATTATTATTATCATTATTATTATTATTATTATTATTATTATTATTATTATTATTATTATTATTATTCATCATATTTCGATTTCTGCTTTGGTCTCACTACCAACCAAGTCTGCGGGGAGACCTAAGGCAGGTAGTGGCGTGTTGTTATGGCTCCATTTCATGTTGTTCTATCTTCCCTATCATCTCCAGCATTACATAGATAAAGTTTTCCTTAGTGTGTGGGCTGTACTTAATAAGACAATTTTTTGTATATCTCTTAAGCTGGGGTTTCCAGGGATTCTTTCAATGTGTTGTTTTGTTCCATTTTTTATCATTCCAAGTACACCTACTATCACTGGCACAACTCTTGTTTTCAATTTCCACATTTTTTCTATTTCAATTTCCAGGTCTTTATATTTTGACAGTTTTTCAAATTCCTTGATTGCTATGTTACAATCCGCTGGACATGCCATATCAATTAATAGACAAGTTTTCTCCTTCTGGTTTTTAACAATAATGTCTGGCCTGTTTGCTTCAATTTTTCTGTCTGTGTAGATGGTGTAATCCCATAGAATGGTTACATCTTCTATTTCTGTAACCGGTGCTGGGTGATGTTCATACCAGTGTTTGTTTACAGCTTTTCCATAATGTTTGCACATTGCCCAATGTAAATATTGTCCAACTCTATCGTGGCGATTTTTATATTCATTTGGGGCAAGCACAGAACAGCCTGAGATTAGGTGGTCTATTGTTTCTTGGTGTTTATCACAAAACCTGCATTTTGGATCCATATTATTATGCATAATATTTGCCTTATATTATTATTATTATTATTATTATTATTATTATTATTATTAATATTATTATTATTATTATTATAATACATCAGGGAGACTTCAAATGCTGCCTGACTCAAGGAATGGTTTCGAACTAATTTTATGTTCCATTTTTCCGTGCATTGAACATTGCCGCCGCATCTATTCTGGTGTTTATAGTATTCTTGACAACATCCTAAAAGGGTCCGTCATATTATCGGTCCGGGCTGGCATCTCGGTTGCTGCCAATTTCCCAACGTAATAACAATCGCTTCCCTATAGCTTTTCTATAATTAATTTCACAATAATTGCTCGCATGAGTTTTTGTCTTCGGTAACCAATCGCATGAATGAACATGTAGTATGAGATTGGCGATTAGGTCTCATCGTTTTATCGTTGAAATAGCGAGATACTTTTCAAAAACCGCTGCCACAATCTTCTGTCTTCCGGAATTTTCTTCTTTTATTCACTTTTATTATCTCGATCGTGTTTTAATTTTCTCTTACCATCAGAAAACAATTGCATTCCAATCGCATTGCATCTGTTAAAATGATTGAAAAATGTAATGTGCCATGTTCCTTTATGACGTGGGCGATCATGGCTCTCCACATCTTCCTGTCCCTTGTAGCTCTTACTAAACGTTTTCTTTTTATTTCTTCCAAAGTCTGCCCAGCCATCCATTTGCTTAAGCCCATCAGGTATTTCACGCGCTGTTTCCTTTGTTTCTCTTCCATCTATCTATCCTGTGAGTGTCAGATTCTTCAAGCCCTCCTTCCTCATTTAGTTGTCTCTTCTTGATGTTAAGTATAGGTTTTCTTTTTTCTTCCATTCTCTTCAAAACCTCATAGTTGCTCACTGGTTCGGTCCATGGTATCCGCAGAATCTTTCTGTAGAACCACATTTTGGCTGCCTCAATCCTCTCCCTCATCTTTTCGCTGCCATAGAGAAGGATAGGTACACTTTCTTTATTTCCAATGATTTTTTTTTCTTTTTCTCAATACCCTGCATAGCTTTTGGAATGCATCCTTGGCCATGCCACTACCCCTTCGGATCTCAGTGGTGCATTTTCCGTCCTCTGTTAGTATACCCCCCAGATATTTAAATGTCTGTACGTGCTTGATATTAGTATCCTTGGCATTTTGGGATCTTCTTTTTTCTGATTACCATTCATTCAGTATTCTTGAGTCTAGTACAAGAAAAAAAAGTAGCACAGAACAATCTTCCTTTTCCTTCTTTTATGTGCCCTGTTCTTTCAGGACGTAGGCGATCATGGCTTTCCACATCTCCTTATTCCTGGTGACTCTTAGCATGCTTTCTCCTGTTGCAACACGCACCCCTCGTTTCGTCATCCATCTGATCAGGTCCTTCAAAGATGTTATCCGCTACTTTTCCCTGTCTTTTTTCGCTCTATCTGGCCTGTTAGTATCAGGTTCTCCAAGCCCTCTTTCCTCATTGCATGTCCCAGGAATTTTAGCTGTCTTTTTCTGGTGCTCAGTATTAATTTCCTTTTCATTTCCATCCTTTCCAAAACCTCGTCAATGTTCACATGCTCGGTCCATGATATCCGCAGCATCCTTCTGTAGAACCACATTTCAGCTGCTTCACTTTTTTCTTTCATCTTCGAAGATATTGTCCAGCATTCACTGCCATATTGAAAAACTGATATCACATAGCAATCTAGTACTCTCTTCTTTGTTTCTAGCGAAATTGCACTGTTTCTTAATATTTTACTCAACTTCTGGAATGCTTCCTTCGCCATGCCAATTCGCCTTCGGATCTCTGTGTCGCACTTTATGTCTTCTGTTATAACACTTCCCAGCTATTTAAATTTTTGTACCTGCTTGATTCTAGTATCCTCCACCTGTATTTGGCATTTTGAGCTGCCCGTTTTGCTGATGACCATGCATTCGGTTTTCTTGCAGTTTATTTGTAGTCCTTTCTTGTCACTCTCTTCAGTTACCTTCTGTAGGAGGTCTTGTAGTTGACTTTCCGTGTCTGCTATCAGCACTGTATCATCTGCGTACCTTATATTGTTTAAAATGTGGCCTCCGATTTCAAATCCTGGCATAATTTTTAGGGTCCTCTGCATAGTCTCACTGTACTAGTTGAATAGATCAGGTGAAAAAACACATCCTTGTCTTACACCCCTTTCTATTGTTGTATATCTGCTGAATTCATTACCTGTCCGTATGCAGGCAGTTTGCTACCAGTAGAGGTTTTTGATTACTCGTAGGTATTTCTCAAATATGTCGAGGCTGCTGAGTATCTCTATCAATTCTTTAAAAGTTTATATTTACCCGAGACTTCAAGTGGAACGCATATATAAGATCGATCGCTAAAGATGCTGATAAATTGGTAGGTTCCTTGTACCACTCCAGAAAATAACGGGCCCCTTCCGACACGTTAAGAGTCAGATATGTTCTGTTGCCATATTTAAGTCGTCCTTCCTCGTTACATGTCACAAAAGCTTCAGCTGTCTTTTCCTGATATTAAGTATCAGTTTCTTTCTGTGTCCATCCTCTCCAAAACCTCGTCATTGCTCCGGTGCACCGTCCATGATATTCTCAGCATCCTTCTGTAGAACCACATTACGTTTCCTTCAAGTCTTTCCTTCATCTTTGAGGAAATTGTCCAGCATTTGCTGCCATCCCATAATAGACATTACATAACAATCCAATACTCTGTTTCTAGCGAAATTTTCCTGTCTCTTCATATTCAATTCGGCTTCTGGAACGTATCCTTTGCCATGCAAATACGCCTTCGGATCACTGTATCGCACTTTCCGTCCTCAGTTTGAATACTTCCCGGGTGTTTAAATTTCTGTACCTGCTTGATATTATTATCCCCGACCTGTAATTGGCATTTTGGGCTCTTCTTTTTGCTGATTAATGCATTCAGGGTTCTTGAGTCTAAAAAAAAAACTACCACATAACAGAATCCAAAGATTACTAGCAGTATATCCCGGCGTTGCTCGAGTGTAATGAAAGCGTTAAAACTAATCCATGGTCCTGGAGCTCAGACTCAGCCTAAAGAATATTTGTGTGAAGTTTGGTGAGAATCGGATAAAAATTGTGGATTTGTATAAAGAACATACAGACAGATAAACAGACACACACACAAACATCTTGCCTTTTATATATATATATATATATATATATATATATATATATATATATATATTATCGATTTTCTGCACTATTTTAAGAACTGCAAACTTGAAACTTCTAAATATCGTTTCTTATGCCTTCGTCTATGAGTGTATCAAATTTGATTAAACTCGAACCACTCCTTCTATAACCCGATTTTTTCGATTATCGATTTTCGCTATTTATCGGGGGTACCTCGACACAAAACCTAGCTAAGAACACTCGCAGAGGCTTATAGCACAACTGTGTGAATCGGTTCAGCCGTTTCGGATTCTATACGTAACGGATACACACACACACAGACACACACACCCACAGACAAAGTTCCATTTATAAATAAGTTTAGATATTCACCTGAGGCTTCAAGTGGAACGCATATATAAGATCGATCGCTAAAGATGCTGGAAATATGGTAGGTTCCTTGTACCACTCCAGAAGATAACGGGCCTCTTCCGACACGTTAAGAGTCAGATATGTTGCCATATTTGGTCTTCGGCTGCTCGGACCACGCTTTGCAGCCTTGATAGTTATAAACGTGTCTGCGAAGTCTTGTGGATGATGACTTATTTTCAAATCGACAATCGTTTTCCAAGAGACGAAACATCTCAAGCCTCTCGGTACTCCTTCACTATTTTCATGACAAATTTTCTAGTGAGCAACATCTGTTAGAGGTTGTGCGTTGTGGTGCAGTGGATATCGATTCGGAACGACAAATCGGGGAGCCGAGTTCGAATTCCAGATGAATTCCTCGCATTCACTTACGTACAAATACGTTTAGGAAAGGTATTAATCCGTCTCTTCTCTCTAGTTATGGATCAAATAAAAGGACAGATTGGGTTCTGTAGCCTTGGCTAGCCACCAGTCTACCTCAGAAAGCAATGGGAACCTACTGGGGGATAATCTCCTGCCCAGTTAGTTTTGCCTATTTCGAGACATGATCGCCCAAAGCGTGTATCATGTATGACACTGAACTGACTGACATAATAATTCTGACTTTCGCATCTAAGACCTGCCATACTAAGTACACTGGGCTGAATAATATACTTTCTCTTTGTCTTCCATTAGTAAGAAAGAAGTTCCATTCGGAGAGCTTATTCAAAATAACAGCTACTTTGTAGAACAGACTCCTGAAAGTATGCTTCTACGACCTCTAGCAACTTAACGTCTTCAAATGTAAGGTTAAACTGTATTTGAAGCTTATACCTCCTCATATGAGATTAATTCAGTAACTCTCTGTCTTGAGTGGCTCTTAATACTTGTAATGGATGAACAAAAACGAAGAAAGGGAAAAAAAAACTGCTAAACATCTTTCGGTTCGATTGATTTGAGGTAGTTGGTTGGACCGAGAATATTTCAGCATTTTTCGTACATATCCGTATTTTTAAATAGCAAATATATATTTGAGTAAATCTGTACGAAAAAGATAAAAAAACAATCAAAACTGCTAATTGCATTCGTTTGATAAATATCACGTTTATTGTATAATTAGCTGCATTAAACATATCGCTCTTAATTCATAATTCATCATTATGGTAATTAATTAATTGAAAAAAATGAAATAATACACACACATATATATATATATATATATATATACTACACACACGCACGTATATATGTGGTCTTTGAAAAATTTGACTATGGAGGTAAGATGCCTGAGGCCTCGGGCCTAGGCATGTGTAGAATTTATGGGAAAGTCATTTATCCAAATGATCACACACCCACATTTTTCTCTTTTAAACATCTTTGTATTCCAGAGGCGAGAAACTTTGTAGCAAGAACTGGTGATTAAAAAGAGCACACACACACACACACACACACACACACACACACACACATATAGAAGCATTTTAAGTCAATCATCGAAGATTTGAATTCTAACGGAGACATACCGTTTTAAGAAGAATTTTAACTCATTTGTCTTGCTTTTAATATTCCACGCTGCACACATCCCGGTTTCTGTCTCTCTCTCTCTCTCTCTCTCTCTATATATATATATATATATATATATATATGTTAGTCATCCACATACAAGCCTGTTTCGCTGTATCACAGCTCATCAGTGTGGCTAGACACATCCATTGCTTTTGGCCGGGATCGAAAGTCAACCGATTTGCTGTCATTCGGAGTCGCTACTCCCGAAGCCAAAGGCGCATGGAACCAGGGAAGGGAAATTTTAACGTGTTGTATATAAGCAGTGTATATACACGCCAGTCATCGAAAGAACTGAATTCATTCCTGAAGAGTAATGCATATATCGCAGAATTTGAAACTGTTTTTAAAGTTTTCTCCTCTAGAGAGCTCAATCGTAATGAGAGCGTAATATATTAGTCATCCACATACAAGCCTGTTTCGCTGTATCACAGCTCATCAGTGTGGCTAAACACATCCATTTGCTTTTGGCCGGGATCGAAACTCGACTGATATATATATATATATATATATATATATATATATATATATATATATACACTACCAGCCATAATTATTAGGCCACCCAAGATTTAAAAAATAAATGTTATTTCATACTTTTTTTAGTATTTATTGCCAAGTGGATAATTCTAAATGAAATTCTTTTGTTATTATTACTTTGCAAAATTTTACAAGGCAGCCAGGAAGATTTTGCTTCGGCCATCCAATAAGAAGAAGAGACTAGCATGGCGGAGAGAGCACAAAAACTGGACACTAGAACAGTTCATTTCATGCACATGTTATTGTGCAGTATTAACAAAATAATCATTCTATTTCCATTTAGGATTATCCAATTGGTAATAAATACTAAAAATAGTATGAAATACATCATTTCTTTAAAAAAACTTGAGTGGCCTAATAATTGTGGCCTTTAGTATATATATATATATATATATATATATATATATGTGGGCGTGTATAATGATAATATACATGCTTAAAAGTCTGCCTCTTCTTACCGAGCGCCCGTAGCTCAGAGGTAGAATCGCCGACTGACGCCAGTTCTGTCGGATTTCAATCCTGGCTAAGAAGCTATCGGCTGTCTAACCATACGGGTGAGTTGTGATACACCGAAACAGATCTGTCTGCTGATGACTATAAATATATTATTGTAATATTTTTAATATACGTGATTATAATATAAGCGTTTTAGATCGCTACACAAATGTTTTCATATTTCAGTACTCTGAGTTATACTTCGTCAGGTAGTTAAGTGCCATGCATGATACACGCTTGGGCGATCATGTCTCGAAAGAGACATGATTGACTGGGCGGAATATTTTCCAATAATAGATTGCCATTGCTTTCTGCGGTAGACTGATTGCTAACCAAGGTTATAGAACTAAATTTGTCTTGCTATTTAACCCATAGTTGGTGGGAGAAGCGACGGATTAATGCCCTTCCTAAAGCTTGTAGCGCGTAAGTGAATGCAGTGAATTTTACAAGGGGTTACCCTAAGGTCAGAATTAAGAATGTATTTGTGAGTATGTTTTTAATTATGACATATACCCCACTTAAACTGTCGGAAAAAGGTAAAGAACTGTTTTTCCATAAAAATCATTCCTATCTCCAGCTGCCAACCATTGTCTGACGAAATACAGTTAATGGAACTGAAACATGAAAGCTTTTGTGTAGCGATGTAAGAAAAATATTATAATTATATATTGCTTTTCTTCGTATTGAGCAATTTAAAAATTTAAATGCTATAAACTGAGGATTTTTACTTCATTTCTTCTTACTCACACACAGACACACAGAGAAATATGATATATATATATACACAGAGAGAGAGAGAGAGAGAGAGAGAGAGAGCGGTAAAAACAGTAATGTGATTATCTCTGTTTTATGTTTTAGTAATAATTGACCTTAATATAATAAATAAATAATAATACCTTGAATATTCGTGACCTTGAATAATAATTTGGCACCAGCATTATTACTTAACTCTGATTGGTTCTTTTATAATTGATATATTGCTACTCGATCATGCGCCTGGTCATTTAAAGGTTACATGCAAACAACTTTCGCCTTTCGTTCTGCTCTTCTCGTATAACAAAACAAATCACTGATTTTGTGCATCAAGTTGTCATACTTTTCAAAGAAGGCGGACGGGGTGAGCGTTGAGATGTGCAGAAAAATTATTCTTGAATTTTCGGTCACATCAGTCGTCGGTAAGTTTTAACAGTTTTCTTCTGTCTTTCTGAATTTACTGCTTTTTAACTGGGAACTATATATATATATATATATATATATATATATATATATATACGTTTAACTCCCGAAGAAACGTTGGACACCCAACGTTGAAACAAACATATGATTGTCGAGGACATATATTAAAAAATAATGTACATGTATATATTAAAAAATAATGTACATGTTCTAAAACATAATATATATATATATATATATATATATATATATATTGTAAATCGCCTGAAGACACCATATGGCAGAAACCTAGAAATGGTAGGAGATATATTAAAATATAATGTACATGTTCTAAAACATAATTTATAATAATATATCTCTCTCTCTCTCTCTCTCTATATATATATATATATATATATATATATATATTGTAAATCGCCGAAGACACCATATGGTAGAAACCTAGAAATGGTAGAAATATATATGCCCCGTTTCTTGTTTTTTCTTTATTCCTACTCTTACTTCCGTTTTTATGCACACACAAACAAATAAATATATTTCCCCATAATGTTTTGTTCTCACTGATGAGATGGATGTTAAATTTACTCGTTCGGCATCCGATTTTGTAGAATCATTTGTAGATTGTAAGAAGTTTTAGATTATCATTATTTACTGCTCAGATCATATTTATTAACGCAGAGCGGTGGGGTCGGTCTAGAGGAGGTTGGTTAGTATCTTTCACAATCGTATTTGCAATATAACGAACCCGAGTGGAATTGGAACTGAACTCTCTTATTTCCAACTCCGAGCCGTTATTCATTACACCAGCCGAACATCCAAGCATATTGCATTTGTTATTCCCAAGCAGTCACCCATCTACATACAGACCAGGCTCAAAGTTGCTTAACTTCGGTGATCGTACGAGAACTTATGCTTGAACGTGATATGGCCGCAAGCACTTAAAATTAGGAGATTGAATTTTGAATTTTTGAATGCAGAAAGAAAAGATAGTTTCGTTCACCTCACCTGATCCGCCCCGTGCCCGACTAAAATAGGTTTAGCAGATAATCCCATGCGTACATTTTCTTGCACGATTTGTTGCTAAAAGGTATTGCTATGGAAGAATTAAAATGACATCGGCCATTTTACAGGCATTTCTGGCGTAGGAAAAACATTTGCCGCTTCCAGTAAAAGTACGTCAGGTAAAATGAGCGGGAAATTTTTCAGCTTCCGTTCACTTGCGGTAAAATCGAAAATTTCTCTTCTCACTTTTCCTGATTCTGCTTAAACTTGGAATTTGAGAAAGAAAGATTTCGTCTGTTTTTCATCTGTTTTTCGTCTGTTTTTCGTTACTTAAAAACGTTTGTTTAGATATTTTATTCATTTTTTACAATATTAACATTTTTCATTCTCTATTTGTCGTTCACAATTTAATTCTTTCTTTTTGCTTTTTAAATATTTTTTTCTTTCATATTCTTTCTTTCATAAATTTGGATTGTGTTTATGTTTTTATTTTTTTTTTAATTTCCTTCTTTCTTTCTTTCTTTCTTTCTCGTTTAATATGTTTCTTTCTGCATTTCATTATGTTTTCGATTTGTTTCTTTCTTTTCTTCTTTTTATTCCCTCTCTGAATCTTTCTTTTATTCTTTCTCACTTCTTCTTTCGTTCTTTATTGTTTGGAGTTTTTCCTTTCCATTTCTTTCAGATTCTTTTTATCTTTCATTCTTTGTGTCTTTCTTTATTCTTCTCTCGTTCGTTATGTTTCTTCTTTCATCCATTCTTTATATTCTTTCTTTCTTTCTTATTTCTTTTAATTTTTCTTTCTATATTTTTTTTTATTTATTTCTGAATTTTTCTTACTTTCTTTTCCTTATTCTTTCTTTCTTTCTTTCTTGCTTATTCCATTTCATCTTTCTTTTTAAATTTTTCTTTATATTTATTTCTGAATTTTTCTTGCTTTCTTTTTTCTTATTATTTCTTTTTCTTTCTTTCTTTCTTTCTTTCTTTCTTTCTTTCTTTCTTTCTTATTCCATTTCCTCTTCCTTCCCTAAATTTTTCTTTTTATTTATTTCTGAATTTTTCTTGCTATTTATTTCTGAATTTTTCTTGCTTTCTTTTTTTCTTATTCTTTCTTTCTTTCTTTCTTTCTTTCTTTCTTTCTTTCTTTCTTTCTTTCTTTCTTATTCCATTTCATCTTTCTTCCTAAATTTTTCTTTTTATTTATTTCTGAATTTTCTTGCTTTCTTTTTCCTTATTCTTTCTTTCTTTCTTTTTTCTTTCTTTCTTTCTTTCTTATTCTTTCTTTTTAAATTTTTCTTTATATTTATTTCTGAATTTTTCTTGCTTTCTTTTTTCTCATTATTTCTTTTTCTTTCTTTCTTTCTTTCTTTCTTTCTTATTCCATTTCCTCTTTCTTTCTAATTCTTTTCTTTATATTTATTTCTGAATTTTCTTGCATTCTTTTTTTTTATTGTTTCTTTCTTTCTTCTCTTCCATCTGTCACTCATTCCCCCTTTTCTCACCTTGTTTCCCGCTACGCCATACCCACTGTCCCACACTCACTCTTTTTAAATTCCGCCTTAATTTTTAACCTCTTCCGGTCCAAATGCATTATTATATCTAATGCCCTTTTGAGAAAATAACATTAGCCTTATGATTTCGACTTAGTGGTTTTCTGTAGCATTTTGTTTATCTTCCTCGAGATATCATCAATTTTGACAATCCGATCTCAAATGAACTCGCATCCGTTTTGTGACATTCTGAGCCGCTGAGTTGCAGAGTGTGAGTATTTTTAAAAAAATGAATGCTTTACTTTTTGGCACAAATCATTGCATTGCGAGTTATATAGAGAAACTCTCGGAAATTTTGTTCATAAAAAGATATGAACAAATTTAATCAGCGATAACATTAAGTATTTTATGAATAATTTTCTTCTTTTTACAAGTCCTTTCTATTCAATTAGCTTTCTCCCTAGAGTTTAAATATACCGAGAGAGACTTTTTAAACTACTATCTATGAGTAAATGGGCTGGAATGTTTAGATCAGAATTAGGATTAAAGAAAATCTATTGTTCAATAAAAAAAAAACCCCATAAAATCCAACCTCCTGATTAAAATTATTGTCTACCCATTTAAAAAATCAAAAGTTCTACTATGTATCTTATGCAGACAAAATTAAAAAGTGACTTGTCTAGACACCAGTCCATTCTGCTTCCTTTCACGACTCAGATCTTAAAACTCCATGGTTAAATAATTCTCATTTTTGATTGAACAATATCGACACACCTAAAGAAATTTCTCAAACTAACATTCCTTAATTTTCTAAATAACCATGAATTCATCTAATATATTTAAAAATATTTATTTTCACCATTTAACTTACCATATCACCTGAAGAAGAACAATATTGTTCTGAGACATGAAAATTTTTATGTAGTGATATTATGCTTTTATAAACCATTGAAATAACAAAATTACAATATATATATATATATATATATATATATATATGTGTGTGTGTGTGTGTGTGTGTGTGTGTGTGTGCAAATACTTCATTTTTAAGTTTTTACTTTTAAGGGAATTTTAAAGTAGATGGCGTTGCGTAAGCTACGTTACAGCTGTCATTCTTGTACATTTCTGGTCAGCCTGACTTCAATGTTTAACGTGTGTAGTAGTGAGTTAACTGAGAAGTGCTCTTTTCAACAATCCTCAGTCGTGAGCAGGTAGATATGATTTTTACCTACTACCGCGCGATGGTAATGGACGCGAGGCTGCACGTCTGTATCAGATTGTGTTTCCAGACCGAAGGAAGCCTAGTCATCCAATCTTTTCTGCTGTTTATTGTCGCTACTGATACAGGAACTGTTTCACCACAAACTATAGATCGAGGAATACCGAGATCCTCTCTTTCATCTGGTCAAAAAGAAGACATTCTATATGCTGTCGGATATGATCCAGGTATCAGTATACTTCAAGAGCCTCCAGCATTTCATATATTTCATAGTACCGCAAAGGACGGTACTTCAACAGCAGTTCCTGTACCCATATGATTTGCTATGTGTGTAGGGTCTTTCACCCTCTGATCACACTATTTATTGCACAATGCCGATCCGTTGTTACTCGCTTCAGTATTTGTTATGTTGTGGACTAGTTTTTCGCACTGAAAGCTTTAATCGTGCTATGTCGGTTGCTAATAGACTTAACGCACCCAAAATGTTAGGAACTTGGTAATCTTCCACTGTAAGCTGACTCCTTAGTATTCGGCTAACTGCCGACTAATATCAACTGCCTAGTAGTTCTACTGAACTCCAATAGAACTCTAAAGAACACTCTAGAACTTCGAAGAACTCATATGAATTTCCCAACTTCTCTTTAATTATTGTAATGAATACAATTGTGGCACAAGGCCGATTTGGGCGGTGGGAAACTCAGGTTGGTCTTCAGTACCTATCCTACACCTAGCTAATCTGACTCACGATCCAAACATACTTTACAATTTTCTCATCCACCACAAGAACATGTTTATCAGAATTCAATCCTTCATACACAAAAATACCGCAAACATACCAGGGACCTAAAAGAATATATATATATATTTTGAGTTAACTTCCTGTTAACTCTTATTGATATAGGATAGGAGAGAGATTCCATTATTTGAGGAATAGGTGTGTTTCACCATAACAGTTTACGAAAGAGACAACATCTGGAATAGATGGAATAACTGTGGTGATACCGAGCAAAAGCGAAGGACCGAATGATTGCTCTATAACGACCAGAAAGCAAATGACCAAAAGTCGTCTCTGCGCAGGTGGATTCGCGCAGATGTTCCGGTTGAAAAATACAAATTAATCAAATATCAAATTTCCATTTCGTGAGCCAACGCGAGTTTTATTTATCAGCCAATTTGAAGCCCAGTATCACGTACAAGTGTAAAATTCCAAACGACCAGAAAGCACATGACCAAAAGTCGTCTCTGCTTTGATGTATTCGCTCCTTAGGTTAGCAAGTGCTTTTGAGACAGGGAAGAAAGTAAGGATAGGTGAAGGGAGGCGAACGTAGTAGCCGTTTGACTTAATCAAGGGAGACACTAATCACGCTCGTCTCGTCAGTCTGTCTGCTGGGTGGTTTCTATTTCGGCTTTTTATATCTGCTTTTTAGATCAAAAGCAACTCATTTGCTGCAAGAATAAAGCCTTCAGTTTCAGACTTTAATCCAGATGCACTTAACCACCGATGAGTATAAACTTTATCAACATTGGGATTATTAGCACGTTCTGGATATTGGTCATGCAGAGGTTTGTCTTGCCAGCGTTGTTTTATCTGTTCAAGAGCTTTATCCTTGGCTTTCATTTTCATATTTTTTGCCGCAATAGTTGGTTCTTGACTTTTATATTGCTTTTCTACAGAATCTACTAAATGTAAATCTTGTTTGTATTTACTGCCTTCTTTCATTATTGAATATTGTTTCTTTCTGTTTTCATGTTGTTCGACTAATTGTATCATCCAGGCCTTTGTTGTTTCTTTGTATGTTAGTAAGCCAATAGTTGTTGTCTTGTATGACAATTCTAGCTGAATAAAACCTCTTCCAACTTCTTTACCGGGTATGTATATACGGTCTACATCAGCTTTTGGATGATGCATCCTATGCTTAGAAAGAAGTTTTCTTTTTTTAGAATCCATTCGTCTGATGTCGTTTTGAGTCTATTTCAAGATGTTGAAACTATATTGGTCCACTGGGATGGCAAGGCTATTAATGGTCATAATTCTGTTCTGAGAATTCAATTCAGCTGTTAATATCAGTCGTAGCCTTCTTTACTCTTTACGCATTATTTCTTTCATTTTTTATGGTGAATACTTTCACTCTCATTTACACCTAGGTGTTTATAAAATTTTTCTGACTTTAATTCTTTTATTGCTGGGTCTAAGCTAATTCAGGATGTTTGTTGTAGCGATCCTCGTAAAAGTGTAGCTTTAGAACATTTATTTTGAATTTCATTCCAGTGTCTTCACTGAAGCATTTTACAGTTTGCAGAAGACCTTCCAGCTCATTATCATTCTTAGCATACAACTTTAAGTCATCCATGTAAAATAGATGGCTTATTTTTTTTTTTTTTGAGCTATTTTATAATCACATTCTGTCTTGTTAAGTTGACTGGTTAATGCTATTAATGATATGCAGAATAGTAAGGGAGACAAAGAGTCACCTTGAAATATACCTCTTGATGTTTATTTCACCAGGCTTATAGTTTTCATTTATATGATTGAGGTAAAGGGTTGTTTTCCATATCGACAAACATTGTTTGATGAAATTGATGATGGCGGCTGATATCTTGTAAATATTTAAAGTCTTTAAGATCCAATCTACTTCCTTGCTATGTTCTTTAGGGCAAGCCCGTATCTTTTCCCAGAACTGTGTGACTTCTTCCATTCTGGTGGGGGACTGTCACTTCAATTCTTTTTTTACCTATTTCCCTGTAAAATCTCTATGTATCGGTTTGAAAAATTTGTTTTGTCTGTAAAATCTTGCTCTTTTCTCATGGCGCCTTATTCTTTGAGCCTTCAGTTGGATTTTTTGCTTTATTTTTTCTTTAGTTGATAAGACTTCATTTTCATTTCTAATGTATTTTGTTTTGGCTCTTCTGCTTTTCCTAGTTCTTACATTTATTCCTCTACTCAGTTCATCCAGTACTGATAGTTCACTTCTAAGTTGTTCGATTTCTTTTTCTATATTTCTTTTCCAAGGTGGATCTTCATGTCTGCGAGACTGCCTTGTTTTTATTTTGATGTACAATTTTTTTGTTGCTGCTATTGCTGATGCATATATTGCTTCATTGAGATTTGTATGAGTGTCTTCATCCAAGATTAATTTCAGTGCTGCATTGTAGAGTTTAATAGTTCGGAGGTTATGTTTTGTTGGTTGTAATTTTGGGAGCTGTTCTCGTTCCTCCATTGTTATATTTTGTATTTGACTTAGATGGTTCTTTATTTCTTTATTATTATTATTATTTCTTTATTTATTTTATTATTTATTTATTATTATTATTATTATTTCTTTATTTATTTTATTATTATTATTATTATTATTATTATTATTATTATGTCATTTTCATCATATTTCTGCTATAGTCACACTACATACCAAGTCTGCAAAAAGACCCAAGCCAGGACGTGGTGTGTTGCTATGGATATATTTCAATCTTCCACAATATTACTTACTTTACAGAGACAATTTAACAAGACAATTTTTTGTATATCTCTTAAGCTGGGGTTTAAATATGTTATTTGTTCCAATTTTTTATCAATCCAGGTACACCTACTATCACTGGTATTGTTCTTGTCTTCAATTTCCGCAGTTTTTTCTATTTCAATTTCCAGCTCTTTTATATTTTGATAATTTTTCAAATTCCTTGGTTGCTATGTCACAATCCGCTGGACAAGCCATATCAATTAATGGCAAGTTATTTTTCTGTTTGGTTTTTGAAAATAATGCCCGGCCTATTTACTTTAATTTTCCTGTCTGTGCAGATGGTGTAATTCTATAGAATAGTGACATCTTCTATTTCTGTAACCGGTGCTGGGTGATGTTCATACCAGTGTTTGTTTACAGATTTTCCAAAATTTTTGCACAGTGACCAGTGTAAATATAACCTAACTTCATCGTGACGATTTATATAATCATTTGCAGCAAGTACAGACCATCCTGGGATTAGATGGTGTTATGTCGTGAGTAAGAATAAATAACTCAACAACAGGAATAGGTTAATTGTTGTATTCCGTGAAAAATAGTATTTACAAAGGTTATTAGTATCCAATACAAGAATAAAGGTTAATCGTCTCAACCGTCGTAAGACGTAGTATGAGCAATGGGTACTTCCGGGTCGTCACCGGAAGTCTACGACTGACTTGTCGATCGGCCGCTCGGCATACTGTATTTATTCTTTGTATAAAATACAAAAAATTATGGCACAAGGCCTAAAAAGGGAGGGGGAAAGGTTGGTTCTCGCTTAACTATCCTATACCTAGCTAAACACTATCACGACCCATTCACTCGTTACAATTTGCAGAGTCACCAAAAGAACCCATCCATCTACTCCCAATCCTTCGTACACCACAATGCCAGAAACTCACAAGGGACACCTAAAAAGTGGGGGAAATTAACCCATGACAATAAAAATGTATTTATATACAATATACAATAAATGTACAAGATAATGTACAATATAATAAAATATTTAATGAAAAATGAAATGATGGGAGGGGAATGAACCCAAAAATCAACTAAACATACAACAAATTTTGAACTAAAATAATAATCAATGTTAGTAAGAACCGACCATCCCATAAAAAAAGAGTGGCCGCTGTATTCCGCCCAACGGCGAAATCAAGAAGCACACTCGCTAAGGGAGTGGGGAGGGGGGTAAAAAATTAGCGGACAGGGACAATAAAAGGCTGAACCAACCGAGATAAAAAGAGACCAAAACAAACTGGGGAGGTTGGGAATCTCGACATGGATCATAACAAAAGAGAAAGCCGGGTACAGGCTAGGAACACATTCACTCACTTTAACTAAGTACACAAGAGAGAACTAGCTTAACCAGGGGAGGGTTCCAGAGGAATCCACCCCGATGTAACCAGCAGATCTAAAAGAGAAAATCAAGATGAGCCCCGTTCAAGCGAACCAGGCTCGCCACATTTACCCACCTTTTGCTAAAGTCTGTCGAAGTCAAACGTTTCCAATCAGTTCTAATCTTTATTTTGAGCTGATGCTCAAAATAACAGATCAGATCCTGATGTGAAAGACGCTGACCTCGCAAGACTTCCTCCATTCGCGTCGTCCAAATCACCATTCGAGCCGTGGCTAGCAGCGACAGAAACACCATACGCTTCATCCCAGAGAACGGGGGCGACACATTATCACAGGCGAATGCACGATCAATGAGCACAAGCTCTCGCGGCGTGATACGAGCAGTCAACTCGCCGACCCGGTCCCATAGAGGGCGAACCCGCGAACAATGGTAGAAGGCGTGCGAAGCCGTTTCTTCCAAGCCAAGGTTGCAGCGTTCACAATCTGGCAAATCCGCCAGGCCCCATATGAAGGCTTTGTCATTGAGAGGCAAGCGATTCCGAGCTAATCGCCAGGTGAGCGAAAACTCAGAGTTGTTGAGATAATCACTCCCTGGCGCCCAAGACCAGAACGAGCGAAACTCGTCCTCCGACAAGCGCAGCACATCACGTAATGAATCCTTTGCGACGCCCTCCACTAACCCACGATAGAAGACTCTCCTAGGCCGTGAAAGGTCACTGGACCGTGGAATGGCCCGCAGGGCCGCCAGACATTCGAGGAGAAAACTCGATCGCTCTCGAGGCTTACGGCACCGCCTCGAGATGGGGGGAGTGATAGTAAGGCTAGGGAACATGTCCCTCACTATCCCCCTAAGCAATGAGTCTTCGGAAATCGCTCGCCTGAGAAAAACCAACTTGACGCAACCTTATGGCCCATCAGGTATGGCATTCCCAGACCCCCATGACACGGACGTTGGTAACAGACACGTTTGTCGACATAGTGCTTGCGTCCTCTCCACAAAATGGAGAATAGCAAACGCTCGATCGCCTTCCTATGCCGTTTACAAAGTGGAAGTACTGACAACTGGTAAAGGATAATGGGAAAGACGTATGTAGCACACGCCTCTGCCATACCCTTTAAGGACAAATTCCTTCGGCGCCAAGTCTTGGCCGACGCGCCTACCTTTGCCAGTACTTCAGACCAATTTTTCTCCAACTGTAGGTCGGGCCCGAACCACACTCCAAGAATGCAGACCGGGCCGTCCGTCCAGTCGAAGGGCCCCGGGAGGGTCAGACCCTTCCAGGCGCCTAACCGCAAGCCGGACGACTTGTTGCGGTTAATCTTGGCCCCTGTCACCTGTTCGTACCGTTCAAGCGCCTTCTGTACCACCTCGATGTCCCTGCGGCAGGACATGAAAGTAGTGACGTCATCGGCGTACGCGGAAACCCTGGCTCGAGCACCACCAGGTACAGCGATTCCACGTAGGGCCGGACTGCACGCCCTGTCCCTTAGCCGGCGAAGGAGGGGCTCCAACGCCAAAGCATAAAGTAGGGGCGACAGTGGACAACCCTGTCGGACCGACCTAGACAGCGCCAGAACGCCCGACAACTTTCCGTTCACCTGTACCACAGCCGTCGGGGATTGATACAGGAGGCTAATCCAGCGGCGGAAGTTGGTTTCGAATCCAGCTGCCTGCAGGACAGCCGCCAGGTACCGATGGTCAACCCTATCAAATGCCTTGGACTGATCTAAATGGATCAGCGCGGCTTCGTCGTCGTCTTTTATCCCATCTATGATCGTGCGTATCAGATGCAGGTTGCTCTGAATTGTTCGGCCCTTCACAGCACAAGTCTGCTCAGGTCCCAACAGAGACTCGGCAACTAATTGCAAACAATTTTGCAAGATCTTGGACAAAATCTTTAACTCTGTGTTTAGCAGAGTTATGGGCCGGTAACCCTCTAGCTCCCTCCCCACATCCTTGCCTTTTCTCAACAGCGTGATCACACCCCTGGTGAACCGGTTGGGGATGGACCCCTGCCGGAACCAGTTGTTGAACACGACAGTCAAAATCGGGACAAAGATGTGCGACAGCCTCAAGTACAATTCATAGGGCAAACCATCGAGACCCGGCGATTTGCCACTGCCGACCTTCTTCAGCGCCGCGTAGACTTCGCCCTCCGTAATCTCTCCCTCGCAGCTAGCTGCATCAGCCGGCAAAAGCCGGGGAAGTCAGCCAAATAACTGCGAAACTCCTCATCACGGAGACCAGGCTCCTTGGTAAACAGGATCTCGAAATGCCGCCGAAACGCCTCGCACATGTCGTCAGTCGACCGCAGAGTGTGTCCCTCCGGGTTGCGAACCTCTCGAATGTACCGGTCGCCTCCGCGGCGAATTTCTTCCTTGCGCAGTTCTGCGCCCATGTTCACAGCTTCGGAAGACATCTTGCTTAACTTATGTCTAACTACCTGGCCCATGTAACGATCGCTATTCGACCGGTCCACGGCCTCCTTAGCTATGGCTATCTCTAGGGGATCCCCACCAGCCACCGCCCGGGAGTAATTAGATCTAAGTGTCTTCACCTTGTCAGCCTTATCTAGTTTGAGCCGAATGCTGAACTGAGTGGTGAAAGACCTAATACTATCCTTAAGGTTCTCCCACCACTTATTCCCGATGACTCCCCCAGTTAACGCCCGCTGCACTAAGTTAATTAGCTGGCGCCGGAAGTCCCGCCTGTCCAGTAAGGACACGTTGAACTTCCAGTAACCAGCCATTCCCTAACCCTATTTTCTAAATTTACCCGGGCACAAACGAGTTTGTGGTCCGAGTAACCTAGCCAGTGGAACGTGGGACAATCTAAGAAATCTAGCTCGGCTTCACGAACTAACATTCTATCAAGGTAGCTAGCCACCTTGGTAGAAGGCCAACTATTAGTCCACGTCCACATTCTCCCGCCCTTGTGATCGGCCCGGTATCTATCGACTAGACCGAAGTCCTCGATCAGATCGACCAAGCTACGATCACGTGCCTTCCCTCTAGCTCCCCGCCCTCTATCCAACTTGGGGTCCAGGATAGCATTCCAGTCCCCCACTAAGACGAGTCGCTTGGAATCCACCAGGAAGGGCTCCAACCGCCGAAAAAACGAGACGCGCTCCTCCTGGTCGTTGGGCGCATAAACCGCAACCAGTCGAAACGCATTGCTTTTCACTGCAATATCGGCCACGATCAGCCGGCCCTCGGCACCGACATGGACAAGATCCACCTTCGCGTCCAGGGTACGCTTGACCAGCAAAGACACTCCTCTGGCCAGCCGGTTCCCATATGCTGAATAGACGACAAAGTCGTTAGACAGCACACAAGCATCGACCTTGCAAACAAACTGAGTCTCTTGGATCGCGGCGACATCCACGCCGAAGGACAAGAGGTCCCGAAGCAGGCGGGCCGCCTTACTCCGATCCCTAAGGCTCTTCACGTTCATACTGGCTAACTTAATTGACATCGTTTAGACCTGTAAAAGAAAGCAGAAAATTACTTCTGGTCACATACGGAGCGAAAATCAATGGGAGTAGGGACCCCGACGGATTGTCCAAGGTTACCTGTACCAATATCGGACGTAATTCGTCCGTCTTGGACAATGCCGCCGACGTCCGTAGGGAAAGTTAGCTTTACAGCCCTATATAAAGATGGGTGGAGGATGACGGGGACCCTCCCAGCGCAAAAATGCGACAGCCTCTGTAGATATTTAGTGCCCGTTTGGCCCATTTTTATGGTCGGGAAAGCCTCAACGGCCCCCTGCACAAATTCCCAGGTTTTTGTTTTACTTACCCCGGTATTTCTGATCAAAGTCAGTACTCCGGGGGCGCCCGGGAAGTTGGCAGGGTCCTCGATGGACTTTCCGTCTATTACTTTAAGTTTGAAAAGAGGCCTTAGGAGGACCTTCTTCTGAGAAGAAAGGTCTCTCTCTAAGGCCTGTCTGTCTACTTTGCAAATGTCCTGAGTGCAATAAACGTTCTTTTTATTTTTTTCCCGTTTCGGGGAGGGTTTTTCAGTGTTCGGGGAGGGGTGATCAGATTTCGGGGAGGAAGGTTCTGGTTGGGAGGAGGGTGTGGGAGGTGTGAGGGAAGGAGAAGGTATATTTCTTACTGGGGAGGCAGAATGACTCCTCCCCTTAACAAAGACAGTTCTGACAGGTGATGCAGGTGCCGATTGGGTCTTGGGGGAAGCTGTAATTCGCTCCGCTCTGCCACGCTCCTCCTTCTTTCCTTTTTTTATGTTGACATCCTCTTCCTCCTCTCGAGCCCTCTTTAAAGATGACGACCGTAGAGGAGGCATTTCCACATCCAAGTCTTGTTGTTGTTGTTGATCTGGTTGTTGTTGATCTGGTTGCTGTTTCTGTGGTTCATTTTGTTGTTGTTGTTGCTGCTGTCGAGACTCCTGCTGCTGCTGTTGCTGCTTTGCCTCCTTGCGAGGCTTCTTCTTTTCTGGGGACGGAGATTTTTCATGTTGCGGAGGAGGGGAAGAAACTTTCTTCCCCCTCCTCACCACCTCCGTCCATTCCCCGCTTTTTGGCTGGGATTTTTTTTCCGGGGTACTTGTTGTTTTTGACACCGGCGGTGTTTCCGGTGTCACCGGTGTTTCTTCCGGTTTCCCTGCCGGACACATTTTGAATGTGTGTCCGGCCAGACCACACGCCCAGCAGTGCGGCTTCCTTCCTTCCACTACCACAAACAACTTTCTTCCTCTACAGATCAGAATGTCCGGGACCCCCAGAAAATTCTCGCGGTCCACAATGACGCTGACACAGACATCCTCTGTGGCAACACCAGCCTTGCTGTTTATGCGTGCCACCTCCTCAACTGCACCGAATGCCGCAAAAAATGCTCCCACATGGTCACATGAGATGTCCACCGGTACTCCATGTATCGTTATTTTTGTCTTTCTTGTACCAAGGTATTCGGTTTGAAACCGAATACCTTTCGCAGTCAATACATTTCCGGCTAGATCCTTCGTTTCGCCTTCCGTGCCCAGCAAGATGTCCCACATTGCACGGGACCTTCTTGCTAGTATGCAAGGGAAAATGTTCAGGGCCTTTAGGGCTTCTTCCATGTTCTCCCTACTGACAGCGATAAATTTTCGTGTTTTTTCATCGGCTGTCAGCAGAGAGATTGTCTTCTTTGCCATTACGTCAACAACTTCTGGTATTGCTACCAATTCATTTTCTTTTATATATTCTTGGTATTTTTCCCGCATTTGCGAGTAGTACTTGGCATCTTTTGTTACTGGGGCCTTTTTCCATGCCGTCGGTGATGGGGTTACCGCCGGCATGCCCACAGCAGAAGTAGACGGCTGGGGAGACAAAGCCATTATTGACTTGCACCCCCTCACAAAACACAAAAATTCAACAAAAAGTTCACCAAAGCGCCACGCGCGACGAAAACAGAACAAAACAAGTGACAAAACAGGTACTCACAATTAAACTCTGTAACAAAAAATGCGTGTAATAATCCGAATTTTCAATAAATCAAAAAGACGGCGGCGAGGCACACTCTCCTACGTAGATGCCACCATTACTTTACATAGTAATGGAATAGTCCTTTATAGCCGAATAGGCGCGGGCGTCCAACAGATGGCTTAGAGTTTCTTCGTATTTGTCACAAAACACACATTTTTGATACACATATTATTATTATTATTATTATTATGAAGGGATCTAGGGTAGGGGTACAGAGGGAACTATCAAGATACTTAATATATTTCTCTTCGCTGTCGTTTATATATATCATATCTGTTGCATTTCTTTTTTAGTTACTTTTGTATTTGCCGAACTTTTCGATCCATATCTTTGACTTATTAGCCTTTATTATTTAGACTTGTTTCCGCATATATCTCTGACGAGTATTTGTAAAAAAACATTTATCTCAGGATAAATACCATTGCAATTGACTCTCTCGTATGAAATCTAAACAAATTGCGATCTACAAAAATAAATAAGTAAAAAAATTATAATTAAAGAAACTAAAGGTCATTATTGTGAGCTGACTGAACCTAATGATCTCTGGCTTGACTTTTTTTAAAAATCTATTTCATATAAAATATTTGTTTTATTGACGGTTAATGTCCGAAAAGCCGTTCAATTTAAAACCGAAACTAATTTAATGTTTATTTGTATGTTAACTTCCCGCCATGAATATTAATACATTCTGAACGGTTGGCCATTAAAAGGATATCTACTTCCGGTTTTCGTGTAGAATTTAATGTCAAAAGTCAATCTGCGTAAGGTGAAGAGTTGAAATCGAAAACAACAACAAATTGCAAACAGGAAATCGAGGGTCAGAAGAACTAGAATTAACGACAGAATAATAAAAAGATTTTAAAAGACATTGAAACGTGCTGCGGAGAATTAAGTAGAAAAATGGTCATGCACATACACATACATTCACACACACACACATATATATATAACATGTCTTGTGGACATAGAAGAATCCAAAGGAGTATCCTTCACATATAACGGTAGGATAACTCTCTAAGAGAGCTCTAAACATATATGCATATAAATACATATAGAGCAAATATAAGAAAAATTAAGACAGACGCAGTATTTCATGGTGAATCGGAAGTGTGGGCCTATTTCAGGCGAACCATCATCAGCTTCCCTCTTTATTCAACGGATTATGAAGGATTCTTCATGTAGAATACTTCGTTGAATAAAGACGGAAGCTGACGATGGCTCGCCTGAAATAGGCCTATACTTCCGATTCACACTGAAAAAACGCGTCAGTCTTAATTTTTCTGATATATATATATATATATATATATACTACCGACCATAATTATTAAACCGCCCCAGACTTTTTTTTAAATTGATGTATTCCGTACAATTTTAGTATTTATGGACAAGTGGATAATTCTAAATGAAAATAGAATGGTCCTTTTGTTAATACTGAACAATAACATGTGCATCAAATGAACTGTTCTGGTGCCCAGTTTTTGTGCTCTCTTCCTCATGCTAGAGACTTCTTATTGGCTGGCCGAAGCAAAGGCTTGCAAAATTTATCAAAATAATAATAACGAAAGAACCATTCTATTTTCATTTAGAATTATCCACTTGGCAATAAATACTAAAAATAGTATGAAATACATCATTTTTTTTAGGCTAGCCCAAAAATTATGTCCGGTAGTGTATATATATATTTAACCATTCTATTTTCATTTACAGTTATTCACTTGACACTAAATACTAAAATATAGTATAAAATACATCATTTTTTTAAACTTTGGGGTGGCCTAATAATTATGGCCGGTAGTATAATATATATCAAATTAAATATGTATATATATATATATATATATATATTGATTATTTAATTACTTAGTTTTTTGGTCATAATAAAATTAGACCAGTACACAGTTATATTAAAAAGTGTTAAATGCAATTATATTGTAGAACTTTTGAATATTTTGCAGTTGTAAACGAGTTATTACGCGACCTATTTTTTTACCGTGTGGTGTCTTCAGGCGATTTTCAGTAATCGATTTCACCATTTTTTTAAGAACGCTCACATAAAGGGATTTCTTGAACGCACAATTTTCAAAATTAGAAGAAATTATAACGTTTTCAGCGATGGTTGTATGACCCTAATCGTTTTTTTATGATATGATTACACTTAGACATAATTTCTTTTCTTTCATTCAGTAATTCATTTTTGTTATTCCCAAACAAAAGTGAATTTACTGAATGTTATTCCCAAACAAAAATGGGTTAAATAGCAGGACAGATCTGGTTCTATACTCTTGGTTTGATAACCAGTCTACCACAGAAAGTAATGGCGACCTACTCTCAGATAATCTTCTGTTCAGTCTCTTTCGAGACATGATCACATATGGCACTTAACTGACTGAAAGCTTGGCTAATAACGAGTCTTGGAAAACAAATCTGCCTTCAAAACAGTGGAGAAGAAAAAGAGAACACACTTCAATATTTCCAGAAAAGGCTTCTGCTAAGGTATAGTTTAAAGTTATGAAAAAATTAAAAAAATTGTCGAGAGTCATGATCGCCTACGTCATGACGTAACATAGAAGTTAAATGGGATAGTAAGGAGAAAGGAAATCTTCAAGAATTGTTAACACAGTGTATGGGTCGGAAGAAGAAAGATGGAACAGGAAGAGGAAAGCGGATAAATTCAGAAATAAAAAATGACGGGAATATTGAAAAGAACAAAGAAAAATCTAGTTCAAAATGATTACAATTACAAGAGAAGAAGCAAAAGAGAAGTTGCAGCAGTAGTTGAAGTCAGTCAGTTAATTAAGTGCCACAAGTTATACACGCTTGGGCGATCGTGTCTCGAAAGAGACATTACTGAATGGGCAGAAGATTATCTCGCAGCAGGTTGCCATTACTTTCTGTGGAGGACTGGTTGCCGACCATGGCTATACAACCGAATCTGTCTTGTTATTTAACCCATAACTGGAGAGAAGAGACGGATTAATACATTTCCAAAGGGTATCTGCGCGTAAGTGAATGCAAGGAATTCAATTGGAATTAGAACTTGGCTCCCCGATTTCTCGTTCCAAGCCGATATCCACAACGCACCAAAACGTACATCCTAATAATCAGGCAAGTAATACACACTTGGGCGACCATGTCTCGAAAGAGACATGACTGACTGGGCAGAAGATTATCCCGCGGTAGGTTACCATTGATTTCTGCGGTGGACTAGTTGCCAGATAAGGCTATAGAACCCAATCTGCTCTATCATTTAACCCATAACTGGAGAGAAGAGACGGATTAATATATTTTCCAAATGTATTTGTGCCTAAGTTAATCCAAGAAACTCAACTGGAATTCGAACTCGGCTCCCCGATTTGTAGTTCCGAGCCGATATCCACTGCACCACAAAGTACAGTAGTAGAAGAAAGAAGAAGAAAGAATATTAGTAATTGTAAAAAGGAGAGAATTTTGAAGAAATTAAAAAAAAAATTATCAAAACAGAAAAAGAGAAGAAAATATAAAAAAAAGAAAGAGAAGAAGTAGTAGTAGAAAAAGAAGAAGAAAAAGAAAAGGGAGAAAAAGAAAAAGGAGAAAAAATTGAAGAATTGAAAAGAGGGAAATATCGAAGAGATTAAAGAAAATATAACAAAAACGAATAAGTGAAAAAATATAACCTTAATAGTAGTAGTAGTAGTAGATTAAGTGGAAGTATTAGAATAATAATAATAATAATAATAATAATAATAATACAAATTATTACATTTATTTTAATTATTTAATAATAATACATTATACAAATTACTACATTTATTTTCTTTTTTTTTTTTTTTTTCAACAAACGTCTCTCTCCTTGAATTCCAATCGCGTCTATGTCAGATGTTGCTTGGCAGCCCATTTAGGAGAAGGAAAAATCCGAACAACAACCCGCAACTCAAGGTGTTAATCGTGCCGAGGAGTGAATGGCTACTGCGTTATGAGGTCACAAACGATTCCCTACAGGCTTCGGGACCCTGTTTGTAAAAGACCGTTACCCAACGAGCCGGGCAACTTTGGGTGGACTTTTGGACCCGTGCGTCACTCGTGGGAAAAACATGAAAAACACAAATAGAAATAAAAAGTCCAGTATGGCTCTTCCAGTGGATAAACAGGGAGCCCGTCCTTCAGGAGGGAACCTACCTGAGGTCGAAAAATCTGCCATAGGAACAAACTCCTACACAAAGAATGTATCTTCAGGTCCCCACAACCAGGATAATCCTAATGATGGTCCTGAAAATTCACCAGCTAGATCTACAACCGTATATTTAAAGAAAGAAAAAATAAAATGGTCTCGTGAGGAGTACAAAGTCGTTATGACTGCATTTCATGAAGCGTTACTCAAACCTCAAAAAAACATGACTCGCCAAACATATGACATTTGGCGTGAAAAAGTTGGTCAAGCAAATAGAAAGTATATTGACGAAAATAAATTGGCCAATGTACGTAGGTACATTATTCGTAATAACCGACTGTCAGAGGCTGAGATTCACGAAATTAAAAGAATTGTAACAAGAAGAATCGAATCAACAAAATATGAAAAGGAACCGGAACCAGAAATAAAAAGTAATAACATCAAACAAATCACAGGTCATAATGTAGAAACCGTGAAACACGCAAATCACTGCGAAGATAATGTTGTAAGTCTAAAAGTGCTGGAAAGGTGTGATCTGAGTCTGAGTCAGTTAAAAGACAAAAATAAAATGAGTTCAGAACACATCGAAGATAATTATTTGACGGAAAATAAGAACAATATACAGGAAGCCAAGATAGAAATAAAAAACCAGCTAAGTCAAATACAAAGTATTACAATGGAGGAACGTGAACAGCTCCCAAAATTCCAACCAACAAAACAAAACCTCCGAACTATTAAATTGTACAATGCAGCACTGAAATCAATACTGGATGAAGACCCGAATACAAATCTTAACGAAGTAATATATGCATCAGCAACAGCAGCAACAAGAAAATTAAACATCAAAATAAAAACAAGGCAGTCACGCAGACGTGAAGATCCACCTTGGAAAAGAAAAATCGAAAAAGAAATCGAACAACTAAGAAGTGAACTGTCAGTACTGGATGAACTGAGTAGAGGAATAAATGTAAGAACTAGGAAAAGAAGAAGAGCCGAAAAAAATATAACATCAGGAATGAAAATGACGTCTTATCAAATAAAGAAAAAATAAAGCAAAAAATCCAACTGAAGGCTCAAAGAATAAGACGCTATGAAAAAAGAGCAAAATTTTACAGACAAAACAGATCTTTCAGACTGATACAAAGAGATTTTACAGGGAAATAGGTAAAAAAAGAATTGAAGTGACAGTACCCCCCAGAATGGAAGAAGTCACACAGTTCTGGGAAAAGATATGGGCTTGCCCTAAAGAACCTAGCAAGGAAGTACATTGCATTACGCAGGAGATAGAACGAATGAAAAATAAACCCGAACAGACATGGTCTGGAATTACAGAAGATGATGTTAAATTTGCACTAAAAAAAGCACACAATTGGAAAACTCCAGGTATAGATAAAATTCCTAACTTTTGGCTATATTATTTAAATGCAGCACATAAAAAATAGCCAAAGAACTCCAAGAAATGGTTGACGATCCCACTAAAATTCCTGCATGGATGACAAAAGGAATTACATTTCTTCTACCCAAGAATGGTGACACAAACAACCCGAAAAACTACAGACCAATTACATGTCTTCCGACAACATATAAACTACTAACATCTATTTTAACAAAACAAAACATATTTATTCTTAGAAAGAAATGACATGATGCCGCTTGAACAAAAAGGGTGCAAACGTGGCTGTTATGGTTGTAAAGACCAATTGCTAATTAACAAAATGATCCTGGAAAACTGCTACAGTACAAAGAAAAATCTTAGTACTGCCTGGATAGACTATCGAAAAGCATTCGATAGTGTGCCACATTACTGGATTTTAAAGACTTTAAATATATACAAGATATCGCCCGTCATCATCAATTTCATCAAACAGTGCATGTCTATATGGAAAACAACCCTTTACCTCAATCATATAAATGGAACCTATAATTCTGATGAAATAAACATCAAAAGAGGTATATTTCAAGGTGATTCTTTATCTCCCTTACTATTCTGCATATCATTAATAGCACTAACCAGTCAACTTAATAAGACAGAATGTGGTTATAAAATAGGCCAAAAGAAAATAAGCCATCTATTTTACATGGATGACTTAAAGTTATATGCTAAGAATGATAATGAGCTAGAAGGTCTTCTGCAAACTGTAAAATGCTTCAGCGAAGAGATTGGAATGAAATTTAATTTGAATAAATGCGCTAAAGCTACAGTTTTACTTGGATGAATACAAGAAACATCCTCAATTAGCCTAGACCCTGCTGTAACAATAAAAGAATTGAAACCAGAAGAAGCTTATAAATACCTAGGTGTAAATGAGAGCGAAAACATTCACCATAAAAAAATGAAAGAAATAGTGCGTAAAGAGTACTATAGAAGGTTACGAATGATATTAAAAACTGAATTAAATTCACAGAACAGAGTTATGGCCATTAATAGCCTTGCAATCCCAGTTGTCCAATATAGCTTCAACATCTTAAACTGGACTCTAAACGACATCAGACGAATGGATGCTAAAACAAGAAAGCTTCTTTCTAAGCATAAGATGCATCATCCAAAGGCTGATGTAGACCGTCTATACATACCCCGTAAAGAAGGTGGAAGGGGTCTTATTCAGCTAGAATTGTCATACAAGACAACAACTATTGGCTTACTAACATACATAGAAACAACAAAGGATTGGATGATACAATTAGTAAGGCAACATGAAGAAAGAAAGAAAAAATATTCAATAATAAAAGAAGGCAGTAAATGCAAACAAGATTTACAGTTAGTAGATTCTGTAGAAAAGCAAAACAGAAGCCAAGAACCAACTATTGCGGCAAAAAATATGAAAATGAAAGCCAAAGATAAAGCTCTTGAAAAGAAGAAACAGCGCTGGCAAGACAAACCTCTGCATGGCCAATATCCAGTACGTGCCAATAAATCCAATGTTGACAAAGTTAATACTCATCAATGGTTACGTGCATCTGGATTAAAGTCTGGAACTGAAGGATTTATACTTGCAGCACAAGACCAAAGTCTTTTCACGAGAAACTTTCAGGCAAATATTATGCATAATAATATGGATCCAAAATGCAGGTTTTATGATAAACACCAAGAAACAATAGACCATCTAATCTCAGGCTGTTCTGTGCTTGCCCCAAACGAATATAAAAATCACCACGATAGAGTTGGGCAATATTTACATTGGACAATGTGCAAACATTATGGAAAAGCTGTAAACAAACACTGGTATGAACATCATCCAGCACCAGTTACAGAAATAGAAGATGTAACCATTCTATGGGATTACACCATCTACACAGACAGAAAAATCGAAGCAAACAGGCCAGACATTATTGTTAAAAACCAGAAGGAGAAAACTTGTCTATTAATTGATATGGCTTGTCCAGCGGATTGTAACATAGCAATCAAGGAATTTGAAAAACTGTCAAAATATAAAGACCTGGAAATTGAAATAGAAAAAATGTGGAAATTGAAAACAAGAGTTGTGCCAGTGATAGTAGGTGCACTTGGAATGATAAAAAATGGAACAAAACAACACATTGAAAGAATCCCTGGAAACCCCAGCTTAAGAGATATACAAAAAATTGTCTTATTAAGTACAGCCCACACACTAAGGAAAACTTTATCTATGTAATGATAGGGAAGATAGAAAAACATGAAATGGAGCCATAACAACACGCCACTACCTGCCTTAGGTCTACCCGCAGACTTGGTTGGTAGTGAGACCAAAGCAGAAATCGAAATATGATGAAAAATGACACAATAATAATAATAATAATAATGGTGGTGGTGGTGGTGGTGGTGGTGGTGGTGGTGGTGGTGATGATGATGATAATAATAATGATGATAATAATAATAATAATAATGGAAATATTTTCAAAACGAAAAAATGTCAATTTTGACGTTGGAACCAAATAGGAATAATAAAAAAAAGTAAACTATATTTGTCTCTATATATTTTCGTACGTATTGTCTTCATTGTTTTTACTTTCTTTACCCCTACCCAGCGCCCACGGTTTGTTTTTATTTTTAGTTCAACAGCAATCTATTTAATCTTGTCTTATTTATTTCCACTTCATTTTCCAATGTTCTGTCTGGGTCTGTCGTTTATCGCAATTGACCTTGCTGAAAAGAGAGTGTCTTACGATCTGGGAGTAAAGACTGGATAAAAATGCAAACTTGGGGTTAAGTTATGTTGTCACGACGCATTAACGCTGGCATTTAAAGACATGCTTTACCCACTTCGTTGTTTGAAAAAGACAATCTACATACGACATATTCGTATATATATATATATATATTTTCTAGACATATGCTATTAAATATAAGAGACAATGAATGTCTATTATGTTTAATCATGAGCCGTTCTAAACGTCGTATTTTTGCTTTAATTTCAGTTGAAAATAAAGACAAAAATTCTCCAACATTTGGATAATTATTTATTGGTTTTCTTCTAAGCTTTCGGCTCACATGAGCCATCTTCAGAGAGGTAGTTTAAACTGAAATATTATAAAATCCACCATCACCGACGATTTTATTTTGTGTTGACATAAAACTCCGCTTGGCAACGGCAATAGTTACCAAAAATAATAAACGCAGTTCTTAAGTTTGCGATGCGGTTTTATGACGTCACACCGCGGGATAGCGCGAAATGACAACAAAACCATCTAGTCAAATGCAATGTAATATGTTATTTCCTGTTTTAAAGTTGATTTTATTGAGTGTTGGTTGTTTTGATTTGATGTACATGGCCTCCAATATCTGCAGGTTCCTCTTACTGTGTGTATGAGTAAGGATCACCGTATTGTTGACCAAAATCTGTCTGATATTACCTACATGTTTATGTTTTTCAGAGGAATGTTGTTTAATAGTACTCTGATCAGAAAGATGACATGTAAGTCTACGGGAGAGCGTGGTTGTGGTAAAACCAATATATGTACTAGGTTTTTGAGTAGTATCAGAGATGCAATCTCTGAATGGGCATGTAAATTGGTACACTACATTGGTTTTTTGTAAAGAATTTAGTTTAGTGCCTGTTGGGTTATTATAGACTATGAGGTCAATTGTTTTAAACTTTTTATAATATATAATGAGTTTAATTTGATTATTACTTTCGACTGGTTTAACATTTCTACGTATTATGTTTTTGAGAGTTTTTTCATCTTGTTTATAATTATTATGTATTTGGTTGCAATAGTATAAGTTAATAGTGTTATGTTTATTTTAATGTAAACCATTATTATTAATATTATCATTATTGTTAGAGCTATTGCTAAGTTTGTTAAGATACATTTTAATTTGTTGATCAATAACGGAGTTAGGAAATCCATTATTGACTAGTGTTTGCTTAATGTTGTGTAATTCTTTATAAAATATAGATTTGGAAGAAGATATCATTTGTGTGCGTTGAAGTAAGTTTTTTTATAACAGCTAACTTATATCGTTGGGGACATTCACTATTATAATTAAGAAGACACGAATTTATGCTAGTTGGTTTCCTATATAGAGAAGTAGTAAATTTATGTGTGCTAGAATCAATGAATACATCAAGGAATGGGAGTTTGTTATTAATATTAAGTTCTAATGTAAATTTGAGGACGGAGTGACTTTCAAATTTGTTTTTAAGATATTTAAGATATATATATATATATATATATATATATATATATACGACTACGATTGCAGAAATTCTTATAGATTTCTGCGCATGTTAGAAGATAACTGTAGTGTTTGATACATTCACACCCACACACATTCGTGGTCATAGTTTTCCGCGCTACGGCATGCCGATATAAGCGGGGAACGTCACGTGTTACGGCAGTTAGGATTCTGGCCCGGTTAAGAGCAGACATGTTCATTCCCTAACTCACACATACACACGCACACTAATTGTGGGTAGCAATTAGTGGCGCAAATTCTTATTTCTGACCAGCATTGCACACATAACACTAAAAAAGTCCAATTGGAAACAAAAATTAACAGTTCGTACTTTATTCAAACTGAACGTTATTCAATTTAATCTTCTACCGAACATTTACGTTTCTCTCCAGACAAAGGAAAATAACTTTTCTTTCCTTATTTGATTTGCATGCTTTCAACTCTGTGTAACCTTTGTTAATATATTGTTGTTCTGGTTACTTTCGCCTTTCCGTGTTTCCTTATTTCCTGCTTTATTTCATGACGCAAGTTACGCCGAGTCGACTCGTAAATATAAATTAGTAATGGACACATTGTCCTCTACATAACTGTGTTTTTAATGCATGTCCACGTTAATCTCAGCTGCACAGATACTGGGTAAGTGCGGAAATAATACAGCCAGTTTGAATTTTTCTAGAAACGTTTGCTTGTCCCTTATGCAACTTAGCAATCAAAGAAGACCTTACTGTTAACATGAGTGAACAAATACTCTCTCATGATGTTACTCGATAGGTACTGAAATTAATTATTATGGAGTCACGAACTAGGTGTCCCGTGATTGGATGAAAAACGACCAATCACTGGCTACCTGTTTAGATTCTCAACAAACTCCCCACGTGAGCGGGCTTTACAAACTCCCTTCTTCTTTTGCTTGTTGGGACCTATATACAGAAGATGTCCCTGTCTTCTTTTCCATCATCTAGACCCAGGATACATGAGGTGATTTGACAGCAACTGCAGCAAAGAAGTCAAGCTCTATTTCTTCAACCCAGCCATAACGACACAGGAAATATAGACTGTTAAAATATAGACTATACTGCTAGCTACTAATAAAAAAGATAAATCCTACACTTAGTAACATCAATTATAAACACAATAATAATGTGCTTACCGTGTTTGGAACTTAACATACACATGAAACAATATATATAAATTTTACACATATTTATACAAATTTCATTCTTGATAAAGGTTTAAAGTATATCCGAAAGCGCACGAAAGTACAAAACCTTTGGACAATTCTTATATAATTTGAGTTCTGAAAAAGAAAAATCATAAGAACACATGAAAAATTACATAAAAAACTTAATGGTAATAGCTTGTCTGTCATTTGAATGAAACCTGCATAAAAGAGAGATTGTTGCCCAAATACACAATTATGTATATATAGTCATCCGCAGACAGATCTATTTCGCTGTATGACAGCTCATCAGTACAGTTTGACATCCGATTACTTTTACCCAGAAACGAAACCCGACTAAATTGGCGTCAGTCGGCGATTCTATCTTTGAGCTATTGGTAGAAGACTTTTAGCGTGTGATATATATCATGTATACACACGCCAATAGCTAAGAGTATTCTAATTTATTACTGAATGAACTATGCGCAGATGCTAGAGTAGCTACTGTTTTTCAAAATCTACCATTCTTCCAGAGTGCTAAATCAGGGTGGGAGAGCGTAAATAGTCATCCGCAGACAGATCTGTTTCGCTGTATATATATATATATATATATATATATATATATATATATAGTCATCTGTAGACAGATCTGTTTCTCTGTATCACAGCTCATATATACAACGACTACAGCCAAATAAACGTGAAAAAATGTTCGTTAGATATGAATATGAAATTCAACTACAAGTTAATTGTCATCTTAAAAATAAGCAGCGTTTGATAGAACTATTAATTTTAACAAACCACACAATAAGTCCCAAGCCTGGCATACAGAGGGCGCCATTAATAAAAAAAATCCATATGATTTTTATGAATTTGTATTTATTTCTTAGATGAGTAATTTTCAATTTTTATTTCTTAGATGAGTAATTTTCAATTTTCTTGGAATTACTTTGAACTTTAGTTCTCATCTTGGTTGATATAGGTGTTATATTAAACATAACGTTTCAACCAAGTACCCTCTGGTCATCATCAGGTATCCATAGATTGGCTGATGTGGAATATCTCGTTGATTATTGCGAAATATCCTGTGAAATCAATTATTGTTCTTTCATTTTGGAATTTGGTTCTCTCACTACCAAGTCTGAAAGTTCGAAATAATTCTAAGAAATTAATAAAAAATTATTTCATCTAGCTATGGGCTAAATGGTAGGACTAGTATCTGGAAAAATCATTGTTATTGTTAAAAGATTAAGTTACTGTCTCGCTCTCTCTTTCTTTATATATATCGCTCTCTTTCTCTCTCATACTTTTTCTCTATATTTCTCTTATTCTTACAATCCAAAATGTGTATCGACTTACGTCTACATGACCTTGAAACATCGGTTCCATTAAGCTCACTGAAGATAAGCAACGTCGAGCATGGTCAGTAAATTGATGGGTGACCGCTTCAGAATATCAGGTGCTGTAAGCTTGGCTAGGCGAGTGGTGAAATGGATAATTACTCGGATTCGTTAATCGGAAAGACGATTTCAAATTACAGTTGGGTTCGTTATATTCACTTATGGTCAAATGCCCTTGAGACAAAAGTGAATCCACTTCTTAACCCCAGCTATGGGTTAATTAGTAAGACTTCTATCACTGCATCATTATTATCTCAAAAAAATTCTTAGAATCTAAAAATATTTTATGGCTTTAAATAACCGGTTGAGCAGTAGAACGCGAATCCATCAAAATTTGCCTGCTTTAAATATTATATAAAGGATTGGTAAACTGTAAAAAACAAAAAATAAAATCGATCAATCTTTCAATCCATCAGACCCTTACGGCTAAGTCCCGACATGACTCATTTACTCAAAAGAATCATTTTATTCCCCTCATATTCTATTGGTAATAATGAAATTACCAAGAACCACTATTTTAAGAAACATACTCCCGAGAGAGTGCTTCCTCGATCACTGCGATGGTAATATCTTAAAGTCTCACGTTAGCTGTTATTGGATTTTAATATCCTTATTCAGTAAAACTTTGCCTTGAGTGGCCCTTTGGCTTTGTACTGTCAGGAAAGTGAAAAGAGAGAGAGAAAAAAAAACGCGGATATCATTATTATCATCTCTTACCTATATAAATATTTTGATGGTGAAACCAAGTTTTCCATGCAATAAAATACGTAATATCTTAATAATTCACAGTTCAACAATAATAGTAAAAGTTGATATCATTTTGAACGCCTTTCCACAGCGGATTGAGATTGCAATTTTCTGGAACAGACAAATATTTAGGCTTATAAATTAAGATAACTGCTCACAAAATCTCTGTTTAAACAACTTCTAAAAAGAATATACATTTTATATCAATATTGCCACTATTTTTATATTTACACTTTTTAAAATTTAAATTTTAGTTTAAAATATTAGAATCAGGAAATTTTGCGCACGTTCTTTAATTATAATTCGTCATTAAAAGATATTTTCTTGGAATTCAATAACCTCGCTAATAATTTACAACTTGGAAAAATTCTATAAAGTTGATAAAAATTTTCCGCATCAGAAGAATGACATGTCGTAACTTAATAATAACGATAAAACGGACATGTGAAAAGAAGAAAAAAATGAGGACGATAAAAAACAATGTCATTACCGCAAAGTGGTAATATCGAATTACAAAACAATTAACAAAATGGCTGTGTAACTGGTTTATCGGTCGGCTTTAATCAATTTTTTTTTATCATGTTACATTAATTGTTTCGGTCTTTCTTTCTCTTTTTCAGTTTTTCTTTCGAGCGTTCTTTCTTTCTGTCATTATTTCTTTCGTTCTACATTTTTTATCGCTTTAGTACTATCCATATACGCTTATTTTGTTCGTTTTTCTTTCATTTTTCTTTCACAAATCTTTTTAATTCTTATCTATTTTATTACCGTTTTTTTTTACTACATGAAGTTATCTTTACTTTCTTTCTTTTAAAACCTACTTAATACTTTTTTCTTTTTACTGACTTATGTTAACCTATCTTCCTTTCCTTTTTCCATCATTTTTCTTTTCTTCTCTCTTTTTCTCACTTTCTTTCTCTCTTTCTTTTTTCTTTTTCAATCTTTCTTTCTTTTAAAACCCATTAATTTTTTCTTTTTACTGACTTACGTTAACCTATTTTTTTCTTTTTCCTTCATTTATCTTTCCTTCTCTCTTCTTTCTTTCTTTCTTTAAAACCCATTTAATACTTTTTTCTTTTTACTGACTTACGTTAACCTATTTTTTTTCTTTTTCCTTCATTTTTCTTTCCTTCTCTCTTCTTTCTTTCTTTCTTTCTTTAAAACCCGTTTAATACATTTTTCTTTTTACTGACTTGCGTTAACCTGTTTTTTTCTTTTTCCTTCATTTTTCTTTCCTTCTCTCTTCTGTCTTTCTTTCTTTCTTTAAAACCCGTTTAATACTTTTTTCTTTTTACTGACTTGCGTTAACCTGTTTTTTCTTTTTCCTTCATTTTTCTTTCCTTCTCTCTTCTTTCTTTCTTTCTTTCTTTAAAATCCATTTAATACTTTTTTCTTTTTACTGACTTACGTTAACCTATTTTTTTTTCTTTTTCCTTCATTTTTCTTTCCTTCTCTCTTCTTTCTTTCTTTCTTTCTTTCTTTAAAACCCATTTAATACTTTTTTGTTTTTACTGACTTGCGTTAACCTATTTTTTTCTTTTTCCTTCATTTTTCTTTCCTTATCTCTTTCTTTTAGTAAGCTATTTGACACATTTTTAAATTATTGCTTTTCCATCTATTAAGTTCCGTTAATATTTTTCTTCTTTATTTCATTTCTCTTTCATTCTTTCTTTTGCTCACCTATTTAATTAGTCAGTCAGTTAAGTGCCATACGAGATACACGCTTTGGACGATCATGTCTCGAAAGAGACATGCCTGACAGTAGGTTGCCATTTCTTTCTGCGGTAGACTGATTGCCGGCCAAAGTTATAGAACCCAATCTGTCTTGTTATTTGACTCATAGCTAGAGGGGGAAGTAATGTATTATATTATTAAGTATTAATTAATGGGGGATCAGTTTATTACTTCATAACAATATAAAACAGATCCCCCACTTTATGACTAGTGAAAGCCTAAATCATGTTTCCAACTATTATATTCAGTCAGTCAGTTAAGTGCCATACGTGATACACGCTTTGGGCGATCATGTCTCGAAAGAGACATGACTGACAGGGTAGAAGTAGGTTGCCATTACTATTTTTTAGTGTTTTTTTCTCGCTTTCTGTTACTACCTTGTGCTATCTGCATATCTTATTGTTGGAGAGTCACCCCTTTTCATACACGCTATGGACTCTTCCATGGTATACAAATAATCCTTCCTACAAATAACGGTAGTTGTTGGTATTTGTCCCGGGATGTCCAACATGAAAATTTTTAATAACAATATGGCGTATTGAGAGCCAGGAATAATTATAAGCAGAATCGGAAGCGTAATGTATACTATCAAAGGGAAAGAATTCACGCATAGAAGTCACTTGAATCAAATCCAAACATAAAGAGGTGAAGAACCAAGCTCCTCACCTTTAGAATGTGAAGATTCTATGGAGGAAATATTTTGAGCCTTGTTAGCTTTTGATATCCAGAAATCAAAAGCTAACACGGAAATCAGAAGAACCAACAGGAAGCAGAAGTTCACAGAGCCTTTCATTATAGATCCAAAACGAAAAAATATTAACCCTTTCTAAAAAGAAGCTAGGGAGAGGTGTGTTGGGGAGCCACCCCTTTTCACACACTTTATGGACTCTTCCATGGTATACAAATAATCCTTCCTCCACAGAACGTTGTTTTTGGTGTTTAGAGTTGCTGAGACTCTTCAACTATAACACTGTCAGCCCTCTGCCTTCGGGTAGAGGGCGCTCTCTGCTTCCGAGCAGAGAGCAATAACTCAGTCGTGGTTCCGCCGAAGGGTAGAAGCACGACTGGGGAATAATAGACAGACATTTTTTGGCCGGGCCATAAACCCCGGAAATCCCAGTCAAAACTGATCATGTGTCATATGTTGCCCTTACTGGGAGGGACAACTAAATATAGTTGGTGTTTAGAGTTGGTGCTCTGACAGAGCAGTTGAACGGCCGCTCGTTGGTCAGCACGAATATAGACTTATTACCCGGACTTACTTCTTTGTATATATTAGACTTCCACGAACAAGTATTCCTTAATCTACTAACCATGTACAGGTTGTGTATCTTTATTCAATATACTTACATTTTTCCTCTCATATCCGTTTTTGTTATTATTATATTGTATGATTTTATAAACAAGAATCCACAACAATTATATTGTTACGACTGTAGCCACCAACATTGAATCATTTTCTACTTCTCTCAGACTCGCCTCACTCTAAAGATTGAATAAGTCCGGCGAGAAGACACATCCTTGTCTTATTTCTACTTTCTATTCTTTGTGTATTTATTGAATTCATTTTCTATCCGTGAGCTTACAGTATCAGTTCTGGATTGTTTTAATATCCTTTCCAAGTATATCAAGTCAACCTAGCAATTCAATCAGAGATTAATTTATCAGGTCGGTGCAAAAGTTTTTGCCGATTTAAAATTTCATCTTGAAAATGAAAAACTGTGTGCTTTTGAAAATCTTTATTCATAACAATAACAACTTTTGCTCTCTATAACTTGATTCCATCTGTCAACGAGCTTATAAATGCCTCTCTTGTAAAATTATTTAGGTTTTGATGTGAAATATGAATCTAAAATCTCCTCTCGTGATGTTAACCCAAGGCCATCCAAATGGTTTTGTAATCCTCGAAATAAGTGATAATCCGAGGGAGCAAGATCAGGTTAATATGCAGGATGGAGCGAGATTTCCCATCCAAAGATCTTTGGTCAGTAGTGCTGTGTGAGGACGAGCATTATCATGATGGAAGATGACTCCATATCTGTTGACTAAAGAAAGTCATTTTCGGATCAAAGCAGTTTTCAAACGACGAAGTTAATCACAATAGAGATTAGCAGTAATGGTTTCACTGTTATCTAAAGGTTTGTAATGGATGATCCGTTTAATAAACCACCATACACTCAACATGATCTTTTAGGGATCAGGTTCTGCTCTCGGTTGCTGAAATGGTCTTACTCCTCGACTTATTCACGATCGCCGACGTTTAACATTATGGTAGAGAATCCACTTCTCATTACCTGTGACAAGCCTAACCAAAAATGGTGTGTGAAGGTGTCGTGAAAGCAAAGATTCGCAACAAGAAACACGTTGCATTTGCATTGGAACCTCTATGAGACTCATAGAGTAGAGCATGCCTAACGTGTTCTTTCGATGGAAAGAACATAGGTGAGAATATTGCAGAAAAATATGAATAATGCTTTGATTATTCATGGTGATATGTTTCAGTAATAATATTCATAAAATAAATTACAATGATTTAAAATGCTCCTTTTATAAACCGGCAAAAACTTTTGCACAGACCTGATATATAAATGTGAAATGAGACTATTAAATATCTAAAAATTATTAAAAATGAAATATAATTTCGGTTACTTTCTCGCCGACGTGATGTCTGTCTTTTCGATAAGAATTTTCATGACAACTGCTCTGACGACCTTTTTTTCCCCTGGTTTCCCGACCATATATATTTAGGCGTGCTACCAGATTGGCACTTAGGTCCCAACTTCTTTACCCTCAAAATAGTTAAATGTAACCATCTATTCTACTCTAACAGTTTCTTTTCTCGCATTTTCTGTTTAATGAAATTCACTTCCATGATAGCTACAATCTCCCAAAATGAAACTGCAACGTCAATTACCATCTTCTATTTTTCTTATCTCTTATCTTTCTTCAGCATCCCATGTACCTTGTCATTTTCGTTCGTTGAAACCACTTGCTCACCAGTGACAGTCCCATCTTGCTTGTGTGAAAAGATTATAAAAATATATTTGTTTAATAAATGCTCTATACGGGTTAGGCAAAATTATGTTAACACTTAAAAGGTAGAAATCATTGAGTTTGAGTTTTGTTTAATGGCATATCAACACCTATGTGGGTTATTTAATGCCCAAAGGATGGTGGTTTAAGGTAATTTTTTAAATGTTCGGTTATAGTGAGGTTCATTTAGTCAGATTTTGATGAAAATCTTTTCTTTTTATTCTTTTTCATTTTAGAAAACTGAAAATGTCTTCTAGTTTTGTATTCAAAAATGTTTTGCTGACAATATTTTTTTCTTCAAAAATTATTGTTGGTAATATTTTTCCTTCATAAATGTGTATTTATTTTATAAAACTTTATTTTTATGTATATATTTCTATAAAAGTGTATTTTTATATTTTCATAGAGTTTTGACCCCAGTTTGGGGGTTAACTATTTGCCAATAGCTGGGATCCACTTCGGGTCAGCGTGGTACCTGAGAAAAACAGCAATTAAGAGGTGATTCTATACTCCTCAAAACCTCCCAATCAGAGGCCTTACTACCGGATGCAGTTTACCGTCATGCACAGGACCTGTAGAAATCATCTATTTATAAAATATGCATCATAGTTGCAAGATGATTTTATGTTGGCATAATTTTTATAACCCCTGTATTTTATAGAGTTTATAGTTTTTATCACGTTAAATATTATCTTTAATGGAAACTCATATTATAGTAGACGCTCCGTTTACTTATTGAAGGGAATATATATTTATATTTGTCTACCGTCCTAAATATTCGAGAACATCTTATTAATAGCATATGCGGTCTCTGGCAAGATTTGAATCTGCGTCTCCTCTGTCTTTAGATCCGACGTTCTTTAAGAAGAAACTTTGCTGACCGAACGAGGCTGAATATAAAGTGAGATCTTTCTCGTCACTGACTTTCGAAATTTTCAGATCTGCTCATTTTCGTAACCTGTACCTACATGCACATGTTTTGGCATTCATCCTGGCCGAGTTGAGTCGGCTTCCTCCCGAGCGATGGAGAAAGATTCATTGGGATTTGTTTAAGAGCAGGTTCTCAACTCCTACCCTGTATTTTTAATTATCCCGCAACAGGGTTTCCAATACCTGCTGCGGTTGCGAACCAAGGCTATAAAACCCAATCCGTCATGTTATTTAACCCATAACTGGAGGGAAGGGAAGGGACGGATTTCCCAAGGATATTAATGTATTAGTGGATGCAGGGCATTCAACTGGAATTCGAACTCAGCTTCCCGAATTCTCTTTCCGGGCTAATATCCACTGCACCACAACGCACATCCATTAAGAAACGCTTACAGCACATGGTCATTCCCAAGAGATCACCCATCTAAGTACAGACCAGGCACAACGTTGCTTAACTCCGGTGTTCGGACGAGAACCGGTGTATTCAACACTGATATGACCGTAAACATCCGAACAAAGACAAAGACATTTTCTAGATGATTAATTATTATTTTTCATTGTATGGTTCACACAGTACAAGGCCCGGGTTGGCACTTGAGGTAGAGTGTTAAAAATTAGACAGACTTTATAACTTCGTGCGTTAGTTTAGCGAATAATTTTTAGTATCCGCTAAAAATAATATTTAAAGCGATCAAATATGTCGGATTAATAAATAAAAGAAATTAAACATTACTCACTTTCGAGAAATATAGTTCATAATATGAAAATCAAATTATTTCATAAACTAAATAAACTCGATAAAACTATAAATACTTGGGTCAAACACGATTTTAATTGGTTTCTCTCTATTCATTGATTATTTAATTCGATAATTAGACAGTATTTCCGCTACAACTTGCTTTTAAATCTCAAATGTCTGGTGTCACGAAAGATTTAATCTTTATTTACCTTTAAACCCGGAAAGAAAATTTATTTGAGGTTGCTTAAGATCATACGTTTTTCAGCACACCCTCGCCAAGAACAGGGTGTGGCCGATTCAGAGTGTTACATTTTATTCGTTTTTATTTATTTATTTATTTAGTTTGTTATTTTCGTTTTTATTCGTTTTTTTTTTTCTTAAAATCCTTCTTTCTTTATCGCTTCATTCATAAGTTTATTCTTTTTTCGGTTAGCGTCTTTCTCTTTCTTCGACGTTTTCTCTTTTTTTCACTTCAGTCTTTCGGTTCTTCTTTTTCTTTCTTTCTTTCTTTCTTTCTTTCGGTTCTTCTTTTTCTTTCTTTCTTTCTTTCTTTCTTTCTTTTAGTAGCTTATCTCCTTCAAAATTTTAAATCGTTCTTTCTTTTTCTTCTTACATTCATTCTTTGTTTTACGTTTTCTCTCCTTTTTTTTTTTCACTGTTTCTTCTGACTCCCTTGCGCACTCCTAGGAGTCTTCATAATTGATCGGGTGGAAAATTTCTCATTATGCAATAAACGGGGTCTTAATAAAAGGGGTATCAGAATGTCATTTAATGGTTCAAAAAGTGCGAAATTTATAAACCGGTACACAAAATAACGTCGGAAGAGGAAAAAGATTTCCTCAAAACAACAACAACAACAACAACAACTACTACTACTACTACTACTACTACTACTATGTATAATAATAATAATAATAATAATAATAATAACAATAATAATAATTGAAAAAATAATAATAATAATTGAAAAAATTGAAGCAAACAGGCCAGACATTATTGTTAAAAACCAGAAGGAGAAAAATTGTCTATTAATTGATATGGCTTGTCCAGCGGATTGTAACATAGCAATCAAGGAATTTGAAAAACTGTCAAAATATAAAGACCTGGAAATTGAAATAGAAAAAATGTGGAAATTGAAAACAAGAGTTGTGCCAGTGATAGTAGGTGCACTTGGAATGATAAAAAATGGAACAAAACAACACATTGAAAGAATCCCTGGAAACCCCAGCTTAAGAGATATACAAAAAATTGTCTTATTAAGTACAGCCCACACACTAAGGAAAACTTTATCTATGTAATGCTGGAGATGATAGGGAAGATAGAAAAACATGAAATGGAGCCATAACAACACGCCACTACCTGCCTTAGGTCTCCCCGCAGACTTGGTTGGTAGTGAGACCAAAGCAGAAATCGAAATATGATGAAAAATGATATAATAATAATAGTAATAATAATAATAATAATAATAATAATAATAAAAACAAAAAAAAAACGCCGATGCATTTATTAATAACATAAGAAAATACTTCTTTTTCTTTTCTTTCTTTTCACTCTTTAATTTTATCGTTGTTTCTTTCTTCGATTCTTTATTAAACTTTCTTTATCTTTTTCTTCCTTTAAACTCTTTCTTTTCTGCCTTCACTACTTGTTTTTTTTTTTTTTTTTTTTTTTTTCATATCCTTTATACCATTCTCTTCAATACCATCTGTACTTACTTCATTGACTTCGGTTTTTTTCCCTCTTTCTTTCGTTGGTTCATTCTTACATCATAAAATTAATTCATTTTTATAAATATCGTTTTATTTTTATTCTTTTTCAAACATTTTATTCTTTTATTATTATATATTTTTAAAATCTTTTCTGTTCTTTCCTTTCCAAGCAAACTACAAACCCAATTTAACCAAACATTTAAAAAGGATAAAACGTGAAACTGCCAACCATGAAAAAAAATAAATGTCTGAACAGACAGGAAGAAAAAATAAGAGAATATGGAAGACAAAATAAAACGGAGGCGGTGAGAAAGAAATAAGATAAATTTAAGTGGCAACAAGTAACAAAACGGGTAACAAAACTGTTCGCTTAAGTACTTAATTCAATGGAGATCGTTACGATTATTTGATAACGACATTTACGTTTATTTAACAAAATGGTGGTTATTTCATTTAGACAAGACGCCATTCCGCTTTGCCGTTAACAAATGTCAAAGTCCATTAGACATAATTTTAATTTTGTCCAATTGTTCTTCTGTTCCTAATGTCGCCATATTTTCTGCTTTATTTTGCGTTTACTTTGCTTTTAATTTAGTCGTAATTCGGCCAACTGTTCTTTTTTATTTTACTTTGTTGCCATTTTTGGTTGGTAGTGTCTTTCTTGACGTTCATCCACATTATATCTAATCTACTCTTATATTTCGTCATTTCTTAAAACGAGTTTTTAACATTTTTTCATTATTTTATTTTTCTCTCTCTCTTTTCTGTCTTTCCGTTATCTTTCTTTAATATTTTTCTGTGTGATTTTCATTCTTGTATAACGCACCTTTTTCTTTTACCAACATCCTTGTTTCTTTCCTTTCTTTTTTTTCATTAAATTTCTTTCTTTCTTCCTTTGTTTCTTTCTTTCTTTAATATTTTCTTTGTGATTTTCATTCTTGTATAACGCATCTTTTTCTTTTACCATCATTTTTGTTTCTTTCCTTTCTTTTTTCTTTTTGCTTTCATCAAATTTTTTCTTTCATCAAATGTTTTTCTTTCTTTCTTTCTTTAATCTTTTTCTTTGTGATTTTCATTCTTGTATAACGCATCTTTTCTTTTACTACCATTCTTGTTTCTTACCTTTCTTCTTTCTTTTTTCTTTCATCAAATTCTGTTCTTTCTTTCTTTCTTTCTTTCTTTCTTTCTTTCTTTCTTTCTTTTGTCATTAATCTTTTCCTTTATGATTTTCCTTCTTGTATAACTCATCTTTTTTTTACCACCATTCTTGTTTCTTAACTTTCTTTTTCTTTTTTCTTTCATCAAATTTCTTTCTTTCTTTCTTTTTTCTTTAATCTTTTTCTTTGTGATTTACATTCTTGTATAACTCATCTTTTGTTTTTCCCACCATCCTTGTTTCTTACCTTTCTTCTTTCTTTTTTCCTTTTTCTTTCATCAAATTTCTTTCTTTCTTTCTTTCTTTCTTTCTTTCTTTTGTCGTCAATCTTTTTCTTTGTGATCTTCATTCTTGTATAACTCATCTTTTTTCTTACCACCATCCTTGTTTCATACCTTTCTTTTTCTTTTTTCTTTCATCAAATTTCTTTCTTTCTTTCTTTCTCTCTTTCTTTCTTTCTTTAATCTTTTTCTTTATGATTTTCATTCTGGTATAACTCACCTTTTTTTTTACCATCATCCTTGTTTCTTACCTTTCTTTTTTCTTTTTTCTTTCATCAACTTTCTTTCTTTCTTTCTTTCTTTGATTAGTCTTTTATATCTTATTTTATGTTCCGGACCAAACCACGCCGTTGAATTCTGCGGGCGGAGATTTCGAGAGGCTGGGTCTGGATCTATTTACTCACCTAACATTCGACTCACTATTTATTACTGTTGTAGTGAGTCTGATTATCAAAACCGCGTTATTCTATCATCTTATTAAGCGTTTGCAGAACTTCCAAGCACTTGTTTGATTTCTTTGTTTTTCAATTGAAACAAAATACGCACTAAAAATTATTTTAATAAACAAGTAAACAAACTAAAAACATTTACATACCATTAATAAATACATTTAACCTAATTTGTATTTTATAACTGACAGTATAGCCCGGCATTGTTCGGGTGTAATAAAAGCTTTAAAACTAATCCATGGTCCTGGAGCTAAGACTCAAAGCGAAATCGTAGATTGAAAGAAAAATGAATGGCTGTAAGTCAAATTTTGATTTCCGGTATTAATGTCAAATAAGTTTTCCGCCGTAAACTGAATTTTGAAGGCTAAATATGTCCTCTGAATAAATGGTATCATGGCTGAGACTAAGAACTATAATTACACCTACTTACAGAAAAACTTGAAGCAAAAACCAAAGTAAAAGGGGTGAAAACCTGATTTTGATGAGACCCGATTTTAATCAGATTCGATAGAATATCGGGGGTATCGATTTCCGATATAGAGGGAAATGAGTCGTCTGAAAAAATCTACTAAAGTTTGAAAATAAAAACTATAATTTTAGCTAGAACGACGATGAAAGGGCTGAAATTCTGATCTTGATCAGACCTGATCGGATATCGGGGTATCGATTTTTAATATCTGTAGAAAATCGGAAAAATAAGTAGCCCATGACCTGACCTGAAGCCTAAAGAATATTTGTGGGAAGTTTGGTGAGAATCGGATAAAAATTGTGGATTTTTATAAAGGACATGCAGATAAACAGACAGACAGATAGACAGACACACACACAAACATCTTGCCTTTTATATATATATATATAGATATAAAGCACATGAGATCATATATTTATCGGTCACGCAGCCTAAATTTCCATATTTAGTAAAAGGGAATATTCTAGTTTTATGGTGTCATGAAAAATTACTTGATGTAAATAAATTAAATGATTCATGTTATTATGATAACTGAATATGTAGTTCATCAGCAGTAAGCACTGGTTACATTTTAATTCTTTTCTTTACTGCCAGGTTTTTTTACTGATTTAAAAAACGGAAATTTTTTCTCACATGCAACGACAAATTTGGCTCGGTAGATATACACCTACACTACATTCTCCTTCTTCATGTGCCGTGTCCATTCAGGACGTAGGCGATCATAGACTTCCACGTGGCTCTGTCTCTCTCAATATTTATTCTCTTTGTATCTCTTCCAAGTTCCGCTCCGCTAACCATTTGCTCAGACTTAAGAATCAGGTTTCGCGCTGCTTTTTCCTCTCTCTCCTTCCATTTATCCGACTTGTGAGTATTAAGTTCTCCATACCCTCCTTTCTCATTACGCGTCCCAGGAACCTCATTTGCCTCTTCCTGATATTAAGTATGAGTTTTCTTCTCGTTTGCATCCTTTCCAACACCTCTTTGCTCTGTCCATAGTATCCTCAGTATCCTTTTGGAAAACAACATTTCTGCTGCCTCAAGCCTCTTCTTCATAAAAATCAAAATCAAATCAAAGTAGAAAAGCAACTGCACTAATAGTTGTAAAATATAAGAAATGATTTGACATCGAGACTAAAGACCAGCTTTGGTAGCTTTAAATCAAGAATTATTTAAAATAGATGAAATTTAATTTTTCGGTATTTTTCTTAATTTTTAACTATACATTTGAATAGGCAAATGTCATCACAAAAAGAAAAAAACAGATAAATCCCAATGGATCGCAATTTTAAAATGTGTCTTTTTTTTCCAATTATTTTTTGAAGCAATCTTAATCACTTGTCGCTCTCAATGGATCGCTATTTTAAAAAATTTCTTTTTCTGTAATCATTTTTGAAGCAATCTTAATCTCTAGTCGCTCTCAATGGATCGCTATTTTAAAATGTTTCTTTTTCTGTAATCATTTTTGAAGCAATCTTAATCTCTAGTCGCTCTCAATGGATCGCTATTTTAAAATATTTCTTTTTCTGTAATCATTTTTGAAGCAATCTTAATCTCTTGTCGCTCTCAATGGATCGCTATTTTAAAATATTTCTTTTTCTGCAATCATTTTTGAAGCAATCCTAATCTCTTGTCGCTCTCAATGGATCACTATTTTAAAATCATTCTTTTTCTGTAATCATTTTTGAAGCAATCTTAATTTCTTGTCGCTCTCAATGGATCGCTATTTTAAAATCATTCTTTTTCTGTAATCATTTTTGAAGCAATCTTAATTTCTTGTCGCTCTCAATGGATCGCTATTTTAAAATATTTCTTTTTCTGTAATCATTTTTGAAGCAATCTTAATCTCTTGTCGCTCTCAATGGATCGCTATTTTAAAATATTTCTTTTTCTGCAATCATTTTTGAAGCAATCTTAATTTCTTGTCGCTCTCAATGGATCGCTATTTTAAAATATTTCTTTTTCTGCAATCATTTTTGAAGCAATCTTAATCTCTTGTTGCTCTCAATGTTTTTTCTCTTGGTATCGCTTCTAAGCCCCGTTCCGCCATTCATTTGCTCAGACCTAACAAGTACGTCTCGCGCTGCTTTCCCTTATCTATCCTTCCCTCTATCCGTCCTGTGAGGAAAGTGGAATCGGTGTGACGAGTTCAAATTCGTGTATAGTCAGTTGCATTCATTTTCGCACAAATGAAATTGAGAAAGACATGAATTCATCTCATTTTCCCTATCTATGGATTAAACATTATAGATTAGACCAGTGTTTCTAAAACTATCTAATGTAGCGTACCGGCAGCTTTTTTCTTTTTCTTTTTCTTCGGCGAGCAAAACTTTCTAATTCAAGTACTTTTTTTTATTTTGTTTTTGTCCGTTCAAAACATTTAATGTCTTATTCATTCTCAGACCAGTCATCATCGACGCAACAAGTCTTCACAGTGTGCCAAACACCGGTACCATCGGTTAGTTAAATGCTATACGTGATACACGCGTATAAGATCATGTCTCGAAAGACACAGGAGTGACTGGGCAGAATATTTTCCCCCAGTAGTTTGTCATTATTTTTTGCTGTAGACTAGTTGCAAAACAAGACTATAGAATCTAAACTGACCTGCTGTTTAACCCATAGCTGGAGAGAGAACCGACAGATTAATACCTTTCTCAGGAATATAGCGTGTAAATAAATGCAACGGATTCAAATGAAATTCGAACTCGGTATCCAATTTTTCGTTCCAAGTCGATATCTACTGTGCCACAATGCACATCCGATATACAATATTTGTGTCATATAATTATATATTAACGATCCGAGAAAATATTATTTCAACATTCATAGTATTAATGATATATACCAGAAAATTTTAATGAAAATTATAATAAAATATTATGAAAAATATAATAAAAGTTGAACATTTTTATATTGATTTTGAAGAATTAAAAATCAAATAAAATTGATCTTTTAGTTTTTCTAGGTGTGGCTTCAACGCAGTCACACGTTACATCATCTTCAAGGTGTCGTCATATGTATTGCAGTTCACTGTTTTGCTGTTCATTATATCGCTTTCGTTAGTTGCATAGCAATGACTTTTAACATGAGTAAGTATTCGAAAAATGTAGCCATAATAGTTATAAAAACTAAAATGAAAATGTTAAACAAATCCAAGTCAGATAAACATGTTTTCTGTGGCGTGGAATATGTTTTCTTGTTTCCTGCAAACTCTCCACACACTGGTAGACAACCGCTCGTGTACCCGCATTGCTACGCCTACCACACTCTGAATAGCACTGGACTGGGCTGTCTGGTCCTGTGTGGCAATCAGTCTGATAAAAGAAGCATTCTGAATTCCAAACCGTGTACAAGACAACGAGTAATCAGTAGACTACATTTTCTAAGATTGCATGGAATACTTCTGATAAAAATATATATTGAATATATTCGGCTCCTACCACTTCTTTTCTTGCAATTCCGCCTGTGGAATCCCTTTCCATTTACTTGCCTCCCCGATAGCTACCACCTCCAAGAATTTAAATGTAAAGTCAATTGTCATCTCCTATCTCACTAACCTGCATCCTCTCTCTCATGCTCCTTTTTCCGTCCACTCCACTCTCATCAGTATTCTCATCCTTCTCTTACCCACTTCCTGACACCCCCTATAACATGTCACTCTTTCCCCTAACTTTCCTCCTATGTAGCCCCCTGCATACCAGTGGCAGTAAACTGTCTTGCTTGAACGATATGATTAAAAAAAGTGATATTTTTATGAGATGCGTTGTGGTGCAATGGAGAGCCGAGTTCGAATTCTACTCGAATTCGTTTCATTCACTTATGCAGAAATAACCTTGGGAAAGGCATGAATCCATCTCTTCTTCGTTCAGCTATGGCTTAAATAGCAGGACAGACTGGGTTCTATAGTCTTAATTGCGAAAAGTTTATCTCAGAAAGTAATGGCAACCTACTGTGGGAAAATCTTCTGCCTACTCACTCATGTTTCAAAACAAACATGATCGCCTAAATGTGTATCATGTACGGCATTTAACTGAGGTGAATGTAATATTCAATACATTGAAGGGTCCTGGGTATGACAATAAACTGCATATGGTAGCAAGGTCTCTGATTGAGAGGTTGTGAGGAGCATGGAACCACCTTTTAATTGCTGTTGTTCCCAGGTTCACCCAGACCCAGGGTGGTAGCACCTGTTAGGGTTTCAGCTATGGGCAAATAGTTAACCCCCAAACTGGGGTCAAAACACTGTGAAACTATAAAAAAAACTTTTATAGAAAAACATTACCATAAATATTTTTGAAGGGGAAAAAATATAACCAGCAATACATTTTTGAATACAAAACTAGAAAATATTTTTAGTTTCTAAAATAAAAAAAAATATGACTAAATCAATCTTCTTACTATGACCAAACATTAAAAAAGAATACATTAAAACCCCACATTTTTGGCATTAAATGACCCACAGAGGTGTTGATATGCCGTTAAATAAAACTTGAAACTTGATTCTGACTGGAGATTATTTTTATCATAGTGGTTTTTTAATCGATATAACTGAGAAATTGCTATGAAAAATAACATCAATATAACTTTGGCCGCCTGAGTTATTCTATTTGATAAATTAAAAAGAAGCTGTGCAGAGCCATGATTGCTACTTCCTGAAGGCATATGGTATTTAAACAGAATTTGTTTTTAAGCTAAATTAGCTGAATTTATATCAGCCATCGCTTTTTATTCAGTTTAGTTACAAAGATCTAAACTTATTTATAAATGGAACTTTGTCTGTGTGTGTATGTCTGTGTGTGTGTTCGTTACTTATAGACTCCGAAACGGCTGAACCGATTTTCTTGAAAATTTACACAGTTATACTATACGTGTCTGCGAGTGTTCTTAGCTAGGTTTTGTGTCAAGGTACCCCCGATAAATATCGGAAATCGATAATCGAAAAAATCGGGTAATATAAGGAGTGGTCCGATTTTAATCAAATTTGATACACTCATAGACAAAGATATAAGAAACGATATTCAGAAGTTTCAAGGTTGCAGTTCTTACAATAGTGCAGAAAATCGATAATATATATACATATATAAGGCAAGATGTTTGTGTGTGTGTCTGTTTATCTGCCTGTATGTCTGTATTTTTTCTGCTCTTTTATTTTATTTTTTGCTTCGGGTTTGGCTCTAAGTAGGTATAATTGTAGTTCTTAGTCTCAGCCATGATACCATTTACTCAGAGGACTTATTTAGCCTTCAAAATTCAGTTTACGATGAAAAAAGTTATTTGATATTGATACCAGGAAATCAAAATTTGACTTACATCCATTCATTTTTCTTTCAGTCTACGGTTTCGTTTTAACTGGAAACAACTATTGCTTTTTAGTTTTTCGTGCCAACGTCCAAAGAGTCTGAGCTCCAGGACCATGGATTTGTTTTAAAGCTTTCATTACACCCAAACAACGCCGGGCTATACTGCTAGTACAAGTATAAAAAGCTAAGCTCACGTCTAATGTTCAACTACACTCTCTGTTACACCCTACGAAACTCGTTTGAAGGAATGTGTGAAGAAAACTATAAATAGTATGTAACTAGAATATAGGATATACTTTGTCCTATAAACGTTGCATTTGCAGGCAATATTTGGGACAGATGTCGGACTTAATTAGATTATTACAAAGATGCATTCATGATAAATTGCAAACAACATTAAAATATTTTTAATTAAAAAATGTTTTAATTAATATAATTTGTTCGCTTCGTACTAATATTAATTAAATATATGTCGTCAACACATTTTAAGTAAAACCAAGAAAATCTTTTGAGCAAGTATCTTTTTCTTCTTTTATGTGCCCTGTTCCTTCAGAACGTTCTTTCACCGAAACTCTGCTCTACCATCCCTTTGCTTAAGCCTATCAAGTATATCACTCGCTGTTTCCCGTTTCTCTTTCCCTCTCCACGCCCTGTGAGTATCAGATTCTTCAAGCCTTTCTATCTCATTACCTTTCCCAAAATCGTCAGCTGTCTCTTCGTGAGGTTAAGTTCCCTTTTCGTTTTCATTCTCTGCAAAATCTTACAATTACTCACATGTTCCGTCCACAGAATCCTCAGCATCCTTCTGTAGAACCACATTTCTGTTACATCGAGTCTCTTCTTCATCTGTAATGAGATTGTCCAGCATTCGCTGCCATATAGGACATATATCACTTAAAAGAATCCTCAGCATCCTTCTGTAGAACCACATTTTTGTTGCATCGAGTCTCTCCTTTATCTGTGATGAGATTGTCCAGCATTCGCTACCATATATCACTGAAAAATCCCCATACACATTTCTTTGATTTCAACGAAATTTTTTTTGTCTTTCAACATTTGGAATGTGCCCTTGACCATGCCAATAAACCTACGGATCTCAGTGTTGCACTTTGGTCCTCTGTGAGAACACTTCCCAGGTATTTAAATTTTTGTACTTGCTTGATTTTAGTATCCCCGAATTGTAATTAGCATTTTGATCCCCTCTTTTTGCAGATGACCATGCATTCATTTTACTTGTAATTTATATTTAGTCCTTTCTTCTTTCTTTCCTTCGCAACCTTTTGTAGGGGGCCTTGTAGTTTCTTTTCCGTGTCTGCTATCAGCACTGTGCTTTCTGAGTTTCTAATATTGTTTAGATTGTGGTCGCCAATGACGAATCCTGACAGGACCTCTTCGCTCAAAATTACTTCGCTGGTTGAATAAATCCGGTGAGAAGACACACCTTTCTCTAGCACTCCATTCTATTTTTGTATGAAGACCTTAATAAGTTCTTGTTGTTTTCTAACAGATGGCGTTCCTAGAACTGAGTACGTGTAGTTTCAGATGGTAACACATCTATAAGGAAGTGCTATAAGCAAACTTAAAATTCAATGCATGTCATTTTGCCGAAGTGTAAACAACTTTGTTATTCATATCGTTAAATATATCACGTGTGCTGAAGAACAGCAAATCCACCATCCCTACCTTAATCAATAAATTCGAGATCCACACGGCATATGTGGACAAGTTTGAGTGCTTTGTTTGCAGATTCTCATCAAACTCAACATTTAACTCGTCTGGAGTACCCGCACCCGATTTCCCTCTGTCTCTTGTACAAATATTTTCATGGCTTCTGCTCCGACGAACTTAGGTCAATGGTGCCTCCTCCACAAGAATTTACTCGTGCAGACTAGCAACAAGGTCCCACCCATTTACAGTTAGATCACCCAATTGCAGCCGGCAGTTCTACTCCCCAGCTTCTTTTCTCGCACTTTGCGCCTGTGGAACTCCTTTCCGTATACTTGCTTTCCTGACGGTTACACCCTCCAGGAATTTAAATACAAAATCAATTCTCATCTCTTATCAACTTGACTCCAGTCCTTTCTACATCACCCCGTGTATCTTGTTCTTTTCCTTTCTTTGTTATATATATATATAATTTGTTATATATATATATAATTTGTTATATATATATATATATATATATAACAAAGGTGTTTATAAATATATATATATATATATATAAATATATTCTAAACATATACTGTTAAATACAACAGACAATGAATGTCTATTACGTTTAATCATTAACCGTTCTAAACAGCGTATTTTCGCTTTAATTTCAGGCAAAAATAAAGACAAAAATTGTCCAACATTTGGATATTTTTTTATTATGCTGGTTCTAAGCTTTCGGCTCACATGAGCCATCTTCAAAGAGGTTACAGAGACGTTGACATAAAAACACCCACCATCAACGATGATTTTATATTGTGTTGACATAAAGCATTGTTAAGCAAAGATAACAGTCACAGAATAACAGACGCAGTTAGTAAATTTGTAATGCGGTTCTATGACGACGAGATCGAAATGTTAACAGAACCATATGTCTAAATGCAATGTAATGTGTTGTGACCAGATTGAAATAAAATTTTATTAAGTGTGGGTTGTTTTGATTTAATGTAGATGGTCTTCGATATCTGAAGGTTCCTTTTAGTGTGTGTATGAAAGAGTATTATTTTTATCGATTAAAATCTGTCTAATATTACCTACATGGCTATGTGTTTTAACAAATGTTGTTTAATTGAACTATGATCAGAAAGGTGGCAGGCAAGTCTACGGGAGAGCGTGGTTGTAGTAAAACTAATATGTGTAGTGGGTTTATTATTTGTACCAAAGATACAATATCTGCCTGTTCAGGATCATGGTAGAGTAAGATGTTGACCTTTTCTGCCTAAATATATAAATGTTACTTGTTATACTTGTTAAATCTTCATCTTCTTTCAAACATGAATTGAGCATTTTCAAATACAACTATTTATTGGTCTAATAAATAGCTTATCAATACGGTTAGACTCCGACCGAATTGGCGTCAGTCGGTGATTCTACCTCTGGGCTATGGGCGCTCAGTAGAAGAAGGCAGACTTTTTAGCGTATATATTATCATTATACACGCCCAATAGCCAGAGTGCTCTAATTCATTACTGAATGTGCGATGCGTAAGGGTGAGGAAGAATAGGAAATTATATATATATATATATAATTTCCTATTCTTCCTTACCCTTACACTTCCTTACTCTCCCTTTTTACTAAACCTGAAGAAAAAAATCCAGCCATTAGGCAATAAAAAGTTACCATATCTCTTAATGTTAAATTTGTCTACAAATTTCCCGACAAATTCATTCATCAACTCTATTCCCATCCATTTTTTCTTTTCAAAATCCTAACCAATAATTTACAAGACTTATCCTCTTATCATTAACCCCACCTACATCCCACACAGAACTCACCAAATATAAGAAAAGAGGCTTTCCATTCCTTTCCGCACCACCTGATGAGACAGTGTAATTTTAATGTCGAAACAAAATGTACACATTATATTGGATAAAAATTTGTACATGTTCTAAAATATAATTTATAATAAATATTCACAGCTCTAAAATATATATCGAGCAGTATTTTAAAATATTGTTTTGGACGTTGTAAATTTATCTTCGTTCCTTATTCACTCGGGTATATATATATATATATATATACGTTTGTGGGGGGTCGGGGGTAGATGGGTTAATGTAGGTGTCAGAGAGGCAGAGAGGAAATATAGATCAAATATGGGTTCAAATCAGACAGAATAATAAGATAAAGAGCAAATAACACTTTAAATAAAAGTTAAACACATCGGACTGATAAACGATTCCTATCTAGTTACATCTCACTATATATCAACTATAAAATAATGGGACTTTGCCACCAATCAATTACTTAAATTCATAAAAGTTTAGCTACCACGCGGCAATCACTATGAAATTATTTATAAGGAAGCCACGTAATGTCAGTGGGAAAAGGTCTGATGCCGAGATGTCAGATCATGACCGATAACATTGTAGATTCTTCTTTAGATTTTATCAAGAAGGCCCAAATATGTAGCAGGAACACTAGACCAGATATGAGAGCAATATTTGACCCAAGGACGAATGGAAGAGTGCGAGAGAGTACAAGGTGTCACACTTTTGGAGGTCAGCATCAGCCATGATGATGGAAGGTTAAAAAGTTTCTCTCATATTATTAAAAGAGAGCAGTTTTGTTTTTGAAGTATTAAAATGACCCAACCTTCCTTGCTCATGTTTTAGATCAACTGCCTATTTGGCCTTATCGGTATCTAGATAACTGATATTAGTGGTATTTTGTGAATCTCGATAAAGAATAAGTTTTTTTAAAAAATCTTTTCATACCAAGCAAGGAGGTACTGCCACTTATGCTCAGCGGGCTACATAAGAGAGTAATAGTTTAGGCAGGAGGAGAGTGAAGAAAAAGAGGAACCAGTTACAGAGGGTGACAGAGAAAGGGCAAGAGAAGGATGGGAGCACAGGTGTGAAGACAGTTGCGAAGGTAGAGAGAAAGGAAAAGAACAAGATATACAGGGTGATGTAGACAGGACTGGAGTCAAGTGAATAATAGATGGGAATTGACATTGCATTTAAATTCCTGGAGGTTGTAACCGTCAGGAAAGCAAGTATACGGAAAGGAGTTCCACAGGCGGGAAATGCGAGAAAAGAAGCTGAGGGAGTAGAATTTTTCGCTGCATTTGGTTGATCTAACTGTGAATGGGTGGGACCTTATTGCCAGTCTGGTAGCACGAGTCAATTCTTGTAGGTGGGCACCATTGACGTAAGTTTCTCGATGCAGAAGCCATGAAAATATTTGTGGAAGAGACAGAGGGAAGCCACATCCCAATGGGGAGAATGTGGCTAGAGTCGAACTGTCAGGTCGGGACGTATCACATTACAGATTCTCTTATGAGTCTTGTCAAGAACACTGAGGTGAACAGCAGGTGCACCTAACCAGATATGACAACAGTATTCTCTGAACGATCGGATGGTTGATTTGTATATGTGCAAGATGGATTCAGGCGGAAAAAACACTTCCAGGCCCGACACAGTGACCCAACCTTCTTATCAGTGGATTTAGCTATTGACTCAATGTAATGTTCCTACTTGAGGTCGGAAGAAAGAGTAAGGACGAGGAGGCGCAGTATATTCCTTTTAGGGAAACTTGCTTGGTTCATGCTTATGAGCGGCAGGTGAGTTTCCTTTGACAGTTGTTATATAGCAGTTTCGTTTTAGAAGCAATGAAATTTACAAGCCACTTCTTACCCCAGTCCACCACTGAGTGGAGGTCCTAAATAGCCATTCGTACACCATTACACCATCAATACAACAGGCCATGTATGCAACTGTTCTCATATAGAAGAATAAGAATCATTATTAGGGGATGTATTTATGAAAACATGATATAGAATGAGTTTTGTAAAAAAAAAAACACACACACACAAGAAACAGCCAACGCGCCTGAGCGAAATTAAAAATAAAAAATGGCGACAATTTATCTGTCGCATCTAGTAGTTGGTAAAATAGATCGTCTTTTAGTAAATTGTCAGCTAAATTCCATACACGATATCGCAGTAGGATGCCATTACTTTCTGCGGTAGACTGGTTGCCAGCCAAGGCTACAGAACCCTGTAGCCTTGTCCTGTTATTTAATCCATTACTAAAGGGAAGACACAGATTAATGCCTTTTCCAAGGGTATTTGTGCGTAAGTGAATGCAAGGAATTCAACTGGAATTCGAACTCGGCTCCCAGATTTCTCGTTCCGAGCCGATATCCGCTGCACCACAACGCACATTCTACGCACAACAACGAACATACATTTAAAAAAAGGAATTATCTTTCAGAATTTTTTTCTTTTTTAGACAAGAATCCATTGTTCCATGGCAGATTTTTTTTTTTTTTTGTAGCCAAGACTCCGTTGTCTCAGGGCAGATCGGTTGGGAGTGAGTTGATAGTTTATTCAGAAAGCTATCTCAGTACATTACTCATGTGTATCAAATACAAATACCGGTATAATTTTACATTTTTTTTTTTTTTTGCTTACTCTTTCGTCAAGGTATTTATTTGGTACGTCAAACAATATTTAAATAACGTTTTTCCGTGTTTACTAAATCTATATAAAAATTCTCAACGGAACGTAATTTGAAAAAGAAGGCTTATATGATTATTTGGAAAATTCTAGACGTCACTTGTATTTGGTAGAAAAGAGTGCAACAAGCCTCCGTGGAAAACAGGGTCAAAACATATATTCGCAGGAATTAAAGGCATTTTGGTACATTTCCTTCCCTATCGCTTCATCTCATATTTCCAAATTTAAATTTATATTTAAGAATTCAACAATGCAAAGATTTTGTATAAAAATGTAGGCTAATTAGCATTCATTTACAGAAAATAACGTTTTATATATTTATGTCTGCAAACGTTTTTCACGATCTCAGAAAATTTAAAAAAAAATCTGCTGACCTTATAAACACGGAGTTATTGGCTATTGGAATATAGGTTTTGACAAAACTTTATTTAAGATTGACTCTCTCATCGTATTCTTTAAAACAACATCCCGGGTTAGTTTTGAAGATTCACGTGTGTGAACATCAACCTACAGCCTTGTGCAAATTAATTGAAATAAAGCAAATAATAACTTTCTCGGATCTTTCACACTTTTCCTGATCACGTATACGTTGTCTCTTGGCGCTCTTTTTCTTAACGTGTTGTACTCAAGGATTCAGTTTGATTCAGCCTTGATGAGACGAGTGACAACTGAAAAGCCGACACGAACAATATCTGCGATCTCTCTGTAAGGCTTGCCAGTGTGTTCGTGGAGTGTTACAGTTTTTGTACGCTTCCTTTGAGTCATGTCCATCACAGATAATAATCGGCAGTCGAGACAATAATCTCTGGACGTGATAAAATTCTAATGCAGTCACGGGTAACCCAATATTTTTCAAGGCTAAACAAATTGTATCATACACCCCGAAAATAGATTCATATTACTACAGACCATTTCAAACTACCTATTTTTAGTAAAAACAGAAATCTTTCGAGACATGATCACCCAAGTACATATCACGTTATGGCACTTAACTGACTTCTTAAAATAACGACCAGCATTGCAATTTATTATTGCCTGTTGTAATATTTTGTTAAAAGTTGTTCAGCTCAATAATAACATGACGTAGAAATCACCATGGGTCTATTCAAACATTAACTTAATAATTAAGTTTCATTAGAAAATTCAAGTAGGCGAACAGTTAAATTTTCATGGGTATTTCTATTACTCAGATAATGTCTAAATAATACGAAGTTTGGCTGAAAAGTTCATAGGTCGACAAAAGAATTGTTCTTTTATTATTACTTTGCAAAATTTTACAAGGCAGCCAGGAAGCCTTTGCTTCGGCAAACCAATAAGAAAAAGTGACTAGTATGGGGAAGTGAGCACAAAAACTGAACACCAGAATACTTCATTTGATTCACATATTATTGTGCAGTTTTAAAAAAAGAACCATTCAATTTTCATTTAGAATTATCCACTTGCCAATAAATACTAAGAATATTATGAAACAAATCATTTTGTTTTAAAAACTGGGATAGTTTGAAGAGAGGTAAATTTAATCATCAAATGATTTTTTTTTGTCCTAATTTAACTTTTAAGAAAAAAATCGTCTCTCGCCCTTTTTTTAACCATGTATAATTATTTTCTTTTATTTAAAATACAAAGCAACTAATTTTGATGCCAATTAAGAAAATACCGAAACCTCTCTAACGATCAATAGGGTATATCACTCTCATTCCTTATGCGAAACCACTTTTGGTAATCATGAGTTATCTCACTTTTACATAACTAAAGCCTTGTTCAACTCACAACATATTGGATCAGCTTTTGTAGTTTAGCATATGCGTTGTTTCCTTGCAGTCTAAACACTTTTTTTAAATGGTTACTGAAACATTAGGTTTATAAGTCTCAGAAATTCACTTTCTGTTGTCCTTAAGGACACATGAACCAGTAGACATATAGACGTTGTGAGTTCAATACCAGACTACAACAGTGGTGAATAAATAGCTTAGAGAGTTAGGTTAAAGAGAGATAACTTCTGACTACCAGAATTATTTTCGCACAAGGAACGAGAATGATATACCCCAGTAATCTTAAGAAAGACTTCGATTCAAAATTCCTAGCACCCAAAGAAGGTCGGAGCGTATAACGGCCGAAACTTAGTAAAAATGACAAGTATGAGGACAGTAGTTTGAATAATGTAAATAGTGTAAATACTATCTCATCTCAAAAGTATAGACCAGGGTTCGGCAACCTTTTGGAGAGTGAAGGCCAAAAAGCTATGTAGATTCATAGAGGAGGGCCAAACAGCTATGGCTCCGGTGTCATGGAGGAGAACCATGTTATTAAATATGTGAATACATTTTCTATGTGTTTGAAGAAAGCAAGGATTCAATATAACTTAATTGTATTTCAACAATATCACTTATTTTACTACAGGAATAACAACAACAACAAAAAAATACAAACACATTTCACAAAACAATCTTTATTTTACTGTAGAAATAAAACAAACGTCTTTCTCAATCCGATAAAAAAAAAAAACAGGTTTCGAATACACGAAAAAAAGAAAATATCTGACTGGAATTTGTTTAAAAAATATTACATCTTAAAAATAAATATTTCATAAATCAGTGTTGAAAAAATATCTATTAAAATCAGTTGAAAACACTATTTTAAATTAATTTAAAAGTGCCCGCTCACAAAAGCAATTTCACAAAAAAAAAAAAAAAAAAAAATTGAGGCCGTACGTTAATTTTGGCGATGCCTACAAATAAAAAATAAAAGTAAGACACATTCTCCAGGTAAAAAGAAGTATTTTTTAAAAATTTCGACGCAACCTATTCAGACTATGTCACTTTGATTTACCTATATTTACATCGTGTTCAGACAGATTGACTCGAAGACCGGAAATTAATACTTGACACCAGGAAAAGACAGCTGAAGTTCCTGGGACATGTAATTGGGAAGAAGGGCTTGAAAAATCTGATACCCACAGGTCAGATAGAGGGAAAAGAGAATGGGGGAAAGCAACGCGGAACGTACTTGATGGGCTCGAACAAGAGCGTGGCTAGAGTGGGGTAGCACGAAAAAGCGTGCTAAGAGCCACTAGAGATAGGAAGATATGGAAGGCCATGATCGCCTACGTTCTGAAGGGACACGGCACATAGAAGAAAATATTTCTTTTATATTTGGGTGCGTTGCATTGATAGGAAACCCACTGACATCTAATCTTTTTCAAACGCAATATCTGTTCAAATATCTTGCGTCTGTATGTAGTATTGTACGAAACCTCAAGTTTTCCACCATATGTCAGAGAATCTTTATGCAATATCTGTATACGAACAGAACAATTTCACTAGAAACAAAGAGGAGCGTACTGGTTTTCTACGTAATGTCAGTTCTTCAATATGGCACTGAATGTTGGACAATATCATCAAAAATAAAGGAAAAAACTTGAAGCACCTGAAATGTGGATCTACAGAAGGCTGCTGCGGATATCACGGAACAAGGATGTGAGCAATGATGAGGTGTTGGAAAAGATGGAGAAAGGAAATTAATAATGAGCATCAGGAAGAAACAACTAAAGTTCCTGTGACATGCAATGAGGAAAGAGGGCTTGGAGATCCTGTTACTAACAGTCCAGATAGAGGGGAAAAGAGACAGGGGAAAGCAGTGGATAACATATTTGAAGAACCTGATCAGTTGGTTGACGGAACGAGGGTTACATGGTGCAACAGGAGAAAGCATGCTAAGAGCCACCAGAGACAGGGAGATGTGGAAAGCCTCGATCGCCTACGCCCTGAAAGGACATGGCACATAAAAGAAAAGAAATTATAGGAAGGTTCCAAAAAAAAAAAAAATCACTGCTAATGTTAAAATTTCTCAGGAGTCATGCATTAAATCAAAACATATTTTGAAAGAAAGTCGGCCACACCAAACACAGAGTCATAAAAACTGAATCTGAAGTTACTTGCTGAAGTAATCACAGCTCGACATATATTCGTTATACAGTATCGAATGTGATTTGCATATTTTCTAAAGTCAGGTCGGATTAACCGGATGGAGCGGATTATGAGGGGGACTTACATTATGCAACGTATAAACAGTAAACATAATTCGATATCGTTATCCTGTACTGGAAACCGAGATGAATGAACGAAAACACAGGGTGCGATGGATAAATTGTCGTCGAAATGACGCCATAATGAAAATAATATCGACATTCCATTTTAACACATATATGTACAAAAATGATAAGATGTCTTAAAATGAAATTAAGAAAATGTATTCACTAATAGAGCCATTGACTTCAACCACGGCCACCAGACGACTTCAGAACCTCCTGCATCTTTTCTGGACGGTCTCCTATGTTTAAGTATTGGAATGTTGCCACAATCCTTGTATTTAGTTCATCGTTGGTGTTACAAAGAGTTTTGTCGCTTTCTCGCTCAACTGCGTCCCACACATAATAATCAAGGGGGTTAGTGTCGGAGGTTAACGGGTGTTGTGGTCGCAGTAATTGTCTGACAGCCATGACTGGGTTCTCATGCTTGTGTGGCAAAATGCACAGTACTGTTGTTAGACATAAGGTTCTCCAGCAAACAGATTATTGACCCAGGGCAGTACAACCATCTCAGAGCACTTGATGTAGACATCCACGTTGAATCTAAAGCCCTGTGGGAAGAGGAATACAAGCATAACCTTGCTATCACTCGTTATCACATTATACACGTTCGTAATCACTATTAGACTAATCGAACACTGACCCCACCATATATATATATATATATATATATAATATATATTTGTTATAATATCACTACAAACATAATTTGGGGGCATTTTTTCTAATTCTAATAAGAATTTAAAATTCGCAATAAAAATAAAGGGAATCTAATAGTCGATTAATTGTTTTTAAAGTCTGTTCTGATATTCTTCAAATTAGAAATTACTTTATTTTGATTATCCACACTGTCTATATAACAATGCCTCCCTGATTAAGGGGGTTGTGCTAGTTTTTAAACTTTTAAATCTCTTCAACTTGAAATAAACCTCATCCCTTGATAAGACACAAGCAGTATCGAAACAAAATAGCTACTTTTGTAGTGATACTATGAAATATTTATGTTATAATTTCTAATTAAATATTATTAGCTCTACTTTGTATTGAGCACTTTTTTAAGAATAGTGTTTCTTTGGATACAAAATATTCTTCGATCCATACCTACCCTATTCTTTGTATATATATATATATATATATATATATATATATATATATATATATATATAACTGATTAAAAATGTATTCAGCCTATAAAATGCTAGTAATAATGTAGAGTTAATTTCTATGTGTGTTGTGTGTATGTGGTTTTATAATTCTATCAATGTTAGCATATATGTCTTTGTGTATATTTAAGTGAGTACATCTATCTGTTTGTACACACGTATATATATGCATGTGTGTGTGTGTATGTGTTTATGTGTGTGTGTGATTTCATGTGTGATTATGTCAATATTAAATCACTTTCAGTCCTTATATTTCTATTATTTCATTTTGGGCTCAGTTTAAAATATTTGTGACCGTGTTTAGGGCACTAAATCTTTTTAGTGACATGAATAAATATGATCCTGGCGCCGATCAGAAATTCTTTTGGTCATTCGCACTATTCCGTTCTTGATTTCCTCTGTATAAAGCGAATCACATGGTTTCCTACACGCATTCTTCGAGCATTAACGGGTGCGTTACGAATAAAGGATGCCACCTTAAATAATTACAACCAGAAAATGTGAGTCCGCATCGCAGAAGGAAGAAATTAAAATGACTCAGACAGAATTTAGACAATTATGCAGGAAAGTCTTCATTAGACAACATTGTATAATAACGCGGGAAGTGGCTGTAAGTCCCTCACTTGATAGACTTATTCGCTGAATTTTGATCATTAATTATCGAAATTTTCTTACTATGTGATTAATGTCGCTTACTGAAATAAAAGTAATGGCAAAGAAAAATTATATATATATATATATATATATATATATATATAAAGAGAGAGAGAGAGAGAGAGAGAGAGAAGGAAGAGAAATAGAAAGAAAAGAAAGAAGATAAATACACACACACATATATATGTATATAACTTTGAAGTTATATTTATATAACTTTAAAGTAATATTAATGGTGAATTTAAAATAAAGCCATTAATTCTTTATATATATATATATATATATATATATATATATATATATACATTATGCAATATATGTATACATGCAATATATATATACATGCAATATATATATATATATATATTAATTATAGGTTAGAACGTATACAAATAACAAACTAGTTTGTAAATGTTCTAAAGTATAATTAAAAATAAATATACATTGCTATATATATATATATATATATATATATATATATATATATTAATTATAGGTTACAACGTATACAAACAACAAACTTGTTTGTACATGTTCTGAAGTATAATTAAAAATAAATATTCATTGCTCTATTTTTATATCGACCACTGTTTTAAATTAATGTTTTGAACGTTGCAATTATTTTCTTCGTTCCGTATTTATTTCCATATATATATATGTATAAAATAATAAATTGTACATCGTATCTCTCCTTCACTAATATCCGAGGCATTCGTACTAACTTTCCTAGTGTAGAAGCGTTCCTGCATGAAAAGTCCCCTGACATCCTTGCGCTCTGTGAAACTAACCTCAACTCAGCTATTCCCTCCTCTGACCTCTTCATCCCTGGTTATCTTCCCCTTTTAAGGAAGGATTCCACTGTCCACATTCATAGGCTGGGTTTTTATGTCAGCGAACACCTCCCCATAGCTAGGGTGACTTCACTCGAATCTACTGACCACCAATACATATGTCTCCGCCTGTCTCTTCTCAGTTCGGTTAGCTACCTATTCTTTCTTTACCGTTCTCCCGCCTCTCCTGACTGCTCCCTACTAGATAGCATTGCCGACGACATAGATAAGGCTATTTCCTATCACCCATTCGCCCACATATTTGTATTTGGAGACTTCAATGCCCATCACTCTGAGTGGCTTGAAAACGCCGTTACTGATCCGGCGGGCATTCACGCCATGAACTTTGCTATTTCCCAATCCCTTACGCAAGTGGTGGACTTCCCCACTCGCTTCCCAAGCACTCCCTCGGGTCATTCCTCACTGCTAGATATATGTTTCACCTCTGCGCCTGACGCCTGTCAAGTCTCGCAGCTTTGCCCTCTCGGCAACTCCGACCACACTGTAGTCTCCCTCAGTATTTCTTTCCAATCTCACTCCCCACAGGAGCCCCCTACTTATAGAACCTCCTACCTCTACCAAAAAGCTGACTGGGATGCCTTTCGCGATTTCCTCTGCGACGTCCCTTGGGGAGAATGCGACAGCACATAGCTGACCGCAAGTTCGGCTCCAAGGACTATTGGAGGATTTGTAAACGAGTGCTCAACAATAGGAAATCCTCAATACCTCCTTTAATCCATGGATTTGAGGTTCTCACTTCATCTGCGGACAAAGCTGAGTGCTTTGCCCGCAGATTCTCATCCAACTCCACATTCGACTCGTCCGGAGTGCACCCACCCGACTTCCCTATTAGAACTGAGGCCAAACTGCACGACGTATATATTACCCCGACAGTAGTATCCAGAGTAATTTCAAAACTCGACCCCCATAAGGCGTGTGGAGACGATGGAATCCCGGTGATAGTCCTTAAGAGGTGTGTCCCTGAACTTTCCCCTGTCCTCTCTAAACTGTTTAACTACTGCCTTTCTGCTTCCTGCTTTCCTGCATGCTGGAAATTCTCCTCAGTCGTTCCTGTCTTTAAGAATTATCGCCCTATCAGTCTTCTACCGATATTCGGGAAAGTATTCGAGGCTATAATCAATGCTGAAATAGTTCATCATCTCACCGCCCACAAACTCCGACAGGCAATATGGATTCCGCTTTGCCAGGTCCACGGCCGACCTGCTAACAGCTGTAACGGAGTACATGCTACAGGCCCTTGATGAGTCTGACGAGGCTCGCGCGGTTGCTCTGGACATCTCCAAGGCTTTCGACAGGGTTTGGCACCCTGACCTCCTATGCAAACTACGCGGTTATGGTATTACCGGTCGCCTGCTTGACCTACACTCTGTGGTGAACTGGGGCAAGAAGTGGCTTGTCAACTTCAATTCCTCTAAGACCAAGCTCTTGTCTGTCAACCATTACAGGCAACCTTTTCTGCCTCCCATAAGCATGGACCAGGTGATTCTCCCGGAGAGTAATACACTACGCCTCCTCGGACTTACCCTGTCCTCAGACCTCAAATGGAACCACTATATTGAATCCATAGCAAAATCTACTGCTAAGAATATTGGGTCAATATGTCGATCCAGGATGTTTTTTCCACCTGAATCCATCCTGCATATATACAAGTCAACCATCCGTCCGTGCATGGAGTACTGCTGCCATTTATGGTCAGGTGCCCCTGCCGTTCTCCTCAGTGTTCTTGACAAGCTCCAAAGGAGAGTCTGTAATGTGATAGGTACTGATCTGGCGACTCGACTGCAGCCACTTCCCCATCGTCGAAATGTGGCCTCCATTTGTCTCTTCTATAAATACTTTCATGGCTTCTGCTCGGATGAGCTTAAGTCACTGATGCCTCCTCAACAGGTGTTTACTCGTGCAACCAGACTGGCAACTGGGTCCCACCCATTCACAGTCAGGTTAGCCAAATGCAGACGACAATTCTACTCCTGCAGCTTCCTCTCTCGCACTTCCCGCCTGTGGAACTCACTCCCGTATTCTTGCTTTCCTGGCGGCTACAACCTCCAGAAATTTAAATGCAAAGTTAATACTCATCTACTAACCACTGGTCTCTAGCTCTCTCCTCTCCTCTGTATAACCTTCCCTTTCTCTCCACCTATGTATCTGTCATCGCACCTGCTTTCTCAGCTTTCTATTGTTCCTTTCTAACTAGCTTGTACTCCTCACTCTTTTCTAACTAATCTTTTTACATTTATGTAACCCCCTGCACAGTGGCGTTTCTGCCTTGCTCGGGGTGAAATGATTAAAAAAAAAAAAAATTTGTCGACCTTACTAAAGCTGTCGACACAGTGAACAGAGAAGCACTTTGGAAGGTACTGAAAAAGATTGGAATACCAGATGCAATGCTTAAAATTATTGTATCATTCCATGACGGCATGAAAGGTACTGTGATCTCTGATGGATCTGCTTCGGATCCTTTTGATGTCTCAAACGGTACAAAACAAGGATGTGTGCTTGCTCCAGTTCTCTTTGCACTGTATGTTTTGGTGATGCTTCAGCATGCTTACAGTGATTTTGATGTTGGTGTGAACTTCCAATTCCGTATTAGTGGTGGATTATTTAACTATAAACGCTTTAAGGCCAAAACATTGCTAAGAACCCAAATGATATGTGACATGCTATTTGCTGATGATGCTTTCGTCGCTACATCGTATGCTGAAGCGCATGAACTTGTAAATACGTTTTCTAAATCCAGTAAAGCATTTGAACTCACCACAAGTATTAAGAAAAATGGAGTAGTTCATCAGCCGCCTCCTCATCAAAAGCAAGTATATGATGTGAAACAAAATCGTTCTGTTCATTTTTTTCCTGATGATTGCATAACAGTAAGTGGGAAGATTTTGAAGTATCTTAAGTGTTTCACATATTTAGGTAGCATTGTGAACTCAAACGGCAAAGGCAACATCAGCTTTTGGTAAAGTTTGGCACCGCTTGTGGAATGACAGAGGTATAAAGTTGGAAAATCAGTGTTTACAAAGCTGTTATTCTGACAACACTCTTTTACGATGCTGAGGCTTGGACCCCTTACAGCTCACATGTCGTGCAGTTGGATGTGTTTCACAAACGCTGCCTTGCACAATATGTGGATTTATCCTGAGAATGCCTAAAATACTTTTGTACTGTCAGCTTCAGCATGGTAAAAGGCGTGTTGGCCGCCCATTGTTGAGGTACAAGGATAAGATTAAGAATAATCTGACAGCAACTAACATTCGACTGTCAACTTTTGAACTAATTGCTTCTGACAGGAAACTATGTAGATTGAGGTGTCACATTGCCTTACAAGTTTTTGAATCAGAAAGAGTACAAAAGCTCAGAGAATCAAAAGAAAAGAGGAAAGAAGTAGCTGCCAGACCAAGTGGCATTTCGTTGAATACATTTTCATGCACGGCTTGTGGTCACGCCTGCAAGTCACTGGCGGGACTCAGGTCCCATGAGAGACATAAACACCGAAACTGGAATTAGTTTTTGAGACGCTCATACGTCGAAATCGACGGGGGAGTCCATCATCATCATATATATACAAAGCGCGATGAGTAAATTGTTGAAATCAGAGAGCCGTGATCGAATTCAAGTTGAATTCGTTGCATTCACTAACGCGCAAATAACAGTGCGAAATTTGTGCTTCCATCTTTTCTCCCTCCAGATATGGGTTGAATAGCAGGAAAGATTGGCTTGTAGAGCCTTGGTTGGCAACCAGTCTACCGCATGAAGAACAAACATCCTACTGCAGGTAAATCTTCTGCCTAGTCAGTCATGGATCGGAAGACACATTTCACTTGCTTCTGGAGTTCCGTCGTTGGGATACGAATATTGAACATCAAGATGGTAAAGGATGTTTATTTGAAGTTTACAGTCAACATTTAGAAACTGTCGCGAAAACAAAAAAAAGTATTTCTTGGAAGCAAAGACAGGAAAAGAAGGTATTACAAGTCCAAACAGTTTCACCAGGCAAAACAAATTCTCACTTCTCGTCTTTATGTCCGATACGCTACTCACCGAAGCGAACGAATAATGCAACCCCCTTAAATGAGCATACCGTGTTTTATACACTCAACCCGGCTAACACTCAGACAATGAGCGCCCAGAACCAGTCAATAAACATGGTTACAAGCAAAACCAACACCTCTAGGAGGACGAAGGGCTGTCCGATTCACCATCCATCCGAAACTGTTCGATTCGCCGCCTCCACACTCCCTTGTAAAACATACACACAACTCTGGCCGTTTTGGGTCGCCGAGGTAAGTCACTGCTACAGAAACATTAGTAAACAAAAAAAAAAAACACCTTAAAGTAATAAGAAAATATCTCAGATTATTCATTTAAACAATATCCGGACATCTTAAGAAAAGCTAAAACATGAAAAAACTCGGTAAATGTTTTCCGCATGAACCTAGTGAAAGGAAAAGAGTTTGATGTTTTAAAGTTTTTTTTTATGTAGCTTCTACGAAGAAACCATTTCTTGATAGAACAGTGACTTGTTTTTTTTTTTAATCATCTCACCCCAAGCAAGGCATTCCACTGCCACTATTGCGCATGGGGCTACATAGGGGAAGGTAAAGAGAAGGAGTGGTTAGACATAAGGGAATGTCAGGAGGAAGGTGACAGATGAGTAAGGATAGCGAGGATGAGGGTTGGGCAGATGGAAAGAGTGTTTGATAGAATGGGAGCAGGTTAGTGTGTTAGGAGGTGTCTATTGACCTTACATTTAAACTCCTGGAGATTGTAGCCGTCGGGGAAGCAATCGTGTGGAAGGAGAAAATTGTGAGGAGAAACCGATTGTTTATGACAATCGTAAATGATTTGCTCAATGGAAGCACCCACAAATTTACCAATGCCCAAATTGTAACAAAAAAAAAAAAATTATGCTGACAGTCTGGTGGTTCACTCCAGGCGTTATCCATGACATCTTTCTGGAATCTGACCAGGGAAACATTGTCAAAGTTTACTACCTGCACCTTGATGAAATACACATTCCGTTAAGCAAAATGCGACCGACACTGGTTAATCGACGAGGTTCAATTCTTCTTCATGACAATGCTCGACCACGTTGCCATGACATCACTGCAGAAGCTTGCAGACTTGGCTTACGAGACATTATCACGTCCATCATCTTGCTCTGATATCTTGCACATTGACTACCATTTTTCTAGCATCTAGACAATTCTTAAACCAAAAAAACATTCCGTCGCATTTATTCTTTTACGTGCCATATTTCTTCAGAAAGAAGGTAATCACGGTCCCCCACACCTTCCTTTCCCTTGTAGTTCTTAATATATTTTGTCTTCTTATTTAAGAGAGTTATAGATTGCTATGTGACGTCATCGGAGGCCACATTTTAAACAATGTAAGGTACGCAGATGATACAGTGCTGATAGCAGACACGGAAAGGAAATTACAAGACCTCCTACAGAAGGTAGCTGAAGAGAGTAACAAGAAAGGACTACAAACTGCAAGAAAATCGAATGCATTGTCATCAGCAAAAAGAGCAGCCCAACATGCCAAATACAGGTGGGGGGGTACTAAAATCAAGCAGGTACAAAAATTTAAATACCTGGGAAGTGTTATAACAGAAGACCGAAAATGCGAGTAGGCCTTCGAATCTCAGTGTCGCACTTTACGGCCTCTTTCAGAACACTTGCCAGTTATTCAAATTACGGAATCTGCTTGTTAATTGTTAAGCTGTAAATGTATTTCATCTTTTTATTTTTCCCAAAACCTGCTTATACCAACCAAGTATATCACGCGCTTCTTTCCCCTGTCCTTCTCTAATCCTCCTGTGAGTATCAGGTTCTCCAACCCCTCCTTCTTTTCTCGCACCTCCCGCCTGTGGAACTTGCTTCCATATTCTTGCTTTTCTGACGGCTACAACGTCCAGGAATTTAAATGCAATGTCAATACCCATCTCTTAACCACTTGACTCTAGTTCTTTCTACACCACCCTGTATATCTTTTCCTTTCTCTCCATCTCTGCAAATGTCATCACACCTGTATTCCCATCCTTAACTGGTTCGTCTTTCTCTTTACTCTCCTCCTATCTAATTTTTTTTTTACTTTTATGTGCACATCAGTGGCGTTACCGCCTTACTCGGGGTGATACGATTAAAAAGAAATCTCATAAAATTCAACTCTCTCGTCTTGATGTTTAATATAAGTTTCCTTTTGTTTCCATTCTTTCCACATATTCGATCCGTGGTGAGCACCCCGAGGTGATATAATGGTTAACAAGCTTGTCTGGCTAGAATCATTACGATTGAGTAGTGAGTTCGATCCTCACTGGGTGTCCGTTACTTTCGGCCATGTGACACATCTAAGCTACGCTTAGAAAATTACCATATTCGATCCGTGGTACACTCAACACCATTCTGTAGAACCATATTTCTGTTGCTTCGATTTTTGTTCTTTATCTTTGATGAGATTATCCAGTATTCACTGTCATATAAAAGAACAGATATCACGTGACTGCTCAGTACTCTTTTCCTCGTTACCAACGAAATTTTCTTGTCTCTTAATATGATGCTTAGCTTTTGAAATGCATCTTTAGTCATCCTAATATGCATCCGGATCTCAGTGTCACATGTTCCGTCCTCTTTTCAGAGATTTTCCGGTGATTCAACCACTGTTTAAATGCATTCATTCAAGAATTGATTCTAAAATTTGATATTATGTTTTAGAAAAACCTCATGAAAAATCATCAAGACAGCCAAAAAAGAGAAGCGTCGATAGACATAGTTTGTAAGAACAGGGAATCAGTCTGTTTATACAAATGGCGGACCTGAAGGAGACTTTCCACCACCTTTAAATTTGTTGTTTTGTTTGTTTGTTTGTTTGTTTGTTTTTTTTAACTTTTTTTAGTGCAATCTTACAATTTTTTTTTTTGATAATCGGAAACTTTATGTCATAATCGTTAAGACCGCGCTAAAAAAGTAAAAAAACAACAAAAAAAAAAACAACAAAATTTAAAGGTGGTGGTAGTCTCCTTCAGGTCCCCTAAAAAGTGGTAGCAGTGTCCTTCAGGTCCGCCATACAAATATTTTTTGGTTTGATTTATTTTGAAGGAGAACAACCATGATGCAACATTTCTGGATTAAAATGGAAAGACTTCGTCAAAAAAATAATAACAAAAGCAGTGAAAACCACAAACTTTCGCTAAGGCAATACCGACATTATCTCAGCTTTTAGCAAGAGATGATTACTTACTTTTATTAAAAATGTGTGTTCAGAAAATGTAATGACGTAAAGCAATCAAGGGGGAGGTAATTCAGTATTTGGCATCTAAAACTTACGAAAAAATATAAGTAAAAAGACCGGAAAAATAACATAGAAACTTTATCCCCTACCGGTTCGAACCCAAAATTCAATGCCAATCATAAATCGAATCATCACTGAAAGTTTCATCCGAATCTATTCAGCGCTTTTGAGATATCTTGACGACAAAAAATAAAAAACAGACGAACCCGACTGAATACAAGGCGGAGATAATGAATTTCTTTCATTCTACCCAAAGGATAGTTTTCAGTGCTTTTGATGGAAGTATTAATATAAACATGTTTGTGTTGTCGTGACTTATGATGTGCTATCGTAAATAACATATTCACATATTTGCTTGTCACTTGCCTGACTTGTTGAGCATCTTCCTAGCTGCTTTCCGTTGCCTTACTGCTCCTTCAACCAATAATGAAACCATTTAATAATTGCCAATATGTATCTAATTATATATTACCTTTGTAGTTAATTATGACAACTGTAGATTGTACAAGTTTCACTTCCGTACAGTAGGAAAGGAAGCACCATGGCACGTGTTATGGTGCCCTCCTACGAGGAATGGACTCTTCCTCTTGTTATATATGATTACCTGCGTGACTTCCGGAAGGCAGTTGACGGCAGTTAAGTCTGCCAAGCGCATTGTCGAACTCTCTGCTTTTGGGCGAAGAGTAATAACCCAGTCGAGGCTCCGCCAAAGGGTAGGGTCTCGTCTGGGGAAAATTAGACATAAATTTTTGCTCGAGCTATATGGCCCGGATCGCCCACATTAAAAAGGCCTTGTGCCACATTTTGTCTTAAATAGGAAAGCGACTAAATACTAGTTAACAGCAATAAGACGGCAGTTGGTACGACAGCTAGTACGCAGTTAAGCCAATTACTAGTCAGACAATAAGCAGCGTAACTGTACCGTTCGGACTTATTTATTTCTATTTACTTATTATTAACACCTACTTTGTACATATGGTTTTGTTATGCTAATACACTCTTTTGAACCTATCTTCTGTGTTCCGTGTCTTACTTCCGGTCAATCCGGTCACAACAACTTTGCAGCGAAGTTTCGCCACAATAACTCCACAACAAATTGGTGACGAAGATTTTGCGTTAAAATTTGAAACAACAAATTGGCGACGAAAATCCACAACGGTACGTTACAACTTCAGCTTGGTTTACAGGATCATTGACGCAAACAGAACGTAGACCGTCTACAGTCGCCAAATGATGAGAACGTTGCTCCGTATCAAATAGTAGAACAAAGTTTCAGACAGGCTTGTACTCGAGCGAGCTCAGATGGAGAGTATCCACTCCACGCTCATGCGCTCCCAGCTTCGATGGGCCGGCCACGTACACCACATGGAAGATACCCGCCTTCTACGGGGAGCTTAAGGAAGGGGAAGCGATCTCATAGTGGACAGAGGAAGAGATTCACCCTTAAGAACTTTAAGAAACACTGCAACATCCCGACCTCCGTCATTGGGCAGAAGCTACTCAAGATCGCCCTACTCAAGATCGCCCCGCCTGGCGTGCCTTAGTGAAAACAAGCAGACTTTGAAGCGCACCGGATCCGTAAATTGCAGTAAAAGAGACAACACCGAAACTACCAACCAGACATTCCCTGCCCATACTACGGTAGAAAGCTCTGAGCGAGCATCTCCGTACGCATAAGTTTCATATAAGTAACTTGTGAAGAAAAATGGTCATCTTCTCTCACGAAAGACGATTATCATCATCAACGATTATCATCATCATCATCATCATCATCATCATCATCTAATTATATATTTTCTGTCCTAGCTGTAAAGAAAAGAGAGATAGATCAACTTGTTAGTAAAAGAGTCATTACTTACCTTAGTCCTTTTAATAATATATACAAATAAAATATTTGCCTTCATTTAGCCAAATTGAGTTCTCACTGGCAAGAATATATAGATATTCAAGGTTTCTATTTGGACTGTTTTAAATATTTTTCATTTAGAGATAAAAGTTGATTTCAAAAGCAAAGCGGACATTATTAAAAAATATAGTGATATGAAATTTCTGTCTTCTCCTAAAATGTGTGTTTCCAACGAATAGTCAACAATACAAGGGAATATATGCCCAATTCAAAAGTTTTCACTGTGTCTTGAGTGAATTATCTGATTAAATTTCACCACTGAATGAAGTGCAACGACTAATGAGACTGAAACAAACGTTGAAAAGTGAATATTCCTTGTGTAAAATAAATTGATGTTTTTCTCATCAGGCTATGCATAAGTTATTTGGTGTTGCCATCTTATCTCTGATAAGTTTTTTTATTACATTCTAGTGACCCCGGATTTCAACTGAATCTCGCGTGTTTATTTATTTATTTATTTGTGAAATTGAACTCTACTTTAAATGTGTGTTCGTTATGGCAGATATTGCGACGGATGTAATTATCAAATTGCATGAAAATAATTATCGTTAGCTTAGATATCCGGAAATTGTTGTTTCGTATCGACCCTAGTGTGTGTGTGTGTGTGTGTGTGTGTGTGTGTGTGTGTGTGTGTGTGTGTGTGTGTTTAGGGCGCGTAACAGTTGCCGGCGCCAAAAATAAAATCGGTAGACCGTTTCAAATTCCATGTGAGACTTGCGTTCTTTCATGCCCATTAGAAAGGCATAAATGTATCCTTTCACCTCGTCCTGTAAATAAAATAGTAGAGGTTGACTAGACATTTTGCACTTGATAGGGCATCAAGAAGGAAAACACGTGGTGAAATAAAAAGCGAGAAGCCAGTACACTATGCAACGGTAATTATAATAGTTATATTAGCTGTTTCTCCATAAGGAAGTATTTGGCATTCATTGACCAAGGAGGCAGGTATACATTCGAATAATGTTTATAAAATCTCTCTTAAAAGGTTTTATTAAAACAAACAGTTTTTTCAAGTCGAATAGCTGTTATTACTCTTTCCAGTATTGACTGTGATTTTTTCTTTCTAACCTTTTATATGAAGTACTGTGGAATGTCAATTATAGTAGTTTATGCTCTTCGACCTATATGTGCTATTTATTTTAGTTGTTGCTGCTGTTGTTAGTCTTCAAGTGATGTGGTTTTTATCATTTGGTACAGTTCTTTGTATGTAATTCCCTACTGCCAGTTCCACAATGTTTAAATAACGATGAATCTTTGCCAAAATCCTTAGTCTTCATTTGCCTAAAGCCTTTTTCGCCATTGGCCTGAGAAAGCGGTTGTATACAACTGAATGTTTGAATTTTGACGCTATTGCATGGCATCCATACAATAGCCTTGATCGAGACTATTTAAGAATATAACTCGTGTTTTCAGCACTGTTGTTTTTGGCTTCGTAGCCATTTGCGGCGTTGGGCAAAAATAACACTGGTACTATTATATGTTGCTTTTCATTTTTGCCCAGACTCATTCTCTAATGAATTAGAGCACTCTGGCTATTGGGCGTGTATAGTGATAATATACATGCTAAAAAAAGTCTGCCTTTTTCTACCGTGCGCCCATGTCCCAGAGGTAGAATCGCCGACTGACGCCACTTCGGTCGGGTTTCAATCCTGGGTTAGAAGCAATCGGAGTCTAACCGTACTGATAAGCTGTGATACAGCGAAACAGATCTGTCTGCGGATGACTATATATATATATATATATATATATATATATATATATATATTCTGTTCAAAATATCCCTATAATATGCATTATTCATCCCCACTTCAATTATTTCAATGTCCCCTACACTTCGGTCGCTAAAGCAACCCCATATCATTATTGATCTGCATTTAAATGTTACTGTTTCGATTGCATTCTTCGGTGGAAATCTAGTACCTTTCTTTCCACAGATCTTTGTCAAAGCATGTCTGCCATAAGTTAAATTTTGTTTCGTCTGAGAAGAATACATTTTTTAAAAAAATGCTGCAGGTTTGATACAAGGCTCGTTTGTAAAATCCAGTTTAGCCAGAACGTGTCTTCGCTTAAAAAGTGTTTTTTTTTCTTTATCCTTGAAGTCCTCGAAAAGATGTCATATCGACGAAATGAATGACTAATTGTATTCGTATTCACTTTTATTCCGCTTATTTCTAGTCCTCCCTGAATTTCTTTAAGTGTTGCCAACGTTTCTCGCTAATAATCTTGCCGTACGGACGACCAGAGCTTTTTTTTAGGACGAATGTAATGGACACGTCTTCCAGTGACAAACTATCGTACCAAATTAACTCAGTGGTACATTTAACTGAATATATATCTTCCTATAAAGAAGACCGCTTGTCTGAAAGTCAACAATACGTTTACGGAGATATTGATAAATTATTTTGCTTTTCCCAATGTTGTCAATGTTGTCAATGTTAAAAAACAATGTTGTGACATTCTTGCTAAAGAAAACATTCTAAAATATTGCAAAGTTTACAAAGTTATAGTTAAGTTCCATTTAGAATGGACGTTTTAAAATGGTTAAGTCAATCTTCAGATCTCAATCCGATTGAAAATTTATGGAGGGCTGAAACTGAGAAATCAAACAAGGAACCCGCAAAACCTGCATGTGTCGACCTGGCTTCCTTGTAGATATGTGTTCCTAGAAAGATTGAATGGCGTAGCTTAAAAAATAGACTAAAGTAATTTTGTCGTGAAGAATGAAAAAAACAATTCGGAGGGAACTACACTAATCTAAACGCATACACGCTGTAATTAGTAATAGCGGTTACGCTATGAAAAATTTATGGATGATTTAATAAATGTATTTTAAAATTTCGCGTTATTAAATATTGTTTATTTTTCTTGGGATATTTTTATTGATTATTTTTAAAAATTTGGTTTTTTGACTAAAGGCTGTTTTTTAACATTGACAACATTGTAAGTCCCGACGCTTTTCCCCTTCAAATTTATACAAAATAGCATTATCTCTGTGCAAATGTATATGCTGAACTCAAATCAACTGTTAGTTATTGAAGAAACTTACCTTTTTTATCTAAATGTCCATAAAAAAAAAATAACTATATCTTGCACTTTTTCTCTCCCGTAACTTTCACGAAGTCATGTAATTAACTGCAGAATGACGTACTGCGTATTTAAACGAATTTTGGCAGATTTTTGGTTGATTTTTCTTCATTTACTGATACTTCCGGCGATGTACTTCCGGTAATTAAAGTAATGCGCTATTGTATTTCTACGTAACACTTCTTCTACGCTTATTACTTTCATAACAGGAAGTACATCACCGGAAGTTTCAGTAAAGGAGAAAATCGACCAAAATTCGACAGAAAATTGCTACCCACGTAGAACGTCATTCTGCAGTTAGTTACATGACTTGGTGAGAGTTACGGGAGAGAAAAAGTGCGAGATATAGTTTGTTTTTTTATGGACTTTCAAAGCAAAAAAGGTAAGTTTCTTCAATAACTAATTGTTGATTTGAGTTCAGCATATACATTTGCACAGAAATAATGCTATTTTGGATAAATTTGAAGTGGGGAAAGCCGTCGGTACCTAAAACGAACATTTACCTCCCCATCTTTATCCCTCGTTCTTTTCCTACTCTCTCTGCCTTCTGTCGTTCTTTCTTTCTTTTTCATGGCTTGTCTCATTTTTTTTCTATTTTTCTACCATTTATCTTTCTTTCCTTCTTTTACCTTTCTTTCTTCCTTTATTTATTTACCATTGCTCCTCGTTCTTTTCTCCATTTTCCGGTTTTCTCTTCTTTCCTTCTTTTTCCTTTTTTTTTCTTTCTTTGCTTCTTTTCATTTTCTTTTTCCCCTTTCCCGGTTTTTGTCTTCTTTCTTTCTTTTTTTTTTGTTTGTTTCTTTCTTCTGCCTTTTTCCTTTTCTTTCAGATGTTATCTTAAATGTTTTTTCATTCATATTAACTCGCAATGTTTCTGTCCACTGAAACCAATTGCTTTCTAATTATTTATCCTTTCTTACTTTTTAATTTAATTTCTTCCTTTTCTCTCACTGTCCCAATTATTTTTATTGCGTTATTCATTTTACTAATTCACTTTTTTTACTTCTTTCTTTTTCCGACATTTTCGCCTATTTTTTAAATTCTTTTTTCTCGTATTTTCTTTTCTTTCTTTTTATTTCATTAACTCTCTTTTCATCTTTTTTAAAACTTTTTAAAACTTTTTTCGTTCTTTTCCTTATTTCTTTATTTTTCTGTTTTTCCTTTACTACATTTCTCTTTCCTTTTTTTTTTATTTTTCTGTTCTTCCTTTGTTTCCATGTCTTCTTTTTCTTCGGATTCTTTTACACCCCTTTTGTTTTCTTTATTTTATTGTGTTTTTTATTTTATTCAAATTTTTATTTTATTTTCTTATTTTATTGATTTTTTATTTTGTTAAAATTTTTATTTTATTTTTTATTTTCTTTATTTTTTATTTTATTCAAATTATTATTTTATTTAAATTTTTTATTTATTTTTTATTTTATTGATTCCTTATTTTATTCAAATTTTTATTTTATTTTTTCTTTATTTTATTGATTTTTTATTTTGTTAACATTTTTATTTCATTAAAATTTTTATTTTATTTTTCTTTATTTTCCTTATTTTTTATTTTATTCAAATTATTATTTTATTCAAATTTTTAATTTATTTTTATTTTATTCAATTTTTTAATTTATTTCAAATTTTTATTTTATTTTTTTCTTTATTTTATTGATTGTTTTATTTTTTTATTCCCGCCTTACGTCAGATTATTTCATTTTCTTTCTTCTTTGATTCGTTACAACTTTTACAATTCTTCATTCATCACCCTGTCTATCTCTTTCTTTTTCTTCGCTTACTCATTCATTTCTTTTTTCGCCTCGTATTTTTATTCTTCTTTCAAGCTATTATTAATTCCTCTATTTGTTTTGTTTATTCTTTCAACTTGTTCTGTTTTTCAAGATTTTCCTTCGGGTTTTCTTCATTCCTACTCCTTTTTGCTGCCAGTTTTCTTCTTTCCTTCCTTCCGTCCTTCCTTCCGTCCTTCCTTCCGTCCTTCCTTCCTTCCTTCCTTCCTTCATTCATTCATTTCTTTCTTTCTTTCTATTCTTCCTTCCTTCCTTCCTTCCTTCCTTCCTTCCTTTTTCCTTTTTCCTTCCTTCATTTTTTTCTTTCTTTCTTTCTTTCTTTCTTTTTTCTTTATTTCATTCTTTCTTTCTTTCTTTCTTTATTTCTTTCTTTCTTCATTCCTTCTATTCTTCCTTCCTTTATCCTTCCTTCCTTTTTCCTTTTTCCTTCCTTCATTTCTTTCTTTCTTTCTTTCTTTATTTCATTCTTTCTTTCTTTCTTTCTTCATTCCTTCTATTCTTCCTTCCTTTATCCTTCCTTCCTTCCTTCCTTCCTTCCTTCATTTCTTTCTTTCCTTCCTTCCTTCCTTCCTTCCTTCCTTCCTTTTTCCTTTTTCCTTCCTTCATTTCTTTCTTTCTTTCTTCTTTCTTTATTTCATTCTTTCTTTCTTTCTTTCTTTCTTTCTTCATTCCTTCTATTCTTCCTTCCTTTATCCTTCCTTCCTTCCTTCCTTCCTTTTTCCTTCCTTCATTTCTTTCTTTCTTTCTTCTTTCTTTATTTCATTCTTTCTTTCTTTCTTCATTCCTTCTATTCTTCCTTCCTTTATCCTTCCTTCCTTCCTTCCTTCCTGCATTTCTTTCTTTCCTTCCTTCCTTCCTTCCTTCCTTTCTTTCTTTCTTTCTTTCATTCATTTCTTTACACTTAATTACTGCATTTCAGCAAAATATGCGTCTTAAATTACAATTAATACCAAATGTCACCAAGTGTCATTACCTCGTCATATTTAAACAGGTGCTAGTCTTGTCATTGTCATTGGACACAGTCCGGTCTCGTCACTCTTGACAACTGTGGAAGCGAAAACAAAATATCTCTCGGTATCCATAAGCAGCACTGTCGTATGTGTTCATAACACCTAGGTGTCTTGAATGTAATAAGCGCGAGACTGATAGCCCAAAGAAAAGGGGCCTTAATTTACTTTGTTAAAACTTGTTAAGATCAAATTCTTCAAATGGAATATAAAATTTATTATTAATTTTTGTTTTCTTGAAAGTTGGAATCGAATTTTAAATACATCAAAGTTATCCTTTCTCTTAAATAACCATTGTTATAATTTTTGAAGAGGCTCCTTTAAAGCATGCATTCGGTGTTCAAACGTACATAAAAGCAAAAAGTCTGAATGCTGAATTTTATAACGAGCAAAACTTTCTTCAATGAAAATAACTGACATCTCATCATATATCAATAGATATATTTATCAAAATTACACAAAAGTATCTTGAGATACCAAGGAGCGTATTTATTCAATAAAATCACCATTGGCTTAAATCACGGTCAGGACGGCTTCTGAATCTCATGCAACTCTTCTAGACTATCTCCTGGTTTAAGTTGGTGAATGCTGCAATTATTTTTCTTCAGTTCATATTTGGTGTTACAAAGAGTTTTGTTAGTCTATCGCTCAAATGCTCCCCACGCATAATAATCATGGGGCTGCAGTCTGGGTGGTTAGGTGACCAGATGTAAGGGGTGAGGTGGTCGCAGAAATTATCTGATATCCATGACTTGGTTATCCTGCTTGTATGGTGCTGAGGCTTGTTACCAGAAATAATTTCTTACTTCAACCATTCTTTTAACACAGAGCAGCACTAACCTACTCAAAGGTCTTGATGTAGGCACCCGTGTTGAGTCTCAGGCACCTCCCAACGAATTCGGAAGATTTTTTCTTATCAGAAAGATCAGAGTGAATTTTCAGAAATTTCGTACTTTCGCAATCACCATTAAACTAATCCACTATTTTCGAATCCTATAAGGAATACAAAAGATCGTTTCCAAATTTCTGGCAAAGTGATTGGCGTCATAGTGTTATTTTTTATTTTTTTTACACAGACGGTGCTCAAAAGACCCTACTATACTGTGAATTTGACAAAAAAAAAAAAAAGAAAAGAAAAAGAAAACAAATAAAAACAACGCACATGCGCGAAATTAATTTTTAAAACGGAGACACCGGTAGAATCAATTGCTATAGTTTCCAGAGAATATTCACAACATTCTATCACTCCAGGAAGCACCTGACACATTTCTTCTGCTATTATTCGGGGCTCAAGAATCACCCTAGTTAAAGGGTTACTGAATAAGGTTATATTGGGAGTGCAGAAGGAGAAAATGAGAATTAAACTCATAAGAATATGTAAGACATAAAATATTTGACTGTAGCTATTAGGTTGTTACAAAAATAATGGCCGATTTCAGAAACATAGTTTTATTCTTGAAACATTAACTTTTAAAATGTTGAAATTAGTCAAAATACGAGCCTTGAGCATCTATGCATCTCTGCCATCGATCGACGAGATTATTTATTTCTCGTTGATAAAAAGTTATTGACTGAGATGCAACGAAACCTCTGAAAGCTGATTCCACATCTGGTTTGAACCTAAAGATCTTACCATTTAAAATGTGCTTAAGTCTTTTTTTTTTTAAACGTATCACCTCGAGCAAGGCTATAACGCCACTGATGTGCAGGGGGCTACATAATAGTGGAAAGATTAGAAAAGAGAAAGCCAGAAACCACATCCTAAACAGAGAACAAGAGATGAGCCTCTTAACCTGTTCAATAGACGTGGGTGGAGTGTGAACCGGGCGATAGATAGATCTATCTACGCCAATTGCTTAAGTGTTTAAAAATGATAATCAGTGTAAGATTTAAAGAATATAGAGGATTTGGTAAACTGTCGTATCCCAAGTCTGTGAGTTTTTGTAAAATCATTCTTGCAACAAGTGGCCACGTATTATCGTCGAACAGAATTGGACCACGTCGATTCACCAATGCAGGACTCATTTTTTTTTTCAGACATGCATGCATTTCAGCATGCTGACTACAGTAAAGCTCTGGATTAATGTTCTGATTAGCTTCTAGAAAGCTGTAATGGATGACACTAATTGCAGACCAGCAGACAGTTACCATAATCTTTTGCTGATGCAACTTTGGCATTGGGAAATGTTTGAGTGACTCATCACGATCAAGCCATCACAAGTGACTATATGGTCAAGAAAAAGATCATTGATGTTATGCCGAAAGAGCATCGAGCACACTTCAAAAGGTTTATTTTTCCATTGAAATCATGAGGAACGTATTTATCGAGTTTTTTAAAAATTTTGCCAATAGTCTGAAAATCGCTTGAGACTTCTGCAGTACTGACACCAAGCGTCTGAGACATTTCTCTGGAACTTTGACGTGGGTTTTGCTCAAGAACTGTTCGTTGTCAAGATTGCATAGCTGTCATTTACCGTCTGAACCTTCAAACCTATCATCACCAGTTCGGAATTTCTGGAACTACTTTCGAACTGTCTGATCACTTGTGGACCCATCTTTCCATACTCAGTTGATATTGGCAGAAGTCTGGAAGGCACTGTTCCCAAGTTTGAACTCATGCAAGAAAAGTAAACGAAGATTATGGTTTGCCATGTTTATAATTAAGTGCTTCTATGTTTCAACAATATTACTGTCTGAAAATAAGTTAAAAATTGTTAAAGAGCACATTAATTATTCTGTATACCAAAATTTACTTCACATATACCGTGAATACTATGTTAAAATGGCTTTTCAAAATACAACATTTCTAGTGACTATTATTTTTGTAACAACCTAATATCATCTGTAACCTTATTTCCACATAAAAAATGTACTTCTTGATTTAATACAACGGAGTGAAAGAAATTATTATTAGTGGTAGTGTTGGTTTTGCAGTTTATTCGAAAATCTAAAGCAACGCAGACAGTGCCATATTAGAAGATCGATATTATATTTACCTCTTGACCCTTCTCTTCGTTTATGTCAAAATCTCAATCTTTAATGCCTTTCCATTTTTATCCCATGAAAATGTTCTCCTTGCACATATGTTTACTCCATCATATGAGTAACATGTTTCTGCTAAACTAAATCTCTGCTAAAACAACAGCGAGGCAATTCAAAGATTATCAACACTTCATCAGGAGAGAAATTGTTAAATATTCACAGTTGCTAGTCTATATTTCTGAGATGAGGTATTGTAATTGTTCACACTATGTACATTGTTTGAATTGTTCACCTCATTTGTATTGCCATATTCACCTTTAATATCTGTCGATAATTCTGAGATGTGGTATTTTTATTATTTGCACTATTTACATTGTTCGGACTGTTGTCCTCATTTGTATTGCCATATTCACCTTCAATATCTGTCTATATTTCTGAGATAAGGTATTGTAATTATTTACACTATTTACATTGTTCGGACTGTTGGCCTCATTTGTATTGCCATATTCACCTTCAATATCTGTCTATATTTCTGAGATGAGGTATTGTAATTATTTACACTATTTACATTGTTCGGACTGTTGTCCTCATTTGTATTGCCATATTCACCTTCAATATCTGTCTATATTTCTGAGATGAGGTATTGTAATTATTTACACTATTTACATTGTTCGGACTGTTGTCCTCATCTTTGTTGCCATATTCACCTTCAATATCTGTCTATATTTCTGAGATGAGGTATTGTAATTATTTACACTATTTACATTGTTCGGACTGTTGTCCTCATTTGTATTACCATATTCACCTTCAATATCTGTCTATATTTCTGAGATGAGGTATTGTAATTATTTACACTATTTACATTGTTCGGACTGTTGTCCTCATTTGTATTGCCATATTCACCTTCAATATCTGTCTATATTTCTGAGATAAGGTATTGTAATTATTTACACTATTTACATTGTTCGGACTGTTGGCCTCATTTGTATTGCCATATTCACCTTCAATATCTGTCTATATTTCTGAGATGAGGTATTGTAATTATTTACATTATTTACATTGTTCGGACTGTTGTCCTCATCTTTGTTGCCATATTCACCTTCAATATCAGTCTATATTTCTGAGATGAGGAATTTTTATTATTTGCACTATTTACATTGTTCGGACTGTTGTCTTCATCTTTGTTGCCATATTCACCTTCAATATCTGTCTATATTTCTGAGATTGAGATGAGAATTATCGACAGATATTGAAGGTATTTTAATTGTTTACATTTTTCGAGCTGTTCTCCTCATCTTTGTTACCATATTCACGGCATTGTACGCATCTACATTCTTCCAGTGCAATTTTGACTTGAACCCTTTATATTTTGATCACTGGGGTGGATTCTTCCCGTTGCATTAGCACATGGCACAGTGAATAAAAGCTTTGGTTGGATCCAGTGACTTGAGCTAGGAGTTCAATACCTAGCAACGGCAGTTGTGAACTAAAACAAATTAGAGAATTTTGTTAAATGGAAATAACTAAGACATCTGGAAGCAGCAAGACTCATGGAACTAGAATAATCTAACCCCAGTGATCTGTTAAAGGGTTCAGTTCAAAATTTCAATCAACTTTAGAAAGTTGGAGCGTACAACGTGAATATGGCAACAAAGTTGAGGACACTAGTCAGAACAATGAAAATAATGCAGGATTCATGGTTATATAAAAGAGTTTAGATTACATAGCAGTCCAGCACATTTTCTTGTTTCTTAATATTTTGCTTAGCGTTTGGAGGGAACTTTCACTTTTCCAAAGCGTCCTTGCATTTCTGTGTTACATTTTCCATCATCTGTTAAAACACGTGTCAGTTAATTTGTTGGCGCTTGTTTCATTCTAACATCTTTAATTAATATGTGATATCTTGAGCTGCCCCTCCTGCTCTGTAGACGATAAATGATATTTACTGAAAACAACGACAAAGTCAATAGTCTTTGAAAATCTTTACTTTTGCATATGAACATAAGAACTAAACATAAATAACAGAATTTCTTTTTCATAAGAACGAATTGATTCGAGTTATGAGAAATTTAATACCGCGTGAGTAAAAAAAAAATTAATAATAATAAAATTAAAATAAACGAATTTTAACCCATGTCTAAATAACTGCAAGAGTGAATATCTGCACAGATATAAAATGAAATCATAAATAATTTAATGGTGCACGTTTTATAACCTCTTATCCAAAATATCTTATAACTAACTCAAAAACATAAAATAAACCTTGATTAACAATAGTTCACATAACCGCATACCTGATAAACAACTTAAACCATATAAAAATATAAAAGAAAGATTTAAAAAATAACAATAATGACATAGAAACTCATTGCACCTTCTTCGACTAACGTTTTCCGATAACATGAAGTAGAAAGATTATAGTGAATCATTTGCTTGTTTGGAAAATTGTTTCCTGTACCGTGCTAGACATTTTTTAATACCAGAATATGACTTACATATTTATAAGTATTTTATTCGTCTTTGATGTGAACATTGCTTTTACATATGGTCTGGTGCTCTTGCTTTATATTTAGAGATTCTTGATAAAATAAAATAAAAAACAGTATTTACATTATTCGGACTTTTCTCTTCATCTTTGTTACCATTTGTACGACATTTCTACCGTTGTACGCTCCGGCCTTCTTTAGGTGCTAGGAATTTCGAACCGAACGCTTTAATACAATCAATGGGGTATATAATTTTCATTCCTTGAGTAGTACTACCTGTTTTGGTAGTCATGACTTATCTCCCTCTAACCCGGTAAGTTACTTGTTCATCACTGCTGTAGACTGGTATTGAACTCACAACTCTTTGGTGAATATAGACAAATATATAAACACATACTAAAAAATGAAAGAATCTGAAATATTATAGGTCCTGACATTGTATCTCGGTTTCATTCCCTTTACCAAAGCTGCAATGTTCCTTTTCTGCGTCTCTTCTATAAATACTTTTATGGTTAGTGTTATGATCAACTCTTCACATAGCTACCTCCATGAATTTAAGCGCAGCCCTAAATTAGAATGTGCGTTGTGTTGCAGCAAATACCGGCTCGGAACGAGAAATCAGAGAGCCGAGTTCGAATTACACTTGAATTCGTTGTATCCACTTACGCATAAATACCATTGGGAAAGGTATCTCTTTCTCCAACCTTTGAGTTAAATAACAGAGCAGATTGGGTTCTATAGCTTTGGTTGTCAATTGATTTACCGCAAAAAGTAATTGCGACCTGCTCCGGAAAAATCATCTGCCCAGTCAGTCATGTCTCTTTCGAGATATGATCGTCTAAAGCGTGTATCACGTATGCCACTTAACTGACTGATTCGATTGGCGGCAAGGTATCAGACTAGAAATAACTTAAATATAACCGTAAATTAAACGGTTAGATGTGACCGCAAGTTCTATGCTAACAGTTTCTTCTATCGCACGTTTCGCTCGTGGAACTCTCTTCCAGCTTTTCCCTTTCCAGCCAACTTTAATCTGCAAAGATTTAAATGTAATGCCAATCGTTATCTTCTGTCGTCTTAATTCTTGTTTTTTTTTGTGTGTTCTCTCTCTTTAATAATATTTTCTAATATTCTTTAACACTCAGTAATGCATTCCGTCTTAGTGGATTTATTGCCTTGCTTGTTCTGAAATGATTAACAAAAACAAAACCCCTAATATAAAATTCTACAGAAAGTAACTACACAAACTAAACGAAAAATGATTAGAAAACTGAGCTTTTTTCTAGTAAGTGATTAATTTAAAGTGTAATGTGTTTGTTATTACCGTTATTCAACGAACGAAAAAACAAACAAATTAAAGTCATCATTTACTACAAGATTTTAGAACCTTCAACATGACCAATAAGAGCTGAAAACTTCAGCAAACCAATATTATTTTTCCCAACTGGAGAATGTCTCTGTTATTATAATAATTCACAAAGCGTATATATTGGTTGCACAACCACAGCATTGTCGCGTCGAATAACTTGCCATAGAACCAATAATAGTTCATTTGAATCGCATATCAACAAATAACACAATAAACACAAGAAACACGACAAATTCTTACCAATAACACAAAAATTATTTCACTACGTAAAATGCGAAACTCGGCCACAAATATTGAATTCAAGAAACCACTTACACAAAATCAATAAAACTGTTGTATACCTAAAAAGTTAAAGCGTGAGTAGTCACCAAAGTGGAGATTGGGAATAGTAGTATATCTCAAATACAAGACTCGCACGCTGCGTGACGTAGGTATATTGCTAGTAACTGCTAGTCAGTATAATCACTCTACTTAGTATTTAACACCTCCACACTAGGGTGGATGCCCAAAGTGCATGCGACACAAGGTCAATTAAAGTGGGCATTCCAAGCCCTTAATCTCAGCCGTTGAATCTGGGCAAGGCCAGGTCAGGGCTACTGTCTATTTTCCCCAGACGAGGCTAGCTTTACCTTTCGACGGAGCACCGTCCCGATTTCTCCTGTACGTAGGCTGTGAGGAAGACAGAGAACGACGACTGATAGTATAATCGCTCAACTCGGTATTTACTATCTTCTCACCAAAGCGGATGCGACACAAGATCAGTTAAAGTGGGGATTCTGAGCCATTAAGCTCAGCTAAAATTATCCTGTAGACACTGCTTTAGGCCGGGTCAGGCTCTTGTCTATTTACCCCAGACGAGACACTATCCTTCCGCGTAGCCCCGTCTGAGTCTCTCTCCGCCCGGAAGCAGGGAGTTGAACAAGAGAGACTTTGATCGCTTTCCTCAGGATTTACTACTTTCCCACTAAGGCGGATGCGACACAAGGTCAATTAAAATAAGATTTACGGACCCTTAGGCTCAGCCAAAAATATATCCCGTAGATCCAGTATAAGGCTGGGTCAGGTTCTTGTTTTTACACCAAAAACAAGACTCTACTCTTCGGCGGGGCCTCCTTTGGGTTCCTCTCTACTCGGATGCAGAGGGTTGAACAAGAGAGAGTCTGGATCAAGAATGATCGGTTTACTGTATATTTATTGCACTAATGTGCGAATTTAGCAAAAGTATAGCATACAATGAATGGATGTGCGTTGTGGTGCATTGGATAGCGGCTCGGAACGAGAAATCGGGGAGCCGAGTTCGAATTCCAGCTGAATTCATTGCATTCACTTACTCGCAAATACCCTTGGTAAAGGTATTAATCCGTCTATTCCTTCCAGTTATGGGTTAAATAACAGGACAGATTGGTTTTATAACCTTGGTCGGCAACCAGTCTACCGAAGAAAGTAATGGCAACCAACTGTGGGATAATCTTCTGCCAGTCAGTCATGTCTCTTTCGAGACATGATCGCCCAAGCGTGTATCACGTATGGCAGTTATCTGACTGACAGATAGAATACAAATCTTATATCATTTACCAGTTAACTAAAACACACAAAGTAAAATTTCACTCCTGAAAAATCGTATCCAAATGACTAAAAGCACTTTGGAAAAACACGAAGTAAAATTTCACACCCGCAAAATCAGGTTCAAACAACTAAAAATATTGTGAAAAAACTCAACTAAGGCAATTTTGATAATTCACAGGTGAAAAGCAAAATTCTGGATCTTGATTAGATAGTAAACAAAGAATTCATATTACCACGTCAGTTAAACGTTTTTGTCACAGCTAATGAGGAAAATGACTCTGAGAGCCGGTCACATGACTGAATTCCAATACTTAACCACGTCAGTGACCCGGTCAAGACAAACCAACATGGGAGCGGTTAGCTGACAGACCCTATGGCAATGTAACAAAATAAATTTCAAGAAGCCGACCAGGACGTAGGGCACGTCACTGACTCATTCGACCTCTTCTTCCAATTTTCCTTTTCTTCATTTTCACACCACACCGCCAAAGAGAAAAACAACAACAGGACGCGTTAAGTACAATTTCTTTATTTGTTCTTACCTTCTCTCTCACCCTGTCGTCATCCTACCAAAAAGAGGTAGGAACATAAGAAGACTTTACATTCTGCTACTACACAACCATGAACTCAAAACTCCTGTGGACATTTTATATACCTACATTTCTCTTTGAACAATTTTAACTACAAAGCTGCATGCATTTTCTCAATGAACATTTTTCTTCTCACAAATATGTTATAGTGTTCAGTTAACAAAATTTCACTTATATTTTACTTACACTTATGTCATTCTGTTAAATAATCTTTACTTTTATATACACACGAAATATTTTATCAACATCTAACCTTCTGATATTTAAATTGTGGGGACTTCAAACGTGTTTGGCAAAAGGCCAATTTACCAAATATCACCAATTTACCAAATATCTTACAAGACATAAAATGAAGATGTGGAAGCCTGGTCATCAGCTGTCTTAAACTTCAACTTAGCTAGCCATAATCGTTGACGCTAGCACACTACAATAATCCTTACACCAAAATGCCACATTCTTACTTACCATTCTTATTAAATCCACCATAATACTTCAGAAACTCTGTAACACTCTAACTATATCCCATATGTACAATTGTTTGTGGAGTCAATGGCAAAAATAACAACGTTTAAGAATTTCCCTAATGAATATATACAATGAAAATACTAATATATACAAAAACAAAACAAAATCATGTTAGTGATAAACCCTCCACAGCGCTTAGATTGTGGCAGAAACATCAGTTAACAGGACGAAATTAATGCGTGACTTTAAAAGTATAACAACAATCATCGCATCTACCTCCCATTAGCATGGGACAGGCTAGCCTCCCAGAGAGTAAAATACTACGCCTCCTTGGCCTTACACTCTCGGCGGACCTCAAATGGAATGACTATATTGAATCCATTGCCAAATCTGCTGCTATGAAAGTGGGCTCCCTGTGCAGGGCCCGGAAATTTTTCCCACCTGAAACTATTCTGCACATATACAAATCTACCATCCGCCCGTGTATTGAATATTGCTGCCATATCTGGTCGGGTGCCCCTGCTGCTCTCCTTGGGCTTCTTGACAAAATACAAAGGAGGATCTGTAACGTGGTTGATACTGACTTGGCAGACCGGCTGCAGCCGCTCTCACACCGGCGTGATGTAGCTTCCCTGTGCCTCTTCTACAAGTACTTTCATGGCTTCTGCTCCGATGAGCTTAGATCACTGGTGCCGCCTAAGTAGGAATTTACACGAGATACTAGATTAGCAACTAGGTCCCACCCTTTTACAGTTAAACAAATAAGATGTAACCGTAAATTCTACTCCAACAGCTTCTTTTCTCGCGCTTCCCGCCTGTGGAACTCCCTTCCACAAGTCTGCTTTCCCGACAGTTACAATCTCCAGGTGTTTAAATGTAGGGTCAATAGACACCTCCTATCACACTAACTCCCAACTATTCTCACAACACTCTCATCTACCCAACCCTCATTCTCGGTATCCTCACCCGCCTATCACCCACCCTCTGTTATTTCGTATATTTAATCAGCCTTTCTCCACTCTACGTAGCCCCCTGCACAGTAGTGGCAGTGACATGCCTTGCTCGGGGTGAAACGCTTATAAAAAAAAAAAAATTAGATCCAAAATACAAAAACGAAAAAACACACTCGATAAAACAAAGGATAAACGTCACGCATCCATCAGAGAACTGACATTCTTGGTCACCCAATTGGAGATGAGATGGGGAATCAAACTAAAAGAAAGTGGAGACAGAAAAAGAGGTCAATGAGCATACATCACCTAGCTAACATTCACCGCCTTTCAACCAAGATGGATGCCAATAAAAGTGGGGATTCTGAGCCCTTACGCTCAGCCCAAAATACCCCGTAGACCCAGCTTAAGGCTGGATCGGGCTCTTGTTTTTACACCCTAAAAAGATTTTACCCTTCGTTAGATCCTTGTTTGTGTCCCTCTCGGAAGCAGAGAGTTGAACAAGAGAGAGCTCGATCAAGAATGATCGGTTTTCTCTACTTTCCTCGGCTTACGGCCATATCACGTTGAATACACCGGTTTTCGCTCGATCGCCGAAGTTAAGCAACGTTGAGCCTGGTCAGTACTTAGATGGGTGACCGCTTGGGAATACCAGGAACTGTAACCGTTTAGTGACAGATGTGCGTTGTGGTGCAGTGGATATCGGCTCGGAAAGAGAAATCGGTGAGCCGAGTTCGAATTCCAGTTGATTACCCTGCATTCACTTAAGCACCCTTGGGAAAGGTATTAATCCGTCCCTTCCCTCCAGTTATGGGTTAAATAACAGTGTAGGATTTGGGGAACTTGCCCTTAAAAACAAATCCCAATGAATCTTGATACTCGACAGAGAAAAATTTATTTCTAGACACAAAACATATATAAAAAAAAAACTATAAATTGTTGATAGAAAAAGTTATTACCAGGAATAAATAAATAAAGTTTAGTTGACAATAAATGACTCGCCATAAAAACAAAACAACCAACCAAAATCTACTTTCCTCAAATTGTGTCCACGTTTTTAAGAGAATATGAACATTCCATTCTTGCATACAACAAAAATGTTATCAAATTTTGAAATAATCATATTAAAAATAAACACGACAATAAGAATTAACACTATAAATATGGAGACCTTCAAAAATCAATATGACGCTTGAAGATGCGAGACTTGGAAACTGCTTTTGTGTATAATTGACAGAAAATGACAACGCCTAATTTCAGTACAGAAAGTAGCTAAAGAGAGTGAAAAAAAAGAGTACAAATAAACTGTAAGAAAACTTAATGCATAGTCATCAGCAAAAAGAGCAACCCAAAATGGCAAATACAGGTGGGCGTATTAAACTCAAGCAGGTACAAAAATTGAAATACCTGGGAAGTGTTCTAACAGAAGACAGAAAGTGCGACTCAGAGATGCGATAGAGAATTGGCGAAGGACGCGTACCAGAAACTAAGTAAAGTATTAAAACGCAGAAAACTTTCACTAGAAACAAAGAAGAAAGTACTAGATGTCAGTTTTTCAAGATGCCAGTGAATGTTGGACAATATCAACAAAGATGAAGGAAAAACTTGAAGGAACTGAAATCTAGTTTTACAGGAGAATGCTGCGGATATCGTGCACCCAGCATGTGAGCAATGATGAGGTTTTGGAAAGGATGGAAATGAAAAGGAAATTAATATTGAGCATCAAGAAGAGACAACTAAAGTTCCTAGGACATGCAATGAGGAAAAAGGACTTGGATAACCTGATACTAACAGGCCAGATAGAGGGAAAAAGAGACAGGGAAAAGCAACGGGTAACATATTTGAAGGGCTTGAGAAGGTGGACGACAGAACGATAGTTGCGTGGTGTAACATGAGAAAGCGTGCTAAGAGCCACCAGGGATAGGGAAAAGTGGAAGACCATGATCGCCTACGTCCTGAAAAAACAAGGCACATAGAAAAATAAGAACGCAACAAGGAAGACAGGAGATTATGTTAGCTGAGACATAGTGATAAAAAAAAACAAAGATGAAGATAATATTTTGAAAATATGGTTGGAGATCTAAATATATGATTTGACAAAGATTTTGGGAAAAATATTACTTTGCTAATATTTGTAACCATAAAAGTGCCTCAGGATTTTGTCAACTGTTTCGTCATATGTCTCTCTCTCTCTCTCTCTCTCTCTCTCTATATATATATATATATATATATATATATATATATATTATTTATATTACTAATCGCAAACCAACATTCAGCAGACTGCAATTTCAACCACTCGTGCAATGTAACGAAAGGGATCCTCTGCTGCTTGCAACATCGAGTAAAAGTCCCAAGCTGCGACCCAGAATAAGAATATGGTTAGTGCAAGCAATACACTACAAGGTAATAGCTACCCAGGGTACATGACAACAGCTCCAACAAATGCAGAAGAGACGGTGTATGAGAAAAACAACTCTCAGAAACCAGTCTCAGTCTGCCTAGCCTATGTAAAAGATTTATGAGAGAAAATAAAAAAGATTT
>JBBBDQ010002175.1:172500-207500 GCA_037127315.1 Ascarosepion bandense
ATAGATAGATAGATAGATAGATAGATAGATAGATAGATAGATAGATAGATAGATATGTCGTAACTTCACCATAGGGATCCCTTCTTCAGATCCATTATTTATGAATCTATTTTGTACTTAAAAATATATGAAATAATATAAATTTTATCTAAAAAAAAACAGAAATATTTTAATGAACATTTTAAACCAAAACAAGTTCATCGCATCTATCTGTGCTTCATTGCCCCACACAGATATGACCACAGCGTTTCTCAGGCATCCGCACATAGATGCATAAATATGAAACATCCTAAATAAATAAATAAAAATCATCGCAACATTTCGCTACATTTCATAGTTGCATTTTACCGACCTACACGGAAATGACGTCTGCAAACTTTTCCTTATAAGTGCACATATATACATACATTAACTAAAGTTACCGTCCAAAATACACTTAGAAAGACAAGTGTTTCTTCCCAAACGCACAGGAACTATTACGTAATTACCGTCCAAAATATTCCTAACACATATATCTAAAAATGATTTATTGCTTTAACACAAGTTGACTGTATTTGACCAATAAGAACTAAGCCCAAACCATAACATACCAGTATTCTGTGACTCTTTGTATTTTCATTTTTCTCTCGATCTCTGGAAAAGCTTTAATAAAAATGTAACATTTTAGATTGAGATACGTTACTTATTTTTAATTTCTTTATTTTATGAAGATTTAATTAATTTTTTCAAAGTTTTTCCAACATCCTAACTTTTTCAGGTTTGTAGGAGGAGGAGAGTACAAAAATTTGCCATAATTTTTATTGTCCCAATCGCTTTCGGTCACTTCACAACTATAGCCATTTTCAAGAGTGTTTTGTCTCTGGTGTTGTTATTTTTTTCTTCATGTTTTGACAACAACGTTGTAATTTATTTTGGTGTTGGTTTGAATAGAAGCGTCCATTCCGAGCTTTCACAAGTTTCGCGCGCGGTAAGAATTTGTGTGAGCATCACTATTTTTATAAAAACAAAAAACTGATGGTAGTAGAGTAAAGGTTGATATACAGGGCTTCTCTAATAACGAGATGATTCTGCTAATGTGATTTATATAGATTTTTTGTGTCTTCTCTTAAGAGTTCTTGTAAATTATGTGTCGATAGATTTTTATAGCACTTTGGACTGTTAAGTGACACCTGAGGTGTCTATTAAGGAGTTGATACTATGTCTGATATAGGTAATCTATTTGTGACAAAAAAAAACAGTCTTTACTGGGCAGTGAAACTGATACACTATATTGGTCATCGCTAGTTTAGATTTGATGGGGTTATTTTGATTAGAGACAACAGGATTTGTCTTCCATTTTCCGTAATATTCTGAGGAACCTAGATGTTATTCCAGGATTTGTCATCGGATGTTACAATTTGAACAACATTAGATACACAGATGATACAGTGCTGATTGCAGACACGGAAAGGAAACTACAAGACCTCCTATAGTATGTAGCTGAACAGAGTGACAAAACATAAACTGCAAGAAAACCGAATGCATGGTCATCAGCGAAAAGAGCAGCCCAATATGCCAAATACAGGTGGGGGATACTAAAGTCAAGCGGGGACAAAAATTTAAATGCCTTGAAATTGTTCTAACAGAGGACGGAAAGTGCGATACAGACATACGAAGGCGAATTGGCATGGCAAAGAACGCGTTCCAGAAGCTGAGTAAAGTATCAAGACACAGAAAACTGTCGCTTAAAACATAGAGGAGGGTACTAGATTGCTATGTGATGTCACTTCTTCAATATGGCAGTGAATGTTGGACAATAATAAGGGAAAAACATGAAGCAGCTAAAATGTAGTTCTACAGAAGGATGCTGCGGATATCATAGACCGAGCATGTGAGCAATGATGAGGTGTTGGAAAGAATGGAAACAAAAAGGAAATTATTATTTAATTAATTTGATATTTTAATTAATATATAGATAGCAATTTTATAGTTGAGCTTCTTTTAAGTTGATTTGGGTTTTACGGCAGTCCAATATGTCCAATACAAGTCGGGGATACTAAAATCAAGCAGGTACAAAAATTTAAATACCTGGAAAGTGTTCTAACAGAAGACGGAAAGTGCGACACAGAGATCCGAAGGCGAATTGGCATGGCGAAGGACGTGTTCCAGAAGTTGAGTAAAGTATTAAGAAACAGAACAATTTCGCTAGAATCAAAGAAAAGAGTACTGGATTGCTATGTGATGTCAGTTCTTCAACATGGCAGTGAATGCTGGACAATATAATCAAAGATGAAGGAAAAACTTGAAGCAACAGAAATGTGGTTCTACAGAAGGATGCTGCAAATATCATGGATAATTGTTGTGGAGTAGCTTTCGCATTGAAGGTTATAATCGTGTTATGCCGGGTGCTAATCGACTTAACGCACCCAAAACTTGGTAATCTTCCACTGAAAGTTGACTCCTTAGTATTCGGCTAACTGCCAACTAATATCGACTGCCTACCTACTAAACTTCAATAGAACTCTAAAGAACTCTCTAGAACTTCTAAGAACTCCTAAGACTTCCCAAGAACTTCTCGAATTAACTTCCTGTTAACTCTTATTAATATAGGAGGGAGAGTTCGTTTTCTAAAGAACAGGTGTGAGACATGAGCGCCCAAATCGCGTAAGGCACTTAACTGCCGGGTCATGTAATTTAGTTATTATATATTTGTGCAGAACTTTTCTTTCAAATCTTTTCAAATTTCATTAAATAAGCCGACAAGAAAAAATTAATTAGGATTTTTAGAGAAGTATAAACGATAATAGAAAACGAAACATTATCTGGTTAAACACACGATTTAATTTAGAGGTAAAAAGACCAATATAGGACAAATATTTTTTTAAACTGATAGATAGACACTTTCCAAAAGAATCAGAACTAAACAAAATTTTCAACAGAAACACAATCATGCTAAGTTATAGTTGCACTAGTAATTTAGATAGTTTCATAAAAAAACAAAACGCCAGAAACTTAGATAGCAGTTTACAAAACAAGACCACTAATAAAGAATGCAACTGCAGCAACAAAAAAATGTCCACTTCAAGGACTTTGCAACACAAAAGAAATAATTTGCAAGGCAAAAGTACATGAATTAAATGGCTAAAATAAAATATATTTGGGTACAACCAAAGACAACTTTAAGACCAGGCGATTTAATCACAAGTCTACATTCAAAATAGAAAACTGAAAAAACTGTACAAAATTGGCTATGCACGTGTGGAAATTAAAATCAAAATATGGAAATGACCCAGAAATAACGTGGAGTATAGTAAAAACAGCTAAGCCTTACAATGGTGGCAAAATCTGTAGACTGTGCCAGGAAGAAAAGTTAGAGATTATGCTATTCCCAAACAAAAACGAACTATTCAATGAAAGAACGGAAATTATGACTAAGTGTAACCATAATAAATAATACTTATTAGGTTAATAAAACCATGGATGAAAACGTTATAATTTCTTGTAATTTTTAAAATTGCGCGTTCAAAAATTCCCTGCCACGTGAGCGTTAAAAAAACACCGTTACATGAGCGTTCTTAAAAAAAGGTAAACAGTTTAATCAGTTATTGAAAATCGCCTGAAGACACCTTCATAGTAGAGACCTGGGTCGCGTAATAATTCATTTACAAATGGAACATGTTCAAAAGTTCTACAATATAATTTTATTGAACACTTTTTAATACAAATGTTCATTGGTCTAATCTTATTATGACCAGCAGCTAAATGATATATATATATGATAAACATATGCTTTCAAAGTATGACCTATTTATGGAAAAAGTGCTCAATTTCAGAGATAGAGCGCGCGCAAAAATATATAAGTTCGTTTAGAGGATCTCTGCATCCCAGGAAGGGAGTCCATATAGGAGAAGGGAAACCATGTTTTTAAACTTCCGCACCCTTGAGGTCATATTGAGATACTGAAAAGGCTATGAAAATAAGTTCAAACGAAGAACCCGGACTAAAACACAAAAGGCAGTTGTCTGCCAATAGTGTGAACTTTCCGCTAACTTTTGCAACAAAGCCACCTCTAAATGTAAGTCCTTTAGATCTTCTTGGTACGATCGAGGAGGGAAAATATATGCTGGTTAGCACATGTCCTTCAGGACTGAGCCCTACACATGTCATTCTAGTTTCACCACCAAAGAACTGAATCTTTACCAAACGGGACGCTATCTTATATATATATATAAAATAAAACAAAATTTTGATGTTCAAATTCGTTGAATAGCTATTTCTAAGAGAAACATCTCGCGTCTTCAGCAACGAAATTTATTCCAAAAAACCAAATGACAAAAGCTTTTATAGCGACAGAAATAAAAAACAAATTCACAGAAAATTAAAAGGGGTGGGATTAATAAGGAAGCAGACTATTGTTATTTTTATTTTTAGAAGCCCCCCTCCTATCCCATAACTGAGTCGAGAGTTTAAAAGTTGAAATTTAGCCTTGTCTGGGCGAAAGAAGTATTAGGGGAAGAAGAAAAAGAAAAGAAAGGAAAAAAGAAAGAAGCAAAAGGGAGAAGGGGTGGTTGACAGGGAATTAAGAAAAGAAAAGAAAAAAGGAAAAATCTATTTCCATAGAAACAAGTGAAATTATCATTCCTGTTGAAAAATAAACCATATCGACTTTTTTAGTTTAAATAAATTGTACAAATTTTATAAAAAAAATTGACATTCAAATCTAAATTTGAATATAAATCACAAAAATTAGATATAAATTAAAAATAAAAATAAAAATAAAAATATTAACTAAAGGAGTAGATCAGTTCAACAAGTGTACACACACACACACACATATATATATATATATATATATATATATATATATATATATATCCGAGTGAATACAGAACGAAGAATTCTTACAACGTCCAAAACATTAATTTAAAACAGTGGTCGATATATAATATATAGAGCTGTGAATATTTATTATAAATTATATTTTAGAACATGTACATAATTATTCTATATATAACTGCCACGATGAGGCATTGAGGTTTTCAATGCCGAAACGAGCGTACCTTCGTAGCGGTTATATATAGAATAATTATGTACATGTTCTAAAATATATATATATATATATATATATATATATATATATAACACATACGTACAAAAGCATGCACACACACATATATATACACACATACACACAAATACACATTCCTAAACATAATTTACTTAAAAAGCTAAAGGTTATTTGCAATTCATGAGTTAAATTCGATTCTAATTATTTTGAAGGCTTTAAGAAACTAATTATAGGCGGCTTAGTACGAAAGGAAGTTTATTAGATTTTTATTTTCATCGTAAGGGCCCTGGTAAAAGTTAATCAAAACTAATCCTAATGTGTAAAGGTAAATTGGATTTAGTATTAAAATTAAATAAAAATAAATAAAACATATATATTAAAAATATAAAAAAATATATATAAAAAAACAAATAAAAAAAAATAAAGGTACATATACATTTATAACAAAGCCCTGGGAAGTTAAATGGGTAAAATTGTTATGACCAACAAAATGGAAATAAGAATCTTCACAATAAGAAAATCAAATATATAAAGGTGCTTGAGAAATAAGAACTAAAAATTAGTCTAAGTATTTTAAATGTTAAATAGTAGATATTTAGATAATAAAAAAAAGAAGAAAGAAGGAATCTATAAGGCTGGGATCAGTAATTGGTAGTAGGGTTTAAATTTACTAGTTAATAATTAAATTAATTAATTAAACTTCCATTTAACTTCCCAGGGCTTTGTAATAAATGTATATGTACCATTTTTTCTCCCCTTTTTCTATGATAATGGACTCGACTTGTGTATAAATATACTCCTGCCATAGAGAGATACGTGAGAAACATCGGGACTGATCCGTAAGTTACCGAACGATACTGAAGTTACACAGAGAATACCGCGTCAGTTGACATAGTAACTCTGAGCTCTGAGCTCCACTCAGCCAGAATAATATTACACGGATATACTATTTCAACACAGCTTCATTTCAAGACTTGTATATATATATTCCTTACTAATCGTATTCCTGGATGACCAACCTGCGTTCCAGTTTGTATATTTACGTCCAATATAACCTATTTTTCTATCCCAAATATGTTTTGTTGTTCATCATTTTATATGGTTCCTCAACACAACAAAAGTATATTTAGATGTATACGATCAGAAAACATGCGCAAGTACACTGAAAATACGTATAATCTAGCGTATTGCACATTGATTTCTAAGACATTTGATCTTCACAAATGGATTCAACTATCAGGTCGGTACAGAAGTTGTTGCCGATTTAAAATTTCATATTGAAAATGAAAAACGTTGTGTTTTTGAAAATCTTCAATGCTAACAATAACAACCTTTGCTCTCTATAACTTGATTTCATATGTCAACGAGCTTATAAATGCCTCGCTTGTAAAATTCTTTAGGTTTTGATGTTAAATATGAATCTAACTCATGTTCACTCTGCTCTCGTGATGTTAACCTAAGGCCATCTAAATATGTTTGTAATCTTCGAAATAAGTGATAATCCGAAGGAAATTATATCAGGAGAATATGCAGGATGTTGCAAGATTTCCCAACCAAATTCTCCTAAGAGATCTTTGGTCAGTAGCGCCGTGTGAGGACTAGCATTATCATGATGAAAAACGACTCCCTTTCTGTTGACTAAAGAAGGTCGTTTTCGAGTTAAAGCAGTTGTTAAACGATGAAGTTGATCCCATTAGGGACTAGCAGTAATGGTTTGACAGTTGTTTAAAAGTTCGTAATGGACGATTCCTTTAATACTCCACCATACGCTCAACATAATCTTTTTGGGATAAAGTCCTGCTCTTGGTTGCTGAACTTCAACACAACGCACATCCTGATTGAAAGTGTATATATACTTAAACAACACTTAATATTAGGTAGGTGCAAAAGTTTTTGCCGATTTAAAATTTCTTCTTGAAAATAAAAAACTGTTTTTGAAAATCTTTATTCATAACAATAACGACCTTTGCTCTCTATAACTTGATTTCACAGCTTATAATTTATAACGAGCTTATAAATGCCTCGCTTGTAAAATTGTTTAGGTGTTGATGTGAAATATGAATCTAAATCTTGTTCAATCTCTACTCGTGATGTTAACCTAAGGCGATTGAAATGGTTTTGTAATCCTCGAAGTAAGTGATAATCCGAGAGAGCGAGGTCAGAAGAATATGCAGGATGGTGCAAGATGGCACTTCTCATCACCTGTGACAAGTCTACCCAAAAAGGGTGTCTGAAGGTGTCGTGAAAGGAAAGATTCGCAATTAGAAACACGTTGTCGCAGGTTCTCTGAAGAACATGGGTGAAAATATTGCAGAAAAATATAAATGATGCTTTAATAATCTGAAAGAAAAAGTTATAGATTAAACATGGTGCTATGTTTAAGTAATAACACTATGCATAAAATAAATTACTTTGATTTAAAATGCCCCTTTTACAAACCGGCAAAAACTTTTGCACCGACCTGATATGATAACTTTTGAAATAAGCTTTATTGTTATTTATTCGTAGCAATAACAGAACGATTTCAGAGGAAATTCACGTGATAAATAATTTATTCAAGTGATAAATAATTTTCTAATAGATGTGTCTTCAGGTAATAGTTTGGAGAACGTGCTCAATTTCAGTTTAGTTGCGAATATGAAAACAAGCCGTTTGGCATTTCCGATCACTCGGAAGCCACCAATACCGTCGTTAATATGATTGATTAATTAAAAGCTATGATCAACGGCATATTTTATCCGATACTGAGCGAAGCATAATAATATGACGACATTTTCGAAGTTTTATTGATACAGGAAAATTACTAACGGTGATTTCCGGCAATGAAATGTTTAAGCTAACAAATGTCTAAAATACAAATTGAAGCATGGTACAATAGCAAAGAGAAGGAACGGTTCAAGAGTCTTAATTAATTATAAATGTTAGTTGAAGATTAGAGAAGACGTCAAAATGACTAAAATATGATATTATGAATTTGCAAAGCAGGCAAAGTTTTGCGTAACTTCAAGTGTCAAACATTTATGAAAATGGAATGTGTCTAAGTTAAAAAACAAATGAGTGAACCGAAGGATAAAATGTAACAAGTCAATTATTTTCTGAAAATATCTTTATCGCCAACATTTAGCAAAGGAAGCAGTATATTAATTCCTCGGTTCTTTTTTTATTTAATGTGCTAAAATAAATAATATATTTAATATTTATTAAATCAGCGCTTGTTGGCATAAATTTCTTGGAAAAAATTTAAATGAGAGAAGTGGGTCTCTATTATTCTACCAACAGAGATTGTTTTATATATATATATATATATATATATATATATGATCATATCGCCCCAAGCAAGCCATTTTACTGACACTGTTTTGCAGGGGGTTACATAGGAGGAAAGTTATGAGAAAGAGTGAGAGGTTATAGGAGGGGTGTCAGGATGTGAGTAAGAGAAGGATGACTGTGACCATAACGTGAGGGCTCAATTGATATATTTATTGCATTATAAAATTGATCCCCCACTTTATATTTATATAAAATTTTCTTGTCTGTTGATGAGCCATAGAAAACGAATCAATCAGTCAATGAAATATTGATTAGCTACACATGTGTGTCTTTTAGATTTATTTACATTTTCTGGTATATAAATGTATAGAATTTGTTTTTTATAATCATATCGCCCAAAGCAAGCCATTTTACTGCCACTGTTTTGCATGGGTTTACATAAAAGGAAAGTTATGAGAAAGAGTGTCAAGTTATAGGGGGTGTCAGGAAGTGGGTAAGAGAAGGATAAGAATATTGATGAGAATGGAGTGGACGGAAAAGGGAGCATGAGAGAGAGAGAAGATGCAGATAGTGAGATATTGACTTTACATTTAAATTCTTGGAGATTGTAGTTGTCGGGGAAGCAAGTAAATGAAAGGGAATTCCACTAGGCGGGAAGTGAGAGATAAGAAGCTGCTGTAGTAGGATTTGCGTTTACAATTTATTGGTTTCGCGGTTAAAGGGTGGGACCTAATTGCTAATCTTGTTGCGCAAGAAAATTTAAATTTTTTATTTATTTATTTAGGCTTTGCAATTTTTCCTTGTTTCCTTTCCTGACAAATCGGCAGGTAGTGAAAAATAACCAGGTTTCGAAAGGAATCGAAAATTCAGACACAACTCGAGAACACCTATGAAATCAAAGGTGATACTCGATTTTCCATAAAAAGCATCGCTTACGGACATCAAGAGCAGAGTAGAAGACGCGGCGTCGAGTGTCCACAACGGTGATAAAATGAGCAGCGAGAGGATGTCCAGCCTTCTATATCAGAACTTATTTTACAAATAGAACTTTGTCCGTGTGTGTCTGCGCGCGCGCGCGTGTGTGTCCGTTACGTATAGACTCCTAAACGGCTGAGCCGATTTTCTTGAAACTTGTACTATAAGTGTCTGCGAGTGTTCTTAGCTAGGTTTTGTGTCGAGGTACACCCGATAAATATCGGAAATCGACAATCGAAAAAATCGGGTTATAGAAGGAGTGGTCCGATTTTAATCAAATTTGATACACTCATAGACAAAGACATAAGAAACGATATTCAGAAGTTTCAAGGTTGCAGTTCTTACAATAGTGCAGAAAATCGATAGTATATATATATATATATATATATATATATATATATATATATATATAAGGCAAGATATTTGTGTGTGTGTCTGTTTATCTGTCTGTATGTCCTTTATACAAATCCACAATTTTTATCCGATTCTCACCAAACTTCAAAATTTGATTTACATCCATTCATTTTTCTTTCAGTCTACGGTTTCGCTTTAAATGGAAACAACTATTGCTTTTTAGTCTTTCGTGCCAACGTCCAAAGAGTCTGAGCTCCAGGACCATGGATTAGTTTTAAAGCTTTTATTACACCTGAGCAACGCCGGGCTATACTGCTAGTTGTTGATAGAAAGAGAATGAACCGAAAAACATTCAACAGTCCCTTAGAAACTTGACATCTGAACTTCTAGTTGAATAGAACTCCTTTCAAATAATTATTTGGATATTATGTCGTATGTGAACATAGCCGAAGAATTTATAGTCATCCATTCAGTTGTACTATAAGTGATACACGCTTAGGCGATCATAACTCGAAAGAGACATGACTGACTGGACAGATTATCCCGCAGTAGGTTGTCATTACTTTCTACGGTAGACTGGTTGCCAGCCAAGACTATAGAACCCAATCTGTCCTGTTATTTGACTCATAGCCAGAGAGAGAAGAGAAGCATTATATTAACCCGTAGTAATTAGTGGGGGATGGGCGTTTTGGTGCATTGGATATCGACTCGGAACGAGAAATCGGGGAGCCGAGTTCGAATTCCAGTTGAATTCATTGCATTCACTTACGCACAAATACCCTTGGGAAAGGTATTAATCCGTCTATTCCTTCCAGTTATGGGTTAAATAACAGGACAGATTGGGTTCTATAGCCTTGGTCGGAAACCAGTCTACCGCAGAAAGCAATGTCAACCTACTGCGGGATAATCTTCTGCCCAGTCAGTCATGCCTCTTTCGAGACATGATCGCCCAAACGTGTATCACGTATTGCACTTAACTGACTGACTGAAACTGGGGAATCAGTTTATTACTTCATAACAACAGAAAACCCCCACTTTATGTCCAGTAGAAGCTTTAATCATGATTCCAACTATTATATTCAGTCGGTCACTTAAGTGCCATACGTGATTGGCGCTTGGGCGATCATGTCTCGAAAGAGACATGACTGACTGGACAGAAGATCTTCCTGCTGTAGATTGCCATGCAGTAGACTGGTTGCCACCCAAGGCTATAGAAAGAAAGGACAGATTACTTCCTTTCCCAAGGGTATTTGCGAGTAAGCAAACGCAACTGGAAATCGAACTCGATTCTCCGATTTCTCGTTCCGAGATATCTACTGCAACAGAACGCACATCCAGAAGAATATACACCCAGTTAGAAAATACTCTCATACCAAAAGACTGCAGGAATTCACCCAAAATTTTACGTTTCATGTTTCTTTAACATGTAAAAAAAATCTTCCCCCCTCTGCACGAATTTACACGAGCTACTAGATTAGCAACTAGGTCCCACCCTTTTTCAGTGAAACCATTAAAATGTAACCGCAACTTTTACTCCTCAGTTTCTTTTCTCGCGCTTCCCGCCTGTGGAATTCCCATTCCATTTACTTGCTTCCCCGATAGCTACAATCTCCAAGAATTTATCTCTTTTACTGTATCCTTCCCCTCGTGTATTTTCTCCGCCCATTCTACTCTCATCAACACTTTTCACACCAGTATTGTCATCATTCTTTTACCCATTCTCTGACACCCCCTATAACTTGTTCCTCTTTTTCATCACTCTCCTCCTATCTAACCCCCTGCATACCAATGGTAATAAAACTGCCTTGCTTGGGTTGACATGATTGTAAAAAAAAAAAATTGAAAAAATCAAATTATTTTAATCCTAATCTGGCGTTGATGATTAGTGTAGACAAGCGAATTGATGTATATTTAATCATCAAACAGAAATGCTAAAACCTAACAAAAATTTTTGAATCTTAATAAGTGCAGTGTGTGCTCGCTAAATGTTTTTTTTTTTTTTCGGTGGCTTCGAGGGAATTTGGAGACTATCAAAGAAAGAGATAGCTCTCACAAAAATAAACAAAATCAACCAACACGCAACAATTTATGTACATTGTGGCTACATTAGGAGTGAAAACCACAGCTGTTTGCTGTTAGATACTGTTAGTCAATCATCGATTACTGTGTATATAGAAGGACTACATTGGTCAACATTCAGTATCACAACGTTCTGTCAATGAGTTATTGCCTCTTATTTATTGAGAGTAATGTCTTCTAAAATTAATAGCGTGGCTTCTTCTTTACGTGTCTTATTTCTTCAGGACATAGGTGGTCATATTTCTCCACAATTTTTTATCCTTTGTGGCTCTTACTAAACTTTGTCTTTCGTTATTTCTCTTAATCTCTGTCCCGCCAGCCAATTACTTAAGCTTATCATCTTTGTTGTACATTGTTTTCCTCTGTCCTTCTTACCATCATTCTGTCCTATGAGTACCAAATTTTCCGAACACTCGTTCCTCATTATGTGCCCTAGAAATTGGAAAATTTCGGAAATTTTAAACGGCTTGTTTTCATATTTAACCTATATTAAACCTATGCAGATGAGTTAAATATCCTACCAGTATTCATTAATGGCGGCCACAATATGCACAATTTCGTTTGTAGACATGGAAAGAAAATTACGATAGCTTCTACAGGATGTAGCTAAGGAAAACGAAATAAAGGACTAAAGATAAAGACAGAATCCATGGTTATTATCAAAAGGAGCAGCCCCAAAGCAAATATACATAGCAGATACCAAAATCAAACAAGCACAAAAATTGAAATATATCGGAAATGCTATAACAAAGGCTGAAAAATGAGCCACTCAATCCTAAGATGTATTGGGATGGACAAATATTCCTTTCAGTAGCTAAGCACAATATCAAGGAGAGAAAACTTTGTTACTGATGTAATGAATATGTAATGAATATGCATACACCTTGGTTTCCCCTTACAGTAATATGATTGGCTGGTGTTAGCCTTAAATACAGACGAAGGAGAGGTCTACGTCCATACATCTAGAGGTCTACAGGTCTACAACTAGAGGTCTACGTCCATGGGTCTACGACTAGCGGTTTACCGGTCTTCGACTAGAGATCTACGTCTAGATGTCTACGACTATTGGTCTACCTCTATTGACTACGCCTGCGTCTCAGGATACTGCATACGACGATTTCCGTCTACTTGTTAAATTGTCCTGCCCGGTTACATTTGTCTTAACGGTTTAGCTACCTGGAATGAGATATATATCCCTTTCCGAGACATATCAGTTATAAACAAAGAAAACAGGACTGAACTGCTACGTGATATCTATCCTTCTATATGGCAGTGGATGCTAGAAGATTTTCTCAAAGATGAAGTAGAGACTTGAGGTAACGGGAAAATGGTTCTACAGAAGTATGATGAGGATATCTTGAACCGAATATATGAGGAACGACGAGGTTTTTGAGAAAATTAGATAGATAGAACGCTTAGGCTTAACATTAGGCAGAGAGTGTTGAAATTTCTAGGGCACATAAGATTAAATAAGTCTGGTGATAAGACACATCCTTGTCTTACGCCCCTTTCAGTATTTGTTTATCTGCTGAACCCATTTTCTATTCGTATGCAGGTGTTTCGCTACCAGTACAGGTTATTGACTATTCTAATATCATTTTCAAATATGTCAAGGTAGCCGAGCATTTCTAACAAATTTTTGTGGCGTACTTTGTCGAACCCCTTTGCGTAAATTACAATTAGGATTGTTTTGTTTTTGTTTTTTTTGGAGAGACGAGTTGTTTGACCTTGTTTTTGTCTTTTTCAAGATTTCAAGTATTGTTGACTTCTTACGATGGCATCTTCCTCGGAACCTCCAAATTTCCCAAAGGGTTCAGTTGTTGAATATGCGCCAGCAAAAAAGTTAATTGCACAGTATCGATTTGCTATATACTATATAAGGTTGTATGAAAAACTGCGCCCCGTCCCTAAAATTGTTTAAATGTTGAAATTTTTACAAATTGTTTTTGTCAATCGGAAAGTTTAATCGATAAGATTGCACTGAAAAAAAGTAAAAAATAATTGATAATCAAACAATTTACAACTAGTGTTAATGTCGTACCAGCGAGTGGTTCCAAAATGGAGGATCGATTTACTATAACATTGTATGAAAAACTGAGCTTACCCTAAAATTGTTTAAATATTTAAATTTTTCTAATTTTTTTTTTTTTTTGTCAATCGGAAAGTTTAGAGTGGAATCGATAAGATTGCACTGAAAAAAATAAAAAATAAAATGATAATCAACAAATTGGTGGTAATGTCGTACCGACGAGTGGTCCCAAAATGGAGGATCGATTCACTATAACATTGTATGAAAAACTGACCCCCACTTAGATTTGTCTAAATATTGAACATTTTTCAATTTTTTTTTTTTTGTCAGTCGGAAAGTATAATGTGTAATCGATAAGATTGCACTGAAAAAGTAAAAAAAAAAAAAAGAAGAAGAAAATCAAAAAAATTTAAAGGTGGTGGTATTCACCTTCCGGTCCGCCGATTGTAATTGTCAATAATAAATCCTGGTAGGACATCTAATTCTCTCAGAATTGTCTCGCTGTTTCGCTTGAATAAGTGAGAAGACACAGCCCTGTCTTACATACCTTTCTATTTTTCTATACCCGCTGAACTTAATTTTTTTTCCGTATGCAGGTGATTAGCTGCTATTATAGGTGTTGTATATCAATTCTTTGACGGCGATTATTATTTCGTTAAAACGAGCAATATGATGTATACTTTATACCAAGACGAGGAAAATTAAACTTCAGCCAAAGCGACGTATATGTTGTATAAACTTTGATGGAACGATAATTATTAATTCGACGACAGAGTACCAAAACTTATAATCTTCTCTCTTATAAAATCGCTTGCTTTTTTAACGCTGATAAATTGACGATATTCTCACTTAATAAAATGACGACTGTAACACGTATAAAAAAAAAAAATAAATAAATAAGCATACAACGTTTTCTTTATTCTTCAGGTGACTTGGCGTGGACTAGGAGATGGGGTCGGAGCTGTCAGCACGCGTGCATCGACAGGGCCAGAGACTGCGATCATGGGCGGTTTTCCCTGTGTTTCACTTGGTCTAACTTCCACTTTCAACTCCTCATCGACTAAACGACTACTACTAGTCATCTTTTTCTTATATAAGCGACTACGTCAACTTTAGACACATTGTTTACTATCATTTCAAAGCCCACATTATCTGACCTTGGCTACGCTGGTTTCAAAACAACCAATTAACTGACACGGGGAATTTTGCCCGTATTCTTAACTTTGACTTTAATTAACAAATATTAATCAAAACAATGTGTCTATTTTATTTTTTTTAGTCAGTTTGTGTATTTTTGCTGTTTCATAAAAATGCATTTCTTCTGGAAATTATGTCCCAGTTCAGATATTTTACAATATAGGTCTGTGATTATTCTGATATCTTTCCCAAATATGTCAAGCTTATGAAAGATAATCACGTCGCAGATGTTAGGAGCATTTTCCGAGGCACGGGTCAACATTGAGCGCATTCTGCTATCGTAGTTTTCTTTCCGTGTCTACAAACGAAATTGTGCATATTGTGGCCGCCATTAATGAATACTGGTAGGATATTTAACTTATCTGTATAGGTTTAATATAGGTTAAATATGAAAACAAGCCGTTTAACATTTCCGAAATTTTCCAAATTCTAGGGCACATAATGAGGAACGAGTGTTCGGAAAATTTGGTACTCATAGGACAGAATGATGGTAAGAAGGACAGAGGAAAACAATGTACAACAAAGATGATAAGCTTAAGTAATTGGCTGGCGGGACAGAGATTAAGAGAAATAACGAAAGACAAAGTTTAGTAAGAGCCACAAAGGATAAAAAATTGTGGCGAAATATGACCACCTATGTCCTGAAGAATAAGACACGTAAAGAAGAAGCCACGCTGTTAATTTTAGAAGACATTACTCTCAATAAATAAGAGGCAATAACTCATTGACAGAACTTTGTGATACTGACTGTTGACCAATGTAGTTCTTCTATAGACATAGTAATCGATGGTTGACTAACAGTATCTAACGGCAAACAGCTGTGGTTTTCACTCCTAATGTAGCTACATAGTACATAAATTGTTGCGTATTGGTTGATTTTGTTTATTTTTGTGAGAGCTATCTCTTTCTTTGATAGTCTCCAAATTCCCTCGAACCCACCGAAAAAAGAAAAAAAACATTTAGCGAGCACACATTGCACTTATTAAGATTCAAAAATTTTTGTTAGGTTTTAGCATTTCTGTTTGCTGATTAAATATACATCAATTCGCTTGTCTACACTAATCATCAACGCCAGATTAGGATTAAAATAATTTGATTTTTTCAATTTTTTTTTTTTACAATCATTTCAACCCAAGCAAGGCAGTTTTATTACCATTGGTATGCAGGGGGTTAGATAGGAGGAGAGTGATGAAAAAGAGGAACAAGTTATAGGGGGTGTCAGAGAATGGGTAAAAGAATGATGAGAATACTGGTGTGAGAAAATACACGAGGGGAAGGATACAGTAAAAGAGATAAATTCTTGGAGATTGTAGCTGTCGGGGAAGCAAGTAAATGGAAGGGAATTCCACAGGCGGGAAGTGCGAGAAAAGAAACTGAGGAGTAAAAATTGCGGTTACATTTTAATGGTTTCACTGAAAAAGGGTGGGACCTAGTTGCTAATCTAGTAGCTCGTGTAAATTCGTGCAGAGGGGGGAAGATTTTTTTTACATGTTAAAGAAACATGAAACGTAAAATTTTGGGTGAATTCCTGCAGTCTTTTGGTATGAGAGTATTTTCTAACTGGGTGTATATTCTTCTGGATGTGCGTTCTGTTGCAGTAGATATCTCGGAACGAGAAATCGGAGAATCGAGTTCGATTTCCAGTTGCGTTTGCTTACGCGCAAATACCCTTGGGAAAGGAAGTAATCTGTCCTTTCTTTCTATAGCCTTGGGTGGCAACCAGTCTACTGCATGGCAATCTACAGCAGGAAGATCTTCTGCCCAGTCAGTCATGTCTCTTTCGAGACATGATCGCCCAAGCGCCAATCACGTATGTCACTTAAGTGACCGACTGAATATAATAGTTGGAATCATGATTAAAGCTTCTACTGGACATAAAGTGGGGGTGTTTCTATTGTTATGATGTAATAAACTGATTCCCCAGTTTCAGTCAATCAGTTAAGTGCCATACGTGATACACGTTTGGGCGATCATGTCTCGAAAAAGGCATGACTGACTGGACAGAAGATTATCCCGCAGTAGGTTGACATAGAGGCTATAGAACCCAATCTGTCCTATTATTTAACCCATAACTGGAAGGAATAGACGGATTAATACCTTTCCCAAGGGTATTTGTGCGTAAGTGAATGCAATGAATTCAACTGGAATTCGAACTCGGCTCCCCGATTTCTCGTTTCGAGTCGATATCCAATGCACCAAAACGCACATCCCCCACTAATTACTACGGGTTAATATAATGCTTCTCTTCTCCCTCTGGCTATGAGTCAAATAACAGGATAGATTGTGTTGTATAGCATTGGCTGGCAACCAGTCTACCGTAGAAAGTAATGATAACCTACTGCGGGATAATCTTCTGCACAGTCAGTCATGTCTCTTTCGAGACATGATCGCCCAAGCGTTTATCACTTATGGCACTTAACTAACTGACTGACTAATGAATTATGAACGTCATTTTCATTTGGATATGATGTATCCTTTATAATAGTATGATTTTGATAATCGTTCTGATGTTTTTGATCATCTATTTTTTCAAATGTGATATAATTATTCTTATAACTTTATCAAAATAAATTTATTAAAATTTATATTTTGGAATTATATAATTTACTTTTATATACTGGTTTTCCTTGATAAAATGTTCTTTGAATCGTTAAAATAAAAAGTTATTTCCCATTTAGACTTTTTCTTAATATCGTTCAGATCTTTATGCTCCCTACTGTATTTCTATGTGTGCGTGTGTGTGCGTGTATGCGTGTTAATTATTTTAATTATAAGAAAGAATAATTGTTTCACGGAAGGGCTGATTAAAACGTGTCTCTTTAAATAGGAAATAAAGTAATGCAAGAATAAAGAGGGTATTTTGACAGAAAACACCTGCTTTATAAACAAACATGTCTGCTCCTCGTCAATAAAGGCAATTGTTAGGTGAAACAAATCGTCCTTTATAAAAAACAATATGGCGGGAAATACGTATCTTGAAATATGCATAGAACTATAAAGGTATAATCTCGACAGACGCATCGATTGTTCGAAGTGAGAGATCCATTATGTTCCAGCGGTTGGCTGTTATGCGATTTACGTGGTTGTGGAGATGAAAGAGAGACGAACAATTTGCGGGAGACGCCTTCTGTGTTAACTGGTGAACATTGCTCAAGATTTGAGACGGCACATTCCTAAAGATTCGACTGCGGGTTAAGAGGAGGTCTAGTCTTTGTGACAATGCGACCACCGATGCTATCGATAGATAGATATCAAGATATCAAGATAGATATCAAGATAGATAAATATCAAGCTAACTAGATAGATATCAAGATAGATGATATCAAGATAGATATATATCAAGATATCTAGATAGCTATCAAGAGAGATACCAAGATATCTAGATAGCTATCAAGATAGATAGATATCAAGATAACTAGATAGATATCAAGATGGATAGATATCTAGATAGATATCAAGATATCTAGATAGATATCTAAATAGATAGCTATCAAGATATCAAGATAGATATCAAGATATCTAGATAGATATCTAGATAGATATCAAAGTATCTAGATAGAAAGATATCAAGATATTTAGATAGATATCAAGATATTTAGATAGATAGATAGATAGATAGATAGATAGATAGATAGATAATGAACAGACTGTGATAGATAGATAGATAGATAGATAGATAGATAGATAGATAATGAACAGACTATGATAGATAGATAGATAGATAGATAGATAGATAGATAGATAGATAGATAGATAGATAGATAGTAAAGCGACTGAGATAGATAGATAGATAGATAGATAGATAGATAGATAGACAGACAGACAGACAGACAGACAGACAGACAGACCCTTGTGCGAATTATTTTAAACATTTGATTAGTTTCCTTTCTTTAACCATACGGTCAGTTTTATACCCACTGAAGTGACAGGGTATAATCGATTTTTTTTTAATATCTCAGATTAGATCAGTTGCAATATGAATCTATTTTCGGGGTGTATGATGAAATATGTTCGGTCTTGAAAAATATTGCGTCATCCTTGATTGGATCAGATTTTTATCACGCCTAGACATTATTGTCCCGACTGTTGATTAGTTGTCCTACGGTCATTGTCTGCAATTGAAGTTACTCCAAGGAAGCGGGCGAATATTGTAACCTTGCACTAACACACTGGCAGGTCTTACAGAGTAATAGCGGATTATGTTAGCGTCATCCTTTCAGACGTCAGTTGTGTTATCAAGACAAAGATAATAACCTGATCTATCAGTACTAAGTGTAAAGGAAACTGAGGTCGGAAGAGAAAAACAACGCCAAGAGACGACGTATACGTGATCAAGGAAAGTGTGAAAGATCCTTGGAAGAAATTATTAGTTTCGTTTCAATTAATTTGCATAAGAGTGTGCACAGACAGATATGAATATACTAAGCTTGGAATTGATAAATAAAAAGTAATATAAGTTCGTACAATTTATGTAGAACGATATATAATGACTACTATATATAAAAACCTGAGAGCGAGCTAAATAGCTAGATAGATAGATGGATAATTACGGCTAAATCACTTTGAAAAGCCCGTTCTCGTACTATCACCAAACTAAACCAACGTAAAGCCTGGTCCATACCTAGGTGGGTTACCGCTTTTGAATAACACGTACTGCAAGCTTAGATGTGCAGCTGGTGTATTGGATAAAGATTAGGAATTGAAAATCAGTGAACCGGGTTCATTATATACACCTACGCGCAAATAACCTTGGGAAAGAAATGAATCAGTTTCTTCCCCCAGCTATAGGTTAATTAGTAAGATTTCTATAAGTAAATTACTATTATCTTAATCTTAAAATTTAAAACTATTTTCTAGCTTTAATTTTACTACAACTAATTGATAATCCATTAAAAGAAGTCGATCAAACATTTATAGAAATCTAAACTTATTTATGAATGGAACTTTGTCTCTGTGTGTGTGTGTGTGTGTGTATGTGTGTGTGTATCCGTTATCTATAGACTCCGAAACGGCTAAACCGATTTTCTTGAAAATTTACACAGTTGTACTATAAGCGTCTGCGAGTGTTCTTAGCTAGGTTTTGTGTCGAGGTACCCTCGATAAATATCGAAAATTGAAAATCGAAAAAATCGGGTTATAAAAGGAGTGGTCCGATTTTAATCAAATTTGATACACTCATTGACAAAGGCATAAGAAACGATATTAAGAAGTTTCAAGGTTGCAATACTTACAATCGTGTAGAAAATCGATAATATATATATATATATATATATTATCGATTTTCTTACAATAAGTGCAGAAAATCGATAATATATATATTATCGATTTTCTGCACGATTGTAAGTACTGCAACTTTGAAACTTCTTAATATATATATATATATATATATATAAGGCAAGATGTTTGTGTGGGTGTCTGTTTATCTGCCTGTATGTCTGTATTTTTTCAGCCCTTTTATTTTAGTTCTTGCTTCGGGTTTGGCTCTAAGTAGGTATAATTGTAGTTCTTAGTCTAAGTCATGATACCATTTACTCAGAGGACTTATTTAGCCTTCAAAATTCAGTTTACGACAAAAAAACTTATTTGATATCGATACCAGGAAATCAAAATTTGACTTACATCCATTCATTTTTCTTTCAGTTTACGGTTTCGCTTTAACTGGAATCAACTATTGCTTTTTAGTCTTTCATGCCAACGTCCAAAGAGTCTGAGCTCCAGGACCATGGATTAGTTTTAAAGCTTTCATTACACCCGAGCAACGCCGGGCTATACTGTTAGTAAATATATATTTTTGAACCATTTCCCTTCAAGCAAAGCAATAAATCCAAGGGGTTACTGCGTGTGAGAGAATACAAGAAAAGCTACTGTTAAGGAGAGAGGACATTAAAAGAACAAGAATTAAGAAAATAGAAGATAAGGATTCCATTTAAATTTGTGACTATCAAAGATGACTGGGAATGAGTATATACATTCATATTTGCCTCACTTTTTTTTACATGCAATAATAGCCTGTTGAGTAAATTCACAAGTCGTAAGAACGGTTTCTTTAGTGCAAATTAATTGAACCAAAAAGAATGATGTTTTTTTAGAATCTTTCACACTTTTCAGGATCACGTATACGTCGTCTCTTGGCGTTGTTTTTCTCTTCCGACTGCATTTTCTTTTCTATCTATCTATCTATCTATCTATCTATCTATCTATCTATCTATCTATCTATCTATTTCAGTCTGCTCATATCTATCTATCTATCTATTTCAGTCTGCTCATATCTATCTATCTATCTATCTATCTATCTATCTATCTATGCTTGTCCATATCTATCTATTTTCCTTAATTCTGTTTCTATCTATCTATCTATCTATCTATTTCAGTCTGCTAATATCTATCTATCTATCTATCTATCTATGCTTGTCCATATCTATCTATTTTCTTTCATTCTGTTTCTATCTATCTATCTATCTATCTATCTATCTATCTATCTATCTATCTATCTATCTTAGACTGTTCATTATCTATCTATCTATCTATCTATCTATCTATCTATCTATCTATCTATCTATTTCAGTCTGCTCATATCTATCTATCTATCTATCTATCTATCTATCTATCTATGCTTGTCCATATCTATCTATTTTCTTTAATTCTGTTTCTATTTCTATCTATCTATCTATCTATCTATCTATCTATCTATCTATCTATCTATGTTTGTTTGCTTTTATATATTAGTCATTGGGCATCTCTGCGTGGTGTAATGATTAGCAAGATGGTCTTGCTAGAAATATTACAATTGAGTAGTTAGTTCAATCCTCACTGGGTACCCCATACTTTCGGCCTTGTGCCACATTTAAGCGGCGCTTCGGGAATTAACTATACATTAGTCATTATATATCGTTCTATATCAATTCTACTAATTTATATTCCTTTTTATTTATTAATTTCAATTATTTAAAGCTTAGTATCTTGATATCTACCTAGCTACCTCCTTGCGCAAATTTGCTGAAATATGAAAATGAATAATGTCTTCCTCGGATATTTTACACTTTCCCTGATCACGTATGCGTCGTTTCTTACCGTTTGTTTTTCCCTCCGTCCGCATTTTCCTTTACGTTTTGGATGATGGATTTGTTCCTCGGCCCTGACAGTTGAAAGGCTGACCCCAACAATATCCGCGATCTCTCTAAAAGGTTTGCTGGTGTGTTCATGCAGTGGTACAATTTTCGTACGCTTCTTTAGAGAAACATCCATCGCAGACAAATGCCGTAAAAAAAAAACTAATCGATAGTCGAGACAATAATGTCTTGGTGTGATAAAAATTTGATGCAAATTTACAATACGTAATATTTTTCAAGGCCAAACATAATTCATCATAAATCCCGAAAATAAGTTCATATTTATTATGGGACCTACCCTTTTTGGACTATAATGGACTCTTCCTATTATTATGAATAGCGGGAGAATATACGTCACGGGGTGGAGTTGAATTGGGTTGAGTCACTCCGGTCTAATACTTGGCATTCCGACTGACGTGTAACACTTTTTGTATTTGTTTTCAGTTAATAATTAATTCTGGACCTATTATGAGTCCACAACACTATCTATCTATCTATCTATCTATCTATCTATCTATCTATCTATCTATCTATCTGTTATGGGACCAACCCTTTTTGAACAATAATGAACTCTTTCTATAATAATGAATACCGGGAGTATATGTCTCTCGTGGCTGACTTGAGTTGGGTTGAGTCACTTCGATCTAATACTTGGCATTCCGACTGACGTGTAACACTCTTGTATTTGTTTAGTATATGTTTTACTACTTCCCTAGTTCGAGTTTTCTTCCGGACCTATTCTGGGTCCACAACACTATCTATCTATCTATCTATCTATCTATCTATCTATCTATCTATCTATCTATCTATCTATCGGACCTTCCCTTTTAGGACTATAATGACCTCTTCCTATTTTTATGAATACCGGGAAAATACTCGGGTGGAGTTGAGTTGGGTTGACTAACTTCGGTCATTGGCTGTCAGATTGACGTGTAACACTCTTGTATCTGTTTTCCGTTTAATATACGTTTCACTAATTTCCGAGTTCGAGTTTTCTCGACAAAATAATAAATCGATTACACCATATCATTCCAGTGAATCTAAAACTGATCATACATTGAAAGAAAGAAAACTAAAGCAGTTGTTTCAATTAATGTATTGTGGAAGCGCTTGGAAGTTTTAAACATCATCGACAGGCTTTAACGATTTTTAAAAAATTCTTATGGAAGATATTTAAAGTAGCTTTTGTCCGCTTATGCCGGTGTCCAGTGTGAATTCGCTCAGAGGTTTTAGACTGAATATTACAGCCAATGAAATAGTTTCGTCATTTTTATTCTGATAATATATTAAGAAATAAAGAAAATGGTTTGAAACAAAGAAAATATTACTGAACTGTTACTTAATATCAGTCCTTCTATATGACTGTGAATGCTGGACAATCTTCTCACGGATGAAGAAGAGACCTGAAGCAACAGAAACAAAAAATATTACGGAACTGTTACTTAATATCAGTTCTTCTATATGACTGAATGCTGGACAATTTTCTCACGGATGAAGAAGAGACTTGAAGGAACAGAAACAAAGAAAATATTACGGAATTTCTACTTAATATCAGTCCTTCTATATGACTGTGAATGCTGGGCAATCTCTTCACGGATGAAGAAGAGACCTGAAGCAACAGAAACAAAAAAATATTACTGAACTGTTACTTAATATCAGTTCTTCTATATGACAGTGAATGCTGGGCAATCTCTTCACGGATGAAGAAGAGACTTGAAGGAACAGAAACAAAGAAAATATTACTGAACTGTTACTTAATATCAGTTCTTCTATATGACAGTGAATGCTGGGCAATCTCTTCACGGATGAAGAAGAGACTTGAAGGAACAGAAACAAAGAAAATATTACGGAACTGTTACTTAATATCAGTTCTTCTATATGACTGTGAATGCTGGGCAATCTCTTCACGGATCAAAAAGAAACCTGAAACAACAGAAATATTCTTCTAAAGAATACCTTGGAGCAATAATGTGAGAAAAGATGAAGTTTTAGAGACAATGAAAACAAAAAAGGACAGTTATGCATATTACTTAATAAGAAACAGTTGAAATTTCTTGGACACGTAAAGAGGAAAGAGGGCTTGGAAAAAACTGATATTTACAGGATTGATTTAATACAAGAAGTGACAGAGAAAGAAACAATGCATAACCTGCTTACTGATCCTGAGTAAATGGATGGCGGCACAAAGTTTAGGAAAAATATTAAAACACAAATTTTATTAAGAGCTACGAAAGACAGGAAATTGTGGAGAGCCACGATTGCCTACGTCCTGAGGGACACTGCGAATAGAAGACAAATATACATTAGTTTCATTTAAACGATTCATTTGTTTTTTTTTAGTGTGTACTCTTTTGCACACACACACACACACACACACACACACACACACACACACACACACACATATATATATATATATATATATATATATATATATTTGTATGAGATATAAATACCATGAATATCCAGTGAATTTGAATTAAAATCCATTAAACTGTCAGTTTAAAAGATGCACCTGATTATTGCATAATCCATGAAACTCCGAGTCGTGCCATTGACGCTGGACAGTATGGATATTTCTTAAATATATATATATATATATATATATATATATATATATATATATATATATATATCAAATAGCGCTGTTCATATTACATTGAGCAGTGTTTTATTAATATCTGAATAATAATATTATACATGAGTGTAGACTCATATGTATATTTATTAATTCACGTAACTATAGGAATATTGTAAGAAAGTTATGGAACACGTAGGTTTTAAACCCACTGTTCAGGCATTTACTTTTATAAAGAGTTCTCGATACAACGTTGAGCTTTATATTGTAATGATTGTTACAATGGTTTATAAAACATAGTATCACTACACAAAAATCTTCACGTTTCGGAGCTACGTGTGCCTATCATCTGGTGATAAATCATACTAAATCATATTAAACATCCATCCCACATTTACTTACATCTCATATTAGCAAAAATAAATCGTTTCACCATTTATTTTTCATTTCAACTCTTTATCAGATGAGGGGCACACGTAGCTCTGAAACGCGAAGATTTTTGTGTAGTGATATTGTTTTATAAACTATTATAACAAGCATTACAATACTATATATATATATATATATATATATATATATATATATATATTGTAACAAATTGTCTCGTAGTTTTTTTAACCTGCTCTTCATGCATTTACTTTTATAAAGAGTGCTCAATACAAACGTAGAGCGTTATATTGTAATAGTTGCTACAATGGTTTATAAATTTATAGTATCACTACACAAAAATTTTCGCGTTTCGAAGCTAACCTTTTTTTGTGCTTCAGATCGGGTGATGACGTTGGTATGAAAATTATATATATATATATATTTTAATCGTATCACCCCGAGCAAGGCGGTAACGCCACTGATGTGCAGGGGGCTAAGTAATAGTGAAAAGATTGGAAAAGATAAAGCCGGAAACCACATCCTAAACAGGGAACAAGGGATGAGCCACTTAACCCGTTCAATAGACATGGGTGGAGTGTGAACCGGGCGATAGATAGATCTATCTACTCCAATTATATATATATATATATATATATATATATATATATATATATATATATATATATATATATGAATTGACATTATGTCATTCAGACTGTTGGAAAATAATTCACTCAGAATATTCTAAATAATGTTTTTAACTGAGGAAGTGAAGCTTGTAATATTTAAACCGGTAATAAACTGAAAATAAATACACCAGATTACACATTAACATAATACAGGCAAAAGCATATATATATACACACATATACACTAGAACGAATCTCATGAAAATTATATATACACAAAAAAATTTAATTGGACAGACGCCAAAAAAAGTGCAGACACAGACATGATGCATTTGCAATCACATAACTACATAAAAAAATTAAAGAATATATACTCACGCAAAATAAGGTAGGAATAGATATTTTAATTCCACGGACCTCAACGGCTAAAAAGGCAAAACATTAAGCGGGGGAAGAGAGAGAAAAGGAAAAAAACAATGAGAAGAAAATGAGAGATGAAAATACACTACAGCCACAAATAGAATTTAAAAATAAAATTTAAAGATAAAAGTTATCTTTGCAGAGACAGTTTCAAAAGATTCTCTTTAAATCTTTCGCTTTCTTTAAAAAATCTTTTCAAAATAAGTTTCAAAATCTTCCTGAAACATTTTCATTTAAAAAACAAAACGTTAAAAATACATTTTTTTCACAAAAGAAAATATTATACAGAAAATCCCAACGCATAAAGAACATTAAAAATACGAAGGAGCTAATGGGGTAAAAAACGTTATAGATCCAATTACCTGACATTACAAAAATACATTAAAATTTCAGCCGATTGAAATAGAGAGAAAATATATAGAAAAAAAATTATATGGAGAAAAAATACATAGAGAAAAAGAAAATAAATAAATTAAAAATATAATTACTGAAAAACTTAAAAAATTAAACAAAAATAAATTAAATTAATTATATAAAAATATAAAAAACAACTATAATAAAAGAAGCAGATTTTGTGACGACATTTAAAACTCGCTTAATTAAGTTGACTTAAAAGCTGATATTTACCACATTTTTTCCGTCTAAACATAGGTTACATCTATTTCTAAAGCTAATAGGAGTATGTGATTTACCAACTGTCTTCCATTTAGTCTGTGAAAAAAATCCTCTATCTTTTAATTCCCAGAAATATGGTGAGGCTTGAGAAATGAATATTTATGATTATAAAATCTATTTTTCCAACGTCCGGCAGAAATTCCAAAATATAATTTTCTTTCTTCATCATATTTCTTAGAAAACACAGTAGCTTGGTATATGACTTTTTCGAACATACATACTCCTCCAACTGAACAGTTATGCTGATTTCTACAATTCAGTCAATCAGTGATAGAACATTTGGGCGATCATGCCTCGGAAGAGACATGACTGACTGGACAGAAGATTATCTCGCAGTATATATAGAACCCAATCTGTCCTGTTATTTAATCTAACTGGAGGGAAGAGACGGTTTAATACCTTTCCCAAAGGTATTTATGCGTAAGTGAATGCAAGGAATTTTTTTTAATCATTTCATCCCAAGCAAAGCTTTCCACTGCCACTATTTCGCAGGAGATTACATAGGGGAAAGTGCTGAAAAGAGTGGTTAGTTATAGGAAATGTTGGAAGGAGGGCGGTAGACGGATGAGGATACCGAGGATGGGGGTTGGGTAGATGGGTAGAGGGTTTGAGGGAATGGATGAGAGTTAGTGTGATAGATATCTATTGACCTTACATTTCAATTCCTGAAGATTGTAGCTGTCTGGGAAGGGAATTCCACAGGCTGGAGGTGCGAGAAAAGAAGCTAATAGAGTAGAAACTGCGGTTACATTTTTTCTGTTTCACTGTAAAAGAGAGCGACCTAGTTGCTAATCTAGTATCTCTTGCAAATTCATACATAGGGGGCACCAGTGAACTAAGTTAATCGGAGCAGGAGCCGTGAAAGTATTTAAAGATAAGCCACAGAGAAGCCACATCACGCCGGTGAGAGAGTGACTGCAGCCGGGCTGCCAAGTCGGCATCGATCACATTACAGGTTCTCCGTTGTATTTTGTCAAGTACCCCGAAGAGAATAGCAGGGGTACACGACCAGCTGTGGCAGCAGTATTCAATACACAAGCGGATGGTAGATTTTTAGATGTGCAGGATGGACTTAGGTGGGAAAAACCTCCGGGCCCTGCACAGAAAAGCGACTTTCATAGCAGCGGATTTAGTAATGGATTCGATATAGTCATTCCACTTGAGGTCGGCTGAAAGTTTGAGGCCAAGGAGGCGTACCGTTTTACTCCCAGAGAGGCAGGCCTGCCCCATGCTAATGGAAGGTAGGAGCGATTGTCCATGATGGTTAATTGATAGCAGCTTCGTTTTGGAAGCATTAAAATTTACGAGACCATTTCTTACCCCAGCTTCTCAAGCTCGGCAGCGAGGTTGGCTTTATCGCCCACACCGTGTTTCAACTGGAATTCGAACTGGGCATCCTGATTTGTCGTTCCGAGTCGATATCCACTGCAACACAATGCACGTTCTAGTTCTACAATTACAGCGGGGATTTATATATATTTACTGATTATCTTAAAATTGTCAAGTATTTTATTAAAATTCTTGATCCTGAGAGTTACTGAAGCTGTGGATATTGGGAGTACAAGAATAACTAATTTTTAAAGTTTTTCTATGGAAGATATTATTTAGTGGGCTGTTAGCATTAAAATGTTTATCGATCAATTTCAGAAAATATTGACTGCTATTAATATTATATAATTGGCAGAAAGTGGGGTTTGGCCATAATACTTTTCTTTTTCTTATTTCTTGACTTCTTAATATTATCAGTTTCATTGTGGGTGGTATTATTAAAAACATCTTGCTTAAACACTTTAAAAGAAAAATTATTGTAAATGATTTTATTATCATATAATAATTTGCTATTGGAGGATAATTTATTTATCCTAGTGTTAACTGTAGTGAGAAATTGTTTAATCACTTGGTGAGGGGTGGTTAGAATTAACATTAATATGTATAGGAGATTTACTATTTTTATGATATAGCTTGAAAGTATTATTGGAGAGATTGAAGGTAATATCTAGAAAAGTATCTATTTTTAGTTTTGAAAAAATATCTATTTTAAAACCAAGTAATTTAAAAGCGTTTTATAACTTTTCTTGAAATTTTAGATGATGAAAGGGCGTTACTATAAGTATGATAATAAGCTCATCATCCCCATACAATCCAATTTGTTCAAGTTTGACAATCCTACTAAGTGTGTGCAAAATAGAAATGCCTACTAAATGTGCAATTTGAGCAGAAAAGATATATATTCTTTATATTTTCATTATATGAAATATAATAAACAATCTATATTCAATATTCAAATATATATACAAATATATCTATATAGAATATATTTAAAAAACGTTCTTGAAATATATATATATATATATATATATATATATATATATATATATATATATAATTGTTAATCAGTTTTTGTACATAATTTAATTTTGTACATAATTTAACAATTTTCGTCTTAATCAAATATATATATATATAATACGTATTAGCTCTGTAAATAAATAGAGTTAATTACATTGAGCCCTCTGGCTTGAGAAGTGTTTATATTTAATTATAATAGAATCTTTTGGAATTTACTGCCAAGCTTTTTTTTTTAAAGATTTATGACTAATATATATATATATGATGTGGGGAAAATTTCTATGAACATTGTGGAGGAAGTCTTTGTCACTTTGATAAGTTTTCAGCACCATCGCCTGGATGCCAAAGCACATATTTAATGTATAAGAAAATATTTACAGAGAAATTTGGCGCCATACAGTCTTTTCAAAATTTTAGATTTTTGTCCAATTAAGTTTTGCATTGATGAATTATATATCAGCTGTAACCCTGGGCGACATCTTTTGCAAAACACACTTAAAAATTTAGATAAACAAGCTTTAAACACCCACCCAATCAAGGAGAATGAAAAAGCAGTCAGGAACAATAAAACAGTTGTTCAAAATCTCCGCCCAGGAATTCGAAAATAACGACCAGTATGGGTGGTGCATAGGTGGTGACGGATCGATCCCGCGTGTGATTAGTGACCAACCGGCTGCAAATAAGTTGTTTATTCACAGGTGAATGGTCTATTCAAGGGGTCAAGCAATAGAAAGCGTTGATAAGATGATAGCGTTTCTTGATGCGCCTCTTCGGTCAGGGTTGCTGAGTTTTTGCTTTTTTGTTGTTGTTGTTTTTTTATTATCCAAATTGGCCGAGAGGCGGCGAAGAGGAAGTGCGCTTTTCAGTACGCAAAACACAAACAAAAAATCTTTGCTTGATGATCCACAATATCGAGAAAAGTGGTGACCGAACGGAGGGAATGCATGTGGTATTGAAGAAAAACGAAAAAATGTGTGGATAAAAATCGCGAAAATAGAAGAAAAGCCTAATTATCATTGATGTAGGCATCTCAGCAAAGAAAGTGAAAAAAAAAAGGGGTTGCGCATAAACCTCAAGGAAACTGAATGCATTGTCATCAGTTTTGACAGAGGATGGAAAATGCGACACGGAGATCCAAAGATGGCCCAAGACACATTTCAGAAGCTAGCCCGAAAAGCCAGTAAAATCTCATTAGAAATAAAGAAAATATTGCTTTTTGATATATGTCCTTCTGTATGGAAGTGAATGGTGGACGATCTCATTAAAGATGAAGGAAAGGCTTGAGGCAGCAGAAATGTAGTTTTACAGAAGGATGCTGAGGATATCATGGACAGAGCACGTGTGCAACTATGAGGTGTTAGAAAGGATGCAAACGAGAAGAAAACTGATAATAGATATCAGGAAGAGACAAATGAGGTTTCTGGGATACGTAATGAGGAAGGAGGGCCTGGAGAACTTGATACTCACAGGTCAGATAAATGGAGGAAGAGACAGGGTACTTGTTAGGACTGAGTAAATGGTTGACGGAGCGGGGCTTGGAAGAGATAACAAGAGAAAAATTATTGAGAGCGACAAGAGACAAAGCCAAGTAGAAGTCCATGATCGCCTACGTCTTGAAGGGACATGGCACATGATGAAGAAGAATTAAAACTAAGACATGACTGCATAGCTAATCAGTAATGAGAAGAGATGGATTCATATCTAATCAGAATTTGATTAATAAATTGCAAATTATAATATGGATTAAAAAGTTGGGGATCAGTTCTCTATTATAAGCAATATATAAACTGATCTCCCACTTTGTGACAATTATAGATTCTATCCATTTATATTCTAGATTTATGGGCTTGAGCAAATGGATTGCAGAGCAGGGTTTGGGAGGAGTAACAAGATAAAAAATTACTGAGAGCGACAAGAGACGGAGCCAAGTGGGAGTCCATGATCGCCTACGTCCTGAAGGGGAACGGTACATGAAGAAGAAGAAGAAGAAGAAGGCATGTAAGCAGATTTTTTGCAAGCGCACACTTTTATGCCAATTTATCCCAGCGTATTTATTTTAACTGAACTTCTAAAATGAAATCATTTTTCATAACTCCAAATGTCTTTCGGATTGGATGTGTGAAGTGTCATAATAGTTGAGCCTGTTTCTCGCCACAAATGTACTCACGGTTTTGACCATGTACCAGTTAAGTGCCATACACGCTTTAGGCGATCATGTCTTGAAAGAGACATGACTGACTGGGCAGAAGATTATCCCGCAGTACGTTGCCATTGTTTTCTGCGATAGACTGGTTGCCAACCATGGCTATAAAACCCAATCTGTCCTATTATTTGACTCATAGAGGAGGAAGAGATGTATTATATTATTAATTAATTAGTGGGGATCAGTTTATTACTTCATTAAAAAATAAAATAGATCCCCCACTTTCTGCCCAGCAGAAGCCTTAATCATGTTTTCAACTATTATATTGTCAGTTAGGTCTCATACGTGATACACGCTTTGGGCGGTCATGTCTCGAAAGAGTGGGCTGAAGATTATCCCGTAGTAGGTTACCATTGTTTTCTGCGGGAGACTGGTTGCCAGCCAAGAACCAAATCTGTTCTATTATTCAATCCATAACTGCAGGGAAGAGAAGGATTGAAACCTTTCCTAAGGGTATTTGTGCGTAAGTGAATGCAAGGAATTCAACTTGAATTCGAACTCGGCTCCTCGATTTATCGTTCCGAGTCGATATCCATTGCACCACAACGAACATATTCCGGTTTTATACTTACCGGTTATCTTTGATCTTCAAACATTTAAAAACAATGTCAATCGATATATTCTCTCTTCTTAATTATGTTTTCTTGTATGCTTCCAATTTCATTTCTCACTTGTGGAACTCTCTTAGGGCTTCGTGCTTTCGAGTCAACTTTGATCTCCGAAAATTTAAATATAATGTCTGTCGTTATATTCTGACTTCTTAATTCCTGTTCTTTTATTGCTCTTTCTCCTTAAATATGTTTTCCTCTTATATTATTATAAGTCCCATGCTACCATTTTTTTTCTCGTTAGTGGAACTCTCTTCCGGCTTCTTTCTTTTCCCTCAACTTTGATCTTCAAAAATTGAAATGCAATGCCAATCGTTATCCTCTGTCTTCTTAATTTTTATTGCTTTTATTGTTCTTTCTCCTCAAATATGTTTTCCTTTTCTCATATTATTATAAGTCCTATGCTAACAGTTTTTTCTTCCTTGTAGAACTCTTTTCTGGCTTTTTGCATTCCAGTCAACTTTGATATTTAAAAATTTAAATGCAATGCCAATCGTTATCCTCTGTCTCCTTAATGCGTATTGCTTTTACCGTTCTCTCTAGTTAATAATCTTTTCTTACCCATATTTTCTCACACTCTGTTTTAGTGGCCTTATTGTTTTTCTTGCCTTATTGTTTTTCTTGCCTTATTGTTTTTCTTGGAGTGAACTAGTTAAAAAAAATCGATGATGTGTCTTGGTCAAATGAGCAGGACTGAGCCCAACCCACTTCAGGCTGGTTTTAATTCAAAGATTTCCTTCTTCTAGACTGGTTACCAAGCAAGGCTACATAGTAAAGTCTGCCCTGCTATTTTCCCTATACCTGGAAGGATAAGTATCTGTATCCACTATATCATCACGCATCCCATTTATTAGTTCCTTAAGAGTATATATATCTTATTCACAAAATACTTATTCCATTGTTTCCCCTTTCACCAGGTGATAGGCAAATATATGGGTATGGCTATTCACAATCGTTCTTCTGAACAGAAATAGGGAGTTATCTCTCGTTTCCTGATTAAGATAGGATTTTTTATTTCTTCTAAGATCTTCTCACTCTCTTTCATTCTCGCCTACACATTGCAGCTTATTATAATGATATAAAAAGAAAAAGAAAACAAAGTATTAATTTTGGATTAAAAGATCCCATTCAAAATATTACCGTTGATTCTGTTTCAAGCAGCTAACTGTAGCTAGTAGATTTTAAAAAATCTAAACAAGAAGTTCAAAATGTAAATTTCTTGAATAGGAAATTCAAATTGACTCTAGCAACGCGTCCTCCATGGCCAAATTTTGAATCTCATTTCCGCTATAGAAACCGATTCCTTCATGAGAAAATGGATACAGGTTCTTTTCCTGCCGTAGTAACGGTCTTTCTACTACGCCGGTTGCTATCAATTTCATTGTTAAAGAAAGTTAAAAACTAAGAAAAATAGGGATAACATATAGTCAAGCGCCCCTGCTGTCTATCTCAGTGTTCTTGACAAGCTCCAAAAGAGAATCAGTAATGTGATAGGTACCGACTTGGCGGCTCAACTCCAGCCACATCCCCACCGATGCAATGTGGCTTCCCTTTATCTGTTCTATAAATATTTTCATGGCTTCTGCTCCAACGAACTTAAGTCACTGGTGCCTCTGCAACAGGTGCTTACTCGTGCAACCAGACTGGCAACTGGGTCTCACAGTTAGATCAACCAAATGCAGACGACAATTCAACTCCTGCAGCTTCTTTTCTCACACTTTCCCCCTGTGGAACTTGCTTCCATATTATTGCTTTCCTGACGGCTTCAACCTCTAGGAATTTAAATGCAATGTCAATACTCATCTTTTAACCATTTGACTCTAGTTCTTTCCACACCACCCTGTGTATACATTCCTTTCTCTCCCCTTTTGCAACTGTCATTACACATGTATTCCCATCCTTCTCTCGCTCCTTTCTAACTGATTCGTCTTTCTCTTTACTCTCCTCCTATCTAATCTTTTTACTCTTATGTAGCCCCCTAATGTTTTTACTCTTATGTAGCTCTCTGCACATCAGTGGCCTTACCGCCTTGCTCGGGGTGATACGATTAAAAAAATAATAATACGATTTCACATACAAAAAAAAATTGAAGAAATTACCTTTATAATATTGAGAAATAATGATTATTGCAATAAGATATACTGTAGGATAAAAATCTCATTACTATTTAGTCTGTCAACCTAATTCATCACATATTAGGACGAACGTATGAAAATGGCAGTAAATATACAGCGACTATATATTAAAAAGTGACACACAATAAGCCGTTTGGATCGATTGTTTTAAATTTTGACGTTGTATCAAGCCACATTTAGAGAAATGTTTCTTAAAAGATAAAATCTTGCAATTATTTGCAATGACAAATTTATTCAGGAAATTAGTAAGGAGACAAGAAATACCTCATGAATTTTAAATTCCATTATAGACAATGCCGCTGTTTAAGATAAATGTTACCTTGCGAAAAGAAAACGCACACACACACACATACACACACACACTCAACACACAGAGATACACGACACACACAGACACACGGCACACCCATATACACATATATATGTGTTTGCATATATATATGTGTGTGTCTGTGTGAGAGGGATAGGAATAGAATGAAATTAATATTCTCATAGATAGATAGATAAATATGAATACGATGAGATAGATAGATAGATAGATAGATAGATAGATAGATAGATAGATAGATATGTGAAGGAACAGACGTAGAAAGGAAAGAATAGATAGATAGATAGATAGATAGATAGATAGATAGATAGATAGATAGATGTGAAGAGACTGCGATAGATAGATAGATAGATAGATAGATAGATAGATAGATAGATAGATAAGAGCCGAAGTAAATAAGTAAACAGAGCAATGAAGGGAAAATAATGTGGACTTGTTTCGCAAAAATATGTTCACAAAATTAGTATAATGCCGATTAAATGCATCCTTTTTGCCTATGTGTTAAACTTTCCCCACACATTTTTTACACTTAATGTGGAGGAGTCTTCCCTTTTAACTTGTTTGCACGGAATGATTGTGGCATTGAAAGGGTTGACGAATTGAATTGACGAGACATGATTGTTAATAAGTTCTTCATATGGATTTC
>JBBBDQ010002175.1:212500-275582 GCA_037127315.1 Ascarosepion bandense
ACAAATCGGGAAGCCGAGTTCGAATTCCAGTTGAATTCCTTGAATTCACTTACGTGCAAATACCCTTGGAAAAGGTATTCATTCTTCACTTCCTTCCAGTTATGGGTTAAATAATAGTTTAGATTGGTTTCTATAGCCTTGGCTGGCAACCATTCTACCGCAGAAAGTAATGGCAACCTACTGCGGGATAATCACCTGCCAAGTCAGTCATATCTCTTGCGAGACATGATCGCCCAAGCATGTATTACGTTTGGAACTTAACTGACTGATTTTTCTAAACAGATCAGCTTGTTGAAATTTCTTCAATTGGTTTACGAAATTGAGCGAAAGGTGGAGTTTGTAAATCTCGACAAAAATATTAACGATAACTTCAGCATTACTAAATACTGTGAGCTAGCACGAATGTGCTGTATGGTGCCATACAGAACAGTTGTTATTTTTCACTTCTAATGTATTTATAACCTGTTAAAAACTTTATCGATTTTATCGTTTGCCAAATACTTTCGGAAAATTACATTCATCAACGCCCACCATTTAGTACCTCGACGTAGGGTACTGTTACGCAAACTTATCTCGCTGTAGAGCAATAACGATTGAGTAGTGAGCTTGATACTCACTCCGTGTCTCATACTTTCGACTTTGTGTCAAATATAAGTTACCCCTAGAAAATTACTATTGTCTACGATTCGAATATTGGATAATGGCCAGTAACCGGTTTTAGACGGTTTTTTAAAAATCTATTATTAATTCCAAACAGTTTTGAAAATCTATAATTAAAATTAGATATTTTTGAAACCAGCAATTCATATCAGAGTTTTATTTTTATACTAATTAGAATATAACCAGTAATTCCTATCGGATTTTTATTTTTATATTGTTTAGAATATAACATTAATTCTGCTTTTAATACGTCCCCAGAAGTGTCCACTAAATAGACATGGACACTTACACCTCAAAGCAAATACACTACACAGATCTCATCAATTCTTTTTTTCAAGTAAACTTATTTTCAAATTGCCACTTAATATGTTTCAAAATCGAATTCGTTCAAATAGTTTGCATTAAAAGATTAAAAGTAATAATAATAAAATGAATACAAATTGAAACATACAAAGAAATAATTAAAATCATAGTCAGTTAAGTGCCATACATGATACACGATTGGGCGATCATGTCTAAAAAGAGACATGACAGACTGGGCAAAAGATTTTCCCGCAATAGGTTGACATTGCTTTCTGCGGTGGATTGGCTGCCAACCAAGAGCTATAGAACCCAATCTGTCCTGTTATTTAACCCATAACTGCAGGGAAGAAACGGATTAGTACCTTTCCCAAGGGTATTTGCGCGTAAGTGAATGCAATGAATTCAACTAGAATTCGAACTCAGCTCCCTGACTTCTCATTCCGAGCTGATATCCAGTGCACCACATCGCACATCCAAAATCATTGTACGTATAAAAAAATATATTTCTCAATAAAATTTTATTTCTGTAGTCAAACAGTCTACTTTCTCTGTAAAAACAAATGACCAACCAACTGATTTTATGAATTTATCGCTCTAAATCTTTTGCATGAAATTAGTTAAGAGTCATCTATTATATCTTCTTCTTCTATGTGCCCTGTCCCTTCAGGACGTAAGCAATCATGGCTTTCCATGTCTTCCTATCCTTAGTGGCTTTTAGCACGCCTTCTCCTGTTACACCATGCAACCCTCGTTCCATCATCCGTTTGATTAGGTCCTTCAAATATTTTATCCGTTGCTTTCCCCTGTCTCTTTTTCCCTCTATCTGGCCTGTTAGTATCAGGTTCTCTAAGCCCTCCTTCCTCATTACATGTCCCAAGAATTTCAGCTCTCTCTTCCTGATGCTCAGTATTAATTTCCTTTTCGTTTCCATCATTTCCAAAACTTCATCATTGCTCACATGCTCAATCCATGATATTCGCAGCATAAAAGTCTAGAACATCCATTAGTATGTTCATTCGTTCGTAATACTTTCTAAAATAGCCATACAATGACCGACCGTTCGAAACCATATTTTGGGGGAGAAATACAGCTAAGAAGGTGTAAATTATAAGTTTTATTATTTGACATACAAAATACACCAATTATTTAATAAAATTAATGTTTTTTTTAATCGTTTCACTCCAAGCAAGGTGGTACTGCCACTGATGCGCAGGGGGCTACATAAGAGAGTTAAAGATTTATACAGGTGGAGAGTGAAGAGAAAGACGGACCAGTTACAGGGGGTGTCAGAGAAAGGGCAAGAGAAGGATGGGAACACAGGTGTGAAGACAGTTGCGAAGGTAGAGAGAAAGGAAAAGAACAAGATATATAGGGTGATGTAGAAAGAACTGGAGTCAAGTGGATAAGAGATGGATATTGAAATTGCATTTAAATTCCTGGAGGTTGTAGCCGTCAGGAAAGCTAGTATATGGATGGGAGTTCCACAGGCGGGTAAGTGCGAGAAAAGAAGCTGATAAAGTAGAATTATCGGCTGCATTTGGTTGATCTAACTGTACATGGGTGGGTCCTTGTTGCCATTCTAGTTGCACGAGTAAGTTCTTGTGGCACCAGTGACTAAAGTTCGGCGGAGCAGAAGCCATGAAAATATTTGTAGGAGAGACAGAGGGAAGCCACATCCCGCTGGTGAGAAAATGGCTGGACTCGAGCTACCAAGTCGGGACCTACCACATTACAGATTCTTCTTTGGAGCCTGTCGAGAATATTGAGATAAACAGCTGGGGCGCCTGACCATATATGACAGCAGTATTCCATGCACGGACGGATGGTTGATTTGTATATGTGCATTAAAATATACATTTTTTTAATATAAATGCCATATTTTTTGTATTTTTTCTTTAAGTTTTATCCGGTTTTTAGTTTGCACTGAGTTTTCCGGAAATATAAACAAATAACAAGACCAAGCGTTTCAAAAAGTTGAAATTTGGCCCCAGAAAAAAAAAATACGCATGATTAGTTGTATGATGCATGCCCAAAAGTAAGAAATCCTAAAAATTTATTCGTCGCTTTTAAAAAGAAAACAAATTATGAAATATATTGTTTTCTATGAAGCCTTATAGAAATATATTAAAGAAATTATGGAACTGTGAAGTGGGACTTTTGTCAGAGTATTTTTCGAAACAAATCAGCTTATTAAATTTCATCGATTTCTTTGCGAAATTGAACGAAACACAGAGTTCAGAAATCTCGAGAAAAATGTGATAACTCCCACAATGCTAAATACTGTGAGCATTTTGCAAAAGATTCTAGTTATTTAAAATGTCAAGTTATCTAAACAGAAACTTTGACCAAAACTAAGCACTTCAAACAAATCAGTATTAAAATATACATGTAAAAAAATTTATACACGATCATTGTTAATCCGGTCGAAACCCCTGTCCAGTATAATAACATCACATTCTCCCCACGCTATTTTTCTGCCTTAGATTTCATAACAATTGGGTTTTACGAGTGTTTTTTTAATCCACACCCAAACAGTTTTTTAAAAAAAAGCCCAACCGTCATTCTTAACCGCACCCAATCAGTTTTTATGAGTTTTTTTTCTTTTTATATCTGTATCCAACCGGTTTTGATTTCAGGATTGTCCTTCTAGACCAGTTGCTAGCCAAAGCCAAATAATCCAGTCTTCTCTCCTATTAACCCATAGATTGGGGGGGAGCGTTAATATAAATTTATACCTTTCCTAGGCTATTTGTGCAAAGGTGAACGCAGTGTCCTCATATGGAATTTGAACTCGATACCTCAATTCCACTTTCACGAATATAAGCGCTCTAATATTCACGCGCCCTAATTCCTATCATAATGCATATGTTAAAACAAACTTCTCTTAATAATATGTTTTTTTCTGCTTTGCAAGGCATTGTCATTGGAAATGTTTTAAGAAGAGCATTTATTGTTTTATTAGCATTGAATCTTGACCATTCAAAAACAGTTTCTTTGGTGTCATTCATCTGATAAGGTCTTGAAAAATTCATACAGGATTCCCATTACGTTCGGCCTTGTGCCAGATCTAAGCTACTCTTAAAAAGACCACTATTCCAATATTACAAACTTCATAGTATGCAACTCGATAGATTTTACAAAAAGCAAATTGCTTCCATCGGAACGTTGAAGTGACGTCATGTCTCTAGAACCACGTTGAGAACGCCCTTCAAGATTTCTATTAAATTGATTCAGTGTACTCGCGTCTTCATAATACAAATACAGATTTGGTGAAGGGATGCTAGTCTCGGTAAGCCCTCGAGGAATTCGTCCTTCTTCGTTTTATAGCGAATCAGCTTTGGCTTTCTTCAGTCATTGTATGACAAGCGGCCATCAAGATGACGCGTAATGGCATTTGAGAGAATATTTATGGACTTGTCAGGAAGTTGACGCAATCGCCCTGACAAATATTTCAAAGCAGCCTGACTGTTTTCTTCCGAAATGCTTATTAGACATTCTCTGAAACATGGCTGAAATTTATGGTCACTTAGTCTAACATCTCCAAATGGCTGTTAAAAAGAATCCAAAACTTCAAACACCCAGCGTTCAACTGTGCTTTCGTTTCTATTTATTGGCGTTGGCAATTATTCGCCAATCTCCACAACTCCCAGAAGGTGTCATAAAGCAGCAACTCGTATCAAAAGATGTTATTCTATAATGTTCGCCTTTGTTTTTCAGTGAATTTAAACGTTCTACTAGATTGGCATGTAGGTCTCAACCTTTTATGGTTGAAACAGTTAAATTTTTGCCACTACTTCTAATCAAACAATTATTTTACTTGCACTTTCCGTTTGTAGAAATCCCGTTTGCTTGCTTCCCTGATAGCTAAAATTTCCAAAAATGTAAATGCAATGTCAATTATCATCTGTCTTCTTCAATTTCGTTCATCTTTTATCCTTTCTTTAATACCCTCTGTAGCCAGTCTTTTCTCTTCCATGATAGCTACAATTTCTAAAAATGTAAATGCAACGTCAATTGCCATTTTCTATCTTCTTCAATTCCGTTCATCTTTTATCCTTTTTTCAATAGCCACTGTACCCTGATTTCTTCAATGGCCCCTGTACCCTGGTTTTTCTCTCACTGTAATCCCCTGCGTACTATTGAAGGTCTCGCTTTGCTTGGGATGAAAAATTAAAACAAATAAAAATCATTAGACTCAATTTTTTCTATTCTTTCATTTTTGGGTAGTTGAATGTGACAATAAGCATTTCGAATGACCGACGTCTAAAACTATATTGATTAAATTTTAGGATCTTAATATCAAAATTAAAACTAAAATACCTTTCTACCCAGGAATTAGTTTATTAAATACAATTACTAATATTCACACAGGTTGAGACATAACATTGTCAGCGATTTAACATGCATTGGAATCAGTCCGGATACGACGAAAAAAAGATTTAGATTTATAATCGTCTAAACGCCAAACGCAATAATGCAAATATCAATAAAAACAAAGCGTTCTTGAGTTGAAAATACACATAATTTTTTTTGTCTTGAAGCGACCAATATGAGCGGAAAGCCCCCGACTGTATACAGTGTCTTGCTATAAAGTTCATTTAAAAGTCAAAGTAATATTATCCAATTTAAAAATATTGATTTTTTTGTTGTGCATAAAAATAAAAAAATAAAACTATAGCAATCATACATGAACTAGGATGAAACATTCATATGTAGGAGGATTTTTGTTTTCAATTTCTTACCACTTCCTTAATTGTGGAAGGCAATATTCTGCAAGTCTTTTTTTTTTAATGGTTTAAAACGTTTTTAAATTACTTTTATATATAGATATTTAGATTTTCATAATTCTTTTGGAAACAATTTTTAAACTTTACATAATTGTAGATATTTGTATTTCTTTTAAACGAAGTTTGATAAATTCTTAGACGGATTTTTTTTTTTAAAGAAAAATTATATACAATTGTAGATTTGTATTTTTTTAAACGAACGGTGATTAATTCTTAGTTGAGGGTTCTTTTTTTTCACAAGAAAATAGCTTCATACTTTTATTTTATTTTATTTTATATATATATATATATATATATATATATGTTTTTAAATTTAGGACGAGTTCATGTACAGTTCGCCTCTTTATGCAAACTGGCTTTGACTGTCGCCAATCGGAAGCGTGTGCAAGACTTTGTACGGGACCTAAACTTTATAAATTTTGTTTCTAATGTCTGAAAGCGCTCAATGAGGGTGGACCAGAGACTGATCATTTCTGGTCGGTTTTGCGTGGTGATGGGGGTATGATGGTGAAAGACCCGAAACCCCCTAGTGATCGTCGCGATGACACCCTCTAGCGCCCCCACTACGGTGCGTATGTTTGAAATACTGAAAATATTATTAACTTCTTATGCCTAGATTAATTTGGTTACTTCTTTAGATAGTCTGTGGACGTTGTTTTCACAAGTAAAATCTCACTTTTCATTATATTTTATAGGATTACGACCGCATCATGTTGAAACACCTGTTCACATAAGATCACAGATGTTAAGCCACATTAAGCCTGGTCAGTACCTAGATAGATAAAAGATGAGAAGAGCAGGTGCCGTTGGCTTTGATGTGCGGATGGTGAAATAATGGATAATAGAATTGTTAACCAAAGATCTGAGTTCAAATTCACGTTCGGTTCTTTATATTCACTAACGCGCAAATACCCTTAAAAATGAACGAATCCTCCTCTTCTCCCGGACATAGGGGATAATTAGTAAAATTTGTGTCTTTAAACAATTCTTATCTCCCCAAAAATTCTTATTGTCTAAAAAATATTTTTCTGGCTTTAAATAATCTCACGCTGGAGAAAACGAATCAATCAATTAAATATAGCTGTCGGATTCTCTATCATTCAATGTTATGATATTGAATTTTTTTAGCAAGTCTAGCGAAATGGTACGAACTATCTTCAGGCATCCAAAATGGTATCATCCATGTAGAAACAGTGACATAATTTTCTTAATTTTAGATGGTATTTCAAAACATTTGTATGCATAGATGGTGTTTACACACGTTGGAACAAATATAGGTCTTTTGAAAGTAAGATAAATTTCAGTCAGTCAGTCAAGTGCTATACGTGAAACACGCTTGAAAGAGACATGACTAACTGGGCAAAAGATTATCCCGCAATAGGTTGCCATTTCTTTCTGCGGTAGACTGGTTGCCGACCAAGGCTATAGAACCTAGTCTGCCCTGTTATTTAACCCATAACTGGAAGGAAGAGACGGATTAATACCTTTCCCAAGGGTATTTGCACATAAGTGAATGCAATGAATCTCAACTGGAATTCGGACTCGGCTCCCCGACTTGCCATTCCGAGCCGATATCCACTGGACCAACATCCGCAGGATAAATTTAGCGAAATAAATAAAGATAAACCTTTTCCTAGAACTCACTGTAAAATCTGTGTAAATGAGCATTTGCTCCCGTCTCACTTTATAACGAAAGTTCTGTCCAAATTTGGAAGGAATATTTGGAACAAACTTTCATAAAGTCCAACATTTAACTTATATTTTCAAGTGCCTTGATGATAGATGTATCATAGTTACTAAGTAAAAAAATGATTGAATTGCGGTAAGTCAAATTGATATACCAGTCTGCCTTTACAATGAAAGCCGGCATTTTTACGTCGGTTCGGTGGGAAATACACAACTAACATTTTCAGCTGACATGAAGTGGAAAGATTATATGAATCTGTGCGAACCTCCTTCGCACACACATACGCATACTTACAAATTCAATGGCGAGCGATCATTTTCTATTCATATGTACAATGCCAGACGCTGATTGGTTAAAAGCACGCTCGCTGATTGGTTGATCTTTATTGAAGAAAATAAAATAACAGGACTTAAGAAGAAAAATAATGATTGGCATTGATTTTAAAACTTTGAGTACACGGAGGAGGTTGTGATGTCTTTGGTCAAGAGGGTGGCTGCTGGGAAGACCCTATGCCTGACAACAGGACTCTGCACCAGGCCACATAAGCAGGAGAACATAGTCATAACTGTCAGATAATTTCTGTGATTACAACGCCCCTTACATCTGGCCACCTAACTCCTCAGATTGCAAACCCCTTGATTTTTGTGTGTGGGGTGTAGTTGAGCGAGAGACCAACAAAACTTATTGTAACACCAAAGATGAACTGATGGCAAGGATCATGGCAGTACTAACCAAATTAAAAAAAAGGAAACCGTCCAGAAGAGATGCAAGAGATTCCGAAGTCATCTTGAGTCCGTGGTTGAAACTAATGATGATTTTAATTAACAAATTTACTCTTTAGTATTTCAAGATACGTTGAGGGTGTTTTTAGTATATATATCTATTCGTTTAAATGAGATGTCAGGATAATCATTTTTGCGTAATTTAGACGATAATTTATTCATCCACAATATATATATGTATATAGTCATCAGCAAACACATCTGTTTCGCTGTATCACAGCTCATCAGTACGGTTAGACATCCAATTGCTTTTGTTATACAATTAAAAATTAATAATACATTGCGACACGGAAATGTCTGTTTCGAGATTTGTATTCATCATCAGGCAATGTTAGATGTTAGTTGTGAAAATGATTTTCACTTAAATACAAGAAACAATATGCGTGTTATTCATAGATAAATTTTATGTCTTCCACATCTATAAATAACAATTTTTAAATGTATAACAAATTTAATTATATAATTATATTAAGTTCTACAATATTTATTGTACTGAGAACTTCTTTTTTAAAAAGTAAATGTCAAAGAACTCAAAATCGTAAAAGCTTGGGTCCTCTCTACCAGAATTTATATATATATATATATATATATATATATATATATATAGTCATCCGCAGACAGATCTGTTTCGCTGTATCACAGCTCATCAGTACGATTAGACATCCGATTGCTTTTTACGCAGGATTATATATATATATATATATATATATATATACTGTTAAATATAAGAGACAATGAATGTCTATTATGTTTAATCATGAGCCGTTCTAAACGTCGTATGTTGGCTTTAATTTCAGTTGAAAATAAAGAAAAAACTATAACATTTGGATAATTTTTTATTAATTTAGTTCTAAGCTTTCGGCTCACATTAGCCATCTTCAGAGAGGTTATTAAGACGAAAGCTTAGAACTAAATTAATAAAAAATTATCCAAATGTTGGAGAATTTTTGTCTTTATTTTCAACTGAAATTAAAGCCAAAATACGACGTTTAGAACGGCTCATGATTAAACATAATAGACATTCATTGTTTCTTATATTTAACAGTATATGTTTAGAAAATTATTTGCTGCCTCGACACACTATATATATATATGCAGAATTAAGTGTTTTCGTAACTATTGCAGTTTAGTTAAATGCAAAGAGAAAAGAACAAAAAGTTTAAAAAATACGAATGTATCCCGTCGAATAAACGGAAGAATGTAAATTTTCTGCCGAGGAATCTACGTTTGTACTTTATTTCTAAACAAAATCCGGATAACAAAAATAACGTCGAAGAAATCAGAAACGCCATGTTTGATACATGAAAATGAGGCTGCAACGATAACGTGAAATAAATAAAACGATTAATGATTGAGAACATTTTAAACAAAGTATTAAAAGCCAGACACAAAATGACTTTAACAAACGCATTGACATGAATAGATGATATTTAAAACACAATGCGGAATAAATACAAGCTGTTCAGAAAGTTCACTGCGTTCGAATTATTTTGACATTTTTCCAGGGTTTTGCAGAAGTAAACTAAAAAGAGGTTCAACTGTCAGCAAGCTTCTCACACTTCAGCAATTTAAAGAAGAGATATGCACTTAGCAGACAGGATTCATTGACAATAATAATGAACAACCGTAATTTAAATAACTCGCTTTTTTTTGCTGAATTTAAATAACTCGCTTCTTTTTTTTTTGCTGAGCAAAAAAGGCGGTCAAACAAATTACATTTTTTTTTATGCGATATTAATTTTGCTTCATATTTGATTTCCAAATATTGGCAATAGAAAAATAATTGTAATATTTTTAATCATTAAGGCAATAAAGTCACTCAGGCGCAATTGGATACTTAGTGTTAAAGAATATGAGGAAATAAACATATGAAGAAAAGAAGGAACTAAAAGAACAGGATCTCAGACGGAAAATACTGACTGACATTGATTTTAAAATTTTGAAGATCAAACTTGACTGGAAAGTAATAAGCTGGAAGAGAGTAAGAAGTGCGAGAGAAGAAACTGTTAGCATAGGACATACGGTGACATCTATCCAACTCAATAATGAGGCCTTATAGTAAATTTAGTCAGTCAGTTAAATTCCATACGTGAAACACGCTTTGGGTGATCATGTCTTGAAAGGGACATGACTGACTGGGTAGAAGATTATCCCGCAGCAGGTTGGCGTTATTTTCTGCAGTAGAGTGGCTGCCAGCTAAGGCTATAGAACCCAAACTGTCATTTTATTTAATCCATAACTGGAGGCAAGAGACGACGGATTAATACCTTTCGGCAACCAGTCTACCGCAGAAAGCAAAGACAACCTACTGCGGGATAATCTTCTGCCCAGTCATGTCTTTCGAGACATGATCGCCCAAAGCGTGTATCACGTATTGTAATTAACTGACTGATCCATGCTATAGACTCTTCTATATTCGAATGTTTTTATCCCTATACTATACTCAATTAGATCCATGCTCTGAAATATTTGAAATATCTAATATTTGCTGGTGGATATTTTATTTTAGAACAGAATATGTAGCATTACTGTTTTCTGAGAAATGATTCCAACCGAGTAAATGAAGAAAAACGAAGCAAGCCATCCGTTTATAAGACGTCAAGGGTGCGTCTTTTCACCGGATCTATTCAACTTACATAACGAGACTATTCTGAGAACCCTGGAAGTTATACCAGGATTCGTCATCGGAGGCCACAATCTAAACAATATAAGGTACGTAGATGATACAGTGCTGATAGCAGACATGGAAAGGAAACTACAAGACCCCCTACAGAAGGTAGCTGAAGAGAGTGAGAAGAAAAGACGACAAATAAACTGCAAGAAAACCGAATATACGTTCATTAGCAAAAAAGGCAGTCCAAAATGCTAATTAGGGACTCTAAATCAAGCAGTTACAGACATTTAAATTCCTAGGAAGCGTTATAACAGAAATCCGAAGGCGAATTGGCATGGCGAAAAGAGCATTCCAGAAGCTGAGTAAAGTATTAAGAAACAGGACAATTTCACTAGAAATAAAGAGGCAAGTACTGGATTGCTATGTGATGCCGGTTCTTCAACATGGCAGTGAATGTTGAAAAATATCTTCGAAGATGAATGAAAAACTTGAAGCAACTGAAATATGGTTCTACAGAAGGATGCTGCGGATATCATGGACCGAGCATGTGAGCAATGAACAGGGTTTGGAAAGGGTGGAAATGAAAAGAAAATTAATGCTGAGCGCCAGGAAGAAACAGCTGGAGTTCCTGGGACATGCAATGAGGAAGGAGGGCTTGGAGATCCTGATACTAACAGGCCAGATAGAGGAAAAAAGAGACAGGGGAAAGCAGCGTGTAACATATTTGAAGGACCTGATCAGGTGGATGACGGAAAGAGGGTTGTATGGTGCAACAGGAGAAAGTGTGCTAAGAGCCACCACAAATAGGGAGATGTGGAAAGCCATGATCGCCTACGTCCTGAAAGGACATGGCCCATAAAAGAAGAAGAACGGTCATGTAGTAAATGGCCAAATACTTTTGAGACGCTTTACTATAGATGGATACTATCCGGATTTTTTCTGTTGAACGCTGTTTAAGAATAAAAGGTATTCGATATTAAATACCATTTCTGGCAATAAAGTAGAAAAAAAAAAGAAAAGAAAAGAAAAATGTTCTTTCGGTGCAGAATTTAACTTTCCGATGACTGACTTTTGAGCCTGCTTCCGCTTGTTTAAAGGAATCTGCCTTGACTTTACCTGGCGACAGGATGTACTGATTTCATTCTAAAATACACCTGTGCAAAATTGATAACGGGATGAATGTGAAGTGAGTTCATTCCTCTTAAGTTTTAAAGACATGCCGACTATTTCATTGAACAGGAACAGATCAGAGGGACTCGCATACCACTAGACACTGGTACATACCGCCAACCCCCCCCCGACACACACACACACACACACACACACACACACACACACACATATATATATATATATATATACATATATATATATATATATATATATATATATTATGCTCTCATTACAATTGAGCTCTCTATAAAAGAAAATATTAGGACCAAAAACTAAGTATTAAACAGTCGATATATATATATATATATATATATATATATATATGTGTGTGTGTGTGTGTGTGTGTGTGTATTAGACTTTTATTATATTTTTCATGCATCTATACAAGAAATTACAGTTTTCATTTGGATATGAGTGTGTAAGAACTGTCCAAATCATGTTTGGGTCTGATCACTTTTGGTTAATCTATTTCCCATTATCAAGGATTAGTCAATATGTGACGGTAGTTTTTTAGCAATAGAAATGTTTTAATTCCGAAAACAGCCAGAATATTCTGTTTATATCTGTGATGTCTATATATATATATATATAGTGTATCGAGGCAGCAAATAATTTTCTAAACATATGTTGATAAATATAAGAGACAATGAATGTCTATTATTTTTAATCATATTTCCAACTGAAATTAAAGCCAAAATACGACGTTTAGAACGGCTCATGATTAAACATAATAGACATTCATTGTCTCTTATATTTAACAGCATATGTTTAGAATATATATATATATATATATATATATATATAATTCCAAGTGAAGAGGACTCAAAGTTTTTTTAAATGTAAATCGTCTGCACAACCACACCAGCATTACCTGATGATGAGAATTAATCTCGAAACATAGAAATTTCCATGTAGTAATGAAAAATTGACATAACCATATAATTATATTATATATATATATATATATATATATATATATTCCTATATTTTAAGCATAGATTATATTTATATGATGATGTGTACCTCCACGTATACACACACATATATATATATATACTTATGCACACACACACACACACACACATCGCCTCATTTTATAAAAATGTAAATTTCTAAATAAAATGTTTGGAATGTAGCTTTTCTTTCCATAACCTTTTAGATTGGTAACCTTAAGTGGTAGGAGTTTAAAATCTATCTGTAAAAAAAAATTATTTTTAAAGATTTTTAAGTGGTCTTAAATTTTTGATCAGGAGTGTATTAATACATTGATGTGTACCTGCACGTCTACACATATATATACACTTATTTACGCAGACACACACATGTATCTGACCGCCTGCAGTCACACTCTCACCGGCGTGACGTGGCTTCCCTATGCCTCGTCTACAAATACTTTCATGGCTTCTGCTCTGATGAACTTAAATCACTGGTTCCCCCTAGGTGTGAGTTCGCACGAGATACTAGATTGGCAACTAGGTCCCACCATTTTTCAGTGAAACCGATGAAATGTAACCGCAATTTCTACTCCAACAGCTTCTTTTCTCGCACTTCCCGCCTGTAGAATTCCTTTCCGCATGCTTGCTTCCTCGGCGGCTATAACCTCCAGGAGTTTAAATGTAAGGTCAATAGACACCTCCTAACACACTAACCCTCCCATTCTCCCCAACTCTCTCCTATGCACATCCTAACTCGTCTATCGCCCTGTGTAACCCCCTGCGCTATAGTGGGAGTGGAATGCCTTGCTTGGGGTGACATGAAAATAAATAAATATATATATATATATATATATATATATATATATATATATATATAATCATGGACTCTTTTGCCGATTTCGACATATGAATGTCTGACTCAGTTAGACTGCCACTCAAAAATTGTTTAGAGTGGTGAAGGGTTTTCTCGCATCTTCCACACTTTCTGGAATTGCTGATAACAAAAAGATCGGTGCAGAAGTCCGCCACAGATCGCATGAACAGCAAAACTCCATCATTTAACCCATGACTTGGGGGTAGGGACGGATTTATACATTTCCCAAGGGAACCAGTGCGTAATTGAATGCAGAGTGTTCGAGGGGAATCGGAACTCGGCTCAGCTATTTCCCTTTCCAAGCCGACATCCAGGTTCGAATCCTGCCGAAGGACACCCATTTTCATAACAAAAATTTATCGTAAATAATCAGACCGGAAGAAATAAAGATATAATACTGTTTGATTATGAACAGAATATCTACTTAAATACGAGTATCGATCAAAAATAATGTTCAAACAAATCATTTCACACACACACAAACACACACACACACACACACACACACACACACATATATATATATATATATATATATATATATATATATGGGGGGTAGTGTCACGGTGAACTTTCTTAGAAGCGGACCTAGCAATGGATCTGATATAGCCTTTCCACTTCATGTCAGCTGAGAACGTTATCACGAGAAGATGCAACGATTCACTTTCCTGTAGGTTAGCATCAGCCATGCTAATGTGAAGGCAGAGAATGGTCTCTCAGAGGATTAATGGAGAGAATTTTACTTTTGGAGGCGTCAAAAGTGACAAGCCGTCTTTTTCTTCCATTTAACGACAGTCTGGATGTCGTTTTAGACAATCAGCTGCCATTTGTATATTGTCAGAATGATCGGCAGGAGTAAATAGTTTTGTCGTAGATGCCAAGTTGGAAGTTGATGTCATCCAGAAAGTCGTTAATGAAAACTATAAACAGCGTAGGGCCAAGGATGAAGCCTTGGGGAGGGAGACCCACGTTAGTATGAAATTATCTAGACAAGTGACCGTTCAGAATAATTTTCATTTCACGATTTGATAGGAAAGACTGGATCAGCTCAAAATGTATCCGGAGACACTGTAACTTTTCAGCTTATGGAGAAAACCTGTGTGCCAAGCCCTGTCAAAATATAGAATTAATACAAATGTAACGATTGCCACTTAGTTGATTGGTTCTATCAACAATCTGACTCCAGGAATTCGTTGACGGGCCATCCAGCAATCACTTTGTCCTCCCTTGAGAGGTTATCAAATGAATAAACACAAAAGAAAAAATATCTTAGTCGACGCTCTCTCTAGTACTCAACAGATTATTTATTTCGAGTAGAACAATTCGTTAGTGGCAGAAACTAAAATTAATTTGAAAAGGTTTCTTCATTCGTTTTTCATTTGGCGTTAAAACCCAGATTTTTTAAGTTGGAATAAAAAATGCCTTCCAGTTGAAAAGAAGTTGTTGAAAATGAGGGGCATTACATTTTTTATAAATAATATTTAAATACATTTAACAGTAGTTACATTATTCGGACTATTGTTCTCATCTTTGTTGCCATTTTTACGACGTTTCGGCCATTGTACGCTCCGGCCTTCTTCAGGAGCTAGGAATTTTTAACCGAACCCTTTATTACAATCACTGGGGATTATGTTCCTCATTAGTTGCGTAAAGGACACATGGTCCTGTAGATATTGACGTTGGTTAATTCCCGTCTTGACTCTTAGAGTTGTGAGTTCAATACCAGGCTACAGCAGTGGTAAGCAAGTAACTTGTCAACTAATCAACGTCTATATCTACTGAGCCATGTGTCGTTTACGCAAGGAATGAGAATGCTATGACCTAGTGATTGTAATAAAGTGTCCGGTTTGAAATTGCTAGCACATGAAGAAGACCGGAGCGTACAATGGCCGAAACGTCGTACAAATGGCAACAAAGATGAAGACAATAGTCCGAATAATGTAAATACTATAAAACTATTATTACAAATATTACTCTACTACGCGTCGAGTACTTTTAAAAAGTAGATGCTACGAAAACTGTGAAGTGCTATTCCACCAGTTCTTATTACTATTAAGATAGTAATATATATATACTAGCATTATAGCCCGGCGTTGCTCGGGTATAATGAAAACTTTAAAACTAATCCATGGTCCTGGAGCTTAAACTCTTTGGACGTTGGCACGAAAGACTAAAAAGCAATAGTTGTTTCCAGTTAATGCGAAACCCTAGACTGAAAGAAAAATGAATGGATGTAAGTCAAATTTTGATTTCCTGGTATCGATATCAAATACGTTTTTTCATAATAAACTGAATTTTGAAGGCTAAATAAGTCCTCTGAGTAAATGGTATCATGGCTGAGACTAAGAACTACAATTATACCTACTTAGAGCCAAACCCGAAGCAAAAACTAAAATAAAAGAGCTGAAAAAATACAGGCATACAGGCAGATAAACAGACACACATACAAACATCTTGTCTTTTATATACATATATTATCGATTTTCTGCACTAATGTAAGAACTGCAACCTTGAAACTTCTGAATATCGTTTCTTATGTCTTTGTCTATGAATGTATCAAATTTGATTAAAATCGGACCACTCCTTCTATAACCCGATTTTGTCGATTATCGATTTCCGATAACAAATCGATCGACACAAAACCTAGCTAAGAATACTCGCAGACGCTTATAGTACAACTGTCTAAATTTTCAAGAAAATCAGTTCAGCCGTTTCGGAGTCTATAGGTAACGAACACACACACAGACACACACACAGACACACGCACACTTTATAAATAAGTTTATATATATGACCATGAGGTTATTAACCATTGAAATAGGAGTAATATTTGTTGATTTAATATGATTGAAATGGTTTGTCTTAATTTCTGTTAGTAATTTTTCAGTGTTTATACAAAACAATCTATATTTGGTTCAAAAGTGAAAAGAGTTGTCCGAATTTATATTTTACCTCTTTCAACCAGCATTGGCCATTTTCAAAAACAGAAACTATATGTCATGATTTTGAAATTCAAGGAATGTTTTAATTTGGTTTTTCTTCATATTGATTGGTGTTAAGAACGTTATAAATTCAAATTTATTTTGGTTTAAGTTGTTAATGTAATTTAATATGTTTTTAATTATTATAGATATGAATGTTTCACGTTTCAGTTTATGTACTAACAAATATATAAGATGTTCGTAATGTAATTACGTATTTGATCACTTTGAATTATAAGTCACCCAAGCAGAAAAGGAGTTTATTAGCACCAAACTGCTGGTGGAAATATTATACCAACTCGTCTATTCGACGGTGGGTTGTTTATCTTGCATTTCAGAATTGAAACCTTTTTGAAAACAACATATACGCTATTGCTTTCTGTTAAGATTCCAGAAAGCTACTACTGCTACATAGGTATTTTTATAGTATATACAGCGATGTGCATCTATACGTAATATCTATGTGGTATCTATACGTATTACAGGCAATCTGTGAGTCCGTGTGTGACTGTTCCCTATGCACGAATACATTTTTTAAGCTACGCCATTCAAACTTTCTAGGGACACATATCTACAGGGAAGCCCGGTTGATACATACTTTTTGAGTTTTAAGTTCGGCGATTTTCCCTTTCGCAGTTTTTGGCCAATGGTACAGATTGTTTACATTTGCTCCGTAAAATATCTAAGATCTAAAACGGTTGCTAAATTACGTCAGAAATCAAATCACACGTGTCAAACTCGACTAAAATATTAAAAAAAAAACAAAAAAACAATGACCTTTATATTTAATTTTTATTCCGACGTTTTAAAAATTGATTTGGTCAACAAAAAAATGTAAATATTTTTCCACATAACTTTGAAACAAAAGAAATATTTTTTAAAAAGTATTTTTTCAAACAAAGTATATAAAAAAAAGTGCCAATGGTTAATTTAATTATTTAAGTCATTCTTTTCCGATTTAATATTTCATATTTAAGATTTCATATTCAGATTTAATATTTCATACTTCAGAAAATAAAATTTTAAAAAATAAAGCTTTTTTTTTGCTAAATATTTCATGCAGGAAACCAATTCTCTGTAATTCGTGTGGCATTAATGCAACATTTTCCTATAAAATTAAATGTCTATATTTTTTAATATTCTTCGAAAATTTCTGAACTGAGAGCGTAATAGTTTTTATATTTCTAATTTCAGTAAAACATAATAAATAATTTTTGAGTTGCACAGGCAACGCCGGATTATGATGCCTTGGAAAGATAATTCGGAGTGCGGATTTTGAATTCCAGTCGAGTTCGTATGAATCCACCCATCCAATTTAGGTTAAATTGCAGGATAGACTAGGCTCTATAGATTTGTTTGATAACCACTGTACCACTAAAACAAGCGAGAGTCTTCTGCAAAAAAATTATTTAGCTTAGTCATTCATGAATCGAAAGGAGATATGATGACCTAAGCCTGTATCACATGTGGCAAACACTGATAGTATATACAAAGGCGATGGAGGGTTGTACATGTCAGCTGTAATATCTTCTTCTATGCGCCCTGTACTTTCAGGACGAAGGCGATTTTCAACGTCTCCCTATCCCTGGTGGCTCTTATCACGCTTTCTTATGTTACACCATGCAACCCTCGTTCTGTCATCCACCTACTCAGGTCCTTCAAATATGTTATCCGCTGCTTTTCCCTGTTTTTTGTTCCCTCTATCTGGCCTGTTAGTATTAGGTTCTCCAAGCCCTCCTTCCTCATTGCTTGTCCCAGGAACTTTAACTGTCTCTTCCTGATGCTCAGTATTAATTTCTTTTTTGTTTCCAAAACCTCATCATTGCTCACATGCTCAATCCATGATATCCACAACATCTTTCTATAGAACCACATTTCAATTGCTTCAAGTTTTTCTTTCATCTTCGATGATATTGTCCAGCATTCACTGCCATATCGAAAAACTGACATCACATAACAATCCAGTACTCTTTTCTTTGTTTCTGTTTGGTAATACTTTATTCAATTTCTGGAATGCGTTCTTCGACATGTCAATTCCCTTTTGGATCTCTATGTCACACTTTTCGTTTTCGAAATTTCAAAAACGTCGATTGTAAAATATCCTACATGACTCACCTTTGGAAACGGACAATTTTGAATAAGAAACATTTAAAAGAAATCATTGGATTAAATTCACCAGAAACCTTATATACCATGTTTAGTTGGTCACGAACATCTCAAGAGAATTAAAAAAAACCTGCAATGAATAAATTTTAATCCTTCATGAGCATTCAATTGAGAAGCAAAAAGTAATTTCCACCGTTTGCAGCAATATGTGCGTAGTGGTCCAGTGGATATCGGCTCGGAACGAGAAATCGGGGAACCGATTTCGAATTCCAGTTGAATTCATTGCATTCACTTACGCGGAAATACTCTTGGGGAAGGTATTAATTCGTCTCATCCTTCCAGTTATTGGTTAAATAACAGAAATGATTGGGTTATATAGCCTTGGCTGGCAACCAGTCTACCGCAGAAAGCAATGGCTACCTACTGCGGGATAATCTTCTGCCCAGTCAGTCATGTCTCTTTCGAGACATGATCGCCCAAACGTGTTTCACGTATGGCAGTTAACTGACTGACAGATAATGAAAAATGGGCCTTGCCAGCCAGTAGAAAGAAAAATAGTTTTTTTTTAACACAAAATGAGAAATGTGTACCACCACCAAAAACCATTTCATCCACCGAAAACCTTGTTCTGTGCCTCATTGTATATGAAAGGTATCGACAATTACGAGCTTGTGGAATATGGAAGGGTCATCTTTGTAGATATTTATTGACAGAAACTTGATCGCATAGATGTAGCCTTACATCGAAGGTGATTTGCTATGGTAAACATAAAAGATTTTGTTTCCTAGCTTGACAATGTAACGGCAAGCACTGTTTAACAAACCCAATAAAAATAATCTCGTTAGGAAGGAAGAAAATACTCCCCAGATTATTTTCATTTCTTTACAGCAGAACAATTCGTAAGTGGCAGAAACGAAGAATAATTTAAACAGGTTTCTTCATTCGTTTTTCTTTTGCGCTAAAACCCAAATTTTAATTTGATTTTAATTTAATTTTAAAGTTGGAATAAAAAATATACCATCTAGTTAAACAGCAATGAAGGGGATTACATTTTTTATAAATAATATTTAAATTAATTTAACAGTATATACATTATTTGGCCTATTGTCCTCATCTTTGTTGCCATTTGTAAGACGTTTCGGCCGTTGTACGCTCCGGCCTTCTTCAGGTGCTAGGAATTTTGAACCGAGCTCTTCATTACAATCACTGGAGTATATGAATTCCATTTCTTGCGTCGTAGTGTCTCTTCTGGAAGTCATGAGTTATTCCAACCCTGTAAGTTACTTGTTTGCCACTGCTGTAGCCTGGTATTGAACTCACAACTCTTCGGGTCAAGTTACTAACTGAAGCCTATATCCATTGGGCCATGTGTCCTTAAGGCCAAGAACAGCTAATATAAATACTGTCAATACTACCTTATCTCAGAAATATAGACAAATAAATTTAACATTTGTTCTATATATATTAAAGTGTCATTACTTTTAAAATTCACTAATATAATATATAAAGGGTGGGTGGAATTATCAGTCAGTTAAGTGCCATACGTGATACCCGTTTGGGCGATCATGTCTCAAAAGAGATATGACTGACAGGACAGAAGATTTCCCCGCATTGGGTTGCTTTTACTTTCTGCGGTAGACTGGTTGCCAACCAAGGTTATAGAACCCAATTTGTCCTGCCATTTAGCTCATAGCAAGAAGGGGAAGAGATCGATTAAAACCTTTTCCAAGAGTATTTGCAGATAAGTGAATGCAACGAATTCAACTGGAATTCGAACCCTATTCTCCGATTTCTCATTCCTCAACGATATCCACTGCGCCACAACAAACATCCGTGCGAATTCCAAAAAAGGTATTAATCCATCGCTTTTACTTCCAGCTATAGGTTAAATATAAGGACAAATTGAATTCTATAGCCTTAGTTGGCAATCAATCTAGCACAGAGAGTAATGGCAACCTACTGCTGTAAAATATTCTGCACAGTCATTCATGTCTTTTTCGAGACATGATCGTCCAAGCGTGTATCACGTATAGCACATAACTGACTGAATATAATAAATGAATCATATGCTCTATACAGATAAATATGACGATTCTTTTACGTAATACTGCACGTCTACGTGCGAATTCCAAAAATGTATTAATCCATCGCTTTTACCTCCGGCTATGGATTAAATATCAGAACAAACTGAATTCTATAGCCTTAGTTGGCAATCATTCTAGCACAGAAAGTAATGGCAGCATACTGCGGTAATATATTCGAGACATGATCGTCCAAGTACTTAACTGACTGCATTCTACTCCTGCAGCTTCTTCTCTCGCACTTCCCGCCTGTGGAACTCGCTCCCGTATTCTTGCTTTCCTGACGGCTACAACCTCCAGAAATTTAAATGCAAAGTCAATACTCATCTACTAACCACTGGCCTCTAGCTCTCTCCCCTCCCCTGTATAACCTTCCCTTTCTCTCCACCTATGTATCTGTCATCGCACCTGCTTTCTCAGTTTTCTATTGTTCCTTTCTAACTAGTTTGTACTCCTCACTCTTTTCTAATTAATCTTTTCACATTTATGTAACCCCCTGCACATCAGTGGCGTTTCCGCCTTGCTCGGGGTGAAATGATGAAAAAAATATATAATAAATGGATTCTATGCTCTGTATAGGTAAATATGACGTTTTAGGTAAAACTGCACGTCTACTCATACGCAGGTAACAGTTTATTGAGAGGTTGAAATTCGTGATCGATGTGAATGGCCAGGAAAAACAAGTTCAGTCAGTTAAGTGCCATACGTGATACACGCTTGGGCGATCATGTCTCGAAAGAGACATGACTGACTGGGCAGAAGATTATCCCGCAGTAGGTTGCCATTGCTTTCTCTGGTAGACTGGTTGCCGACCAAGGCTATAGAACCCAATCTGTCCTGCTATTTAACCCATAACTAGAAGGAAGAGACGGATTAATACCTTTCCCAAGGGTATTTGCGCGTAAGTGAATACAATGGATTCAACTGGAATTCGAACTCGGCTCCCCGGTTTCTCATTCCGAGCCGATATCCACTGTACCACAACGCACATCCTAAAAACAAGTTACGCTAGTAAATAAAAAGGATCTCCACTTACAAAAACAACATATTGGATTACAATCAAATTCCAATCGAAGTTTAACTAATACTTTTGTTGATCACATGAAATGGAACGCGTAGGAGCAAATCCGAGCTTCAAACCTGAGACATCTTCACCAGTTACACAAAGGAAACGTTCGAATTAGAATAAGTCGACATCACTGCTTAGAAAGCCGTACTTAAATAGAAACGAGGTAACCTGGTTTCAGCGTGAAATAAATATAGTCCAAGGCGATTACGACTTTGCATTTAATACTCGAAGGACAACCGCTGTCGTTTTATTGTTGAATATCGAAATATCTTAAGCAGTTGCTTCTTGAAAAGTTAACCATTTGATATATGACTTTTGTTCAAAAGATGTACTGAAGTCAGGTTCGTTTGGTTCTTGCTTAAAGCCAAGATATGAAGTCTAAGGGAGCTGGTTAAGGGTTCTTTGATTTGGCCTTGTGTCAGACATAACCGAACTCCCTACAGCTTACAAGTTTATGCAGAATTATCATCATCAGAAGGTTGGTTGTCGGAATATGTGTATTAGTGTAGGAGAGTGGAATAATAAAATATACATTTTGAATGTTAAAATAGAAATTTATTAAAAGGAGGAATAACATAAGTTGTAGAAGTTAATGTTCATTGAGAAAGTTAAGGTATCAAGAGTTCGTAGAAAATGTTCTAGTAGTAGTTGTTGAAATAGATAAGGAGAAAGAGAGAGAGAAAGAAAAAGAAGACAATGTCCGAGTTGACCTGAACCTTCTCTCATTACATTATAGCGGTGTCTCTCGCTGCCCCCATCTCTGACCGGTTAGAGACCATCCTTAAATATTAAATATAGTCACTTGGGGTGGCTCAGAAACGATTTTTCTTTAGCTATGGAAAAAACGGTTTCTCTGACGTATTTTGAATTTTGCGATTTGATGATCAATCAGAATTCAGAGTTCCGCTATAAATAAACAAACATTTACTTTGCCATTAAAACATTATATGAACATTGAAGTCAACACCCATCGGGGACATGCTTAAACGAAATTGTCAGCGGATGTTGACCATATATTTTTTTATCGTTTCACCCCAAACTGTGCACCGAATACAAGACCCAAGAGACAGTCAAAGTAAGGAATAAGGAAGAAGGTTGTTTAAGAGAATAAAAGTATTCTCGAGAGGTGTATTTTATGAACTGCCGTAGGAATGATAATAGTTGACACTAGATCTGAAGGTATTACGTTTTTGGTAATCAGAAATGCATCATCTAGAGAGTTTGTTCCATAATTCAGTAGTTTCTGGGAAGAAAATGTTTATGCGGAACTTCGTCCTTACTAATGGAATATGGAAAAAATGGGTATAAGTATGTAGCTTAGGGGGTTCAATATCTCGATTGCTAGAACCAAGAAATATTGTTCCCTACCACGAAAATAGCGACAGAGCAGAAATAGGTTAGCAAATTTTCGTTCCATAGAGAAGAGGTTGTATTAAACAATTAATAACGAACAAGGCAGTGTTTGTTCGACCGAGGAATATGAAGCCCGGGTGGGTCTGGGTCAGAAGTGGCAGAAATACTCCATGTAGGTAATGTCCAACTCATTCAGAGCGTCATTCAATCCTAATCGCCACCCTGTCACGACACCACAATACGTTGTCTGCGCAAATGTTTGATCACTGCGCTGACGTTGCAACACCGACATATACCTTTCTAATGTTGTCGCGAGTGCTCTATGTTGATTGCTTAAATGAGCTGGCTTTGCCTTCATGGAAGTCGACTCTGTGTGGAATTTATTTCAAGGCTTTGCTGTCTTCTAAACTGCGTCGTGATTCTCCCACCTCGAATGTATAGTACGCCACTCTACTATACAACAATTTTCTTAAGATACTATCCGTATACAAACTTTATCATAACCTGATTATGTACAATCATGGATCATATGCAATATAGGAGAACAAATTAACACAAGAAATTGAAAATAAATACAATGTATCTAAACAGAAATTACAGATGTCATAATAGGTTTTTCCATCTTAAATAGATCAGCAATATTTTGCGGCAATTTTTAATATCAATCTGAGTTTTTTCTTGTTACAAATTTGCAAGATTTTTAACACATTCAATACTGTGGATAAAAACCAGTTAATCTAAACTTATTTATGAATGGAACTTTGTCCGTGTGTGTGTGTGTGTATGTGTGTGTGTCCGTTACCTATAGACTCCGAAACAGCTGAACCGATTTTCTTAAAAATTTACACAGTTGTACTATAAGCGTCTGCGAGTGTTCTTAGCTAAGTTTTGTGTCAAGGTACCCCCGATAAATATCGAAAATCGATAATCGAAAAAATCAGGATATAGAAGGAGTGGTCCGATTTTAATCAAATTTGATACACTCATGAAAAGATATTCAGAAGTTTCAAGGTTGCAGTTCTTATCATAGTGCAGAAAATCGATAATATATATATATATAAATATATATATATATAAGGCAAAATATTAGTCTGTGTGCCTGTTTATCTGACTGTATGTCGAAATTTTTTTCAGTCCTTTTATTTTACTTTTTGCTTCGGGTTTGGCTCTAAGTAGGTATAATTGTAGTTCTTAGTTTCAGCCATGATACCATTTACTCAGACGACTTATTTCGCTTTCAAAATTCAGTTTACGACAAAAAAACTTATCGGATATCGATACCAGGAAATCAAAATTTGACTTACATCCATTCATTTTTCTATTGCTTTTTAGTCTTTCGTGCCAATGTCCAAAGAGTCTGAGCTCCAGGACCATGGATTAGTTTTAAAGCTTATAATTACACTCGAGCAACGCCGGTCTATACTGCTATTTTTATATTCAAAATAAATTTCTTTTCAATTTATTTTATTAAAAAAATACTCACTTGTTAATGTTTTTATCCTTAATAAATTACTTTTATTTTCATAAAAAAGTTATGTTTTTTTGGCGCTGAGTTGTCCCGGACCTGAGTTTTCTTGGTAATGAGTCAGCGGTGTTGAGCTGACGATGTTGAGTTGTCTCTACTCAGATTTTATATCGTGTTTTCTTTTGTTTTTTATGAGATTTAGCACGAGCAAAAGAAACTCATGGATTTGAACGAAAGAAATAAAAGAGAATGACATTAAAATCTGTGAAATTTTTTTTATTCTTTAAAAGTCAGTGGTGCTTAAACTAATTTGTAACTTATATAAATGTAGATAAATTCTAATGATATAGCGAGGGTCACAAAGAATTCCTCGTGACACCCAATAAGTCTTTGGCCGGTTTCAGTGGGAGATTCAGGGCTAGTACACTCTCGACTTGGTTTCTAGAATATATTTCTCCACAACAAACAGAAGCAACCGCTGCCATCATGGATTGATGTTCTATAACTTTGCATCATTCAACTCATCATGCCCAGTCCACACACATTACTGCGTTAAATTTTTTGCCCTCTCCCTTTATTAGGATTTACCATGTTTTTAACAATGGCCACTGAGTGACCCTCCAGTGTGACTAGAGGGGAATTTTCTGACAAACCACGTGAAGAGTGGGCACTCTCTTCTTCCGAGCAGAGAGCACAAACCCAGTCGTGGTTCCGCCGAAGGGTAAAACCACGACTCGGTAAAAATAGACAGACATTTTTTGGCCCGGCTATTTGGCCGGGAATACCCACTATAAAATGACCATGTGTCACATCCGGCCTTGCATGGAAAGGCTAATCAATACAGCAAACGTTTTAGGCGAAGGCATTCTCTATTTGATAGTTTATTCCGCTCCTACTCATTGATTGCTTATCTGTATCTCATTGTTAATTGTATATTCGTACAATAAATCCGTTATATCTATTTCCTGTGTCGAGTACCATTCTTTCACTAATCTTTACACTGATATTCCTTTCTGGGATATATCAAGAAGTAATTTATAAGAAAGTTCACAAAGTGGAAGGCTTAAGCGCCACTGTTAAATTGTTTAGGATTAAGTGCATGTTTGTTTTTTTTAATCGTATCACCCCGAGCAAGGGGGTAATGCCACTGATGTGCATGGGGCTACATAAGTGTAAAAAGATTATGTAGAAGAGATTGATGAGGAAGACGAACCAGTTGGAAAAGAGCAAGAAACACAGTTAAAGGTTCTTCATTTGTATTGCTCTTTCTGATAACATTATAAGCATAAATATGGCTTTCCTTGTTTCAGTGTTTTTGACGAAACCGCACTGTTCCTGTCCTATCTCTGGTTTGATTCTGCCGCACGGAGGGAAGTGTTATAGTGGAAAATCCTGCCATCCCCGAGAATGGAATGATCTAGACTATAAAGGACGGTGACAAGCGGTACGAGGGAGAGCAAACGTCTATTTGATAGTTTATTCCGCTCCTACTCGTTGATTTCTTATCTGTATCTTATTGTTAATTGTACAGTAGTACAATAAATCCGTTATATCGTATTCCTGTGTCGAGTACCATGCTTGCACTAATTTTTACACTGATATTCCTTTCCGGGATATATCAGATATTTTTTGCTTTTAATATTTGGGTAAATAGCTGTAAAGCAGCTTCTATTAAGACCGCCTATATATGAGATACACGGAATATACTCTACAATAGGGACAATTTTCTTATCGCTAAGTTATTAAAATTTGTCCATCATTGAATATGTATAATACATCACCAGATTCACGCAATTAACCCACTTACAAAATCGACGTCAGCAGGTGCAAAAGGCTTAAATAATGTATTTTAGGTACTAACATATGTTGACTCCAAATGAATATAGGCTAATTTGGGATATTTTTGCCTCTCGATAAAACGGGGTTCAAATGAAATGTATTCAGTCAGTCAATTAAGTGGCATACGTGATACAAGCTTTGAGCGATCATGTCTCGAACGAGACATGACTGACTGGGCAGAAGGTTATTCCACAGTAGGTTGCCATTATTGCAGTAGACTGATTGCCAACCAAGGCTATAGAACACAATCTGTTCTGTTATTTAACCCATAACTGGAGGGAATAGACAGATTACTACCTTTCCCAAGGGTATTTGCGCGTAAGTGAATAAAATGAATTCAGGTGGAATTCGAACTCGGCTCCCTGATTTCGCGTTCCGAGTGATTATCCACTGCGCCGAGCACGCACATCCAGTTGACTGATATGTGTTAAGTTGATTGTCTTTTCTTTTTTGCAGATTATTAACACTTGTGGATCAATTTCTACTCCATCAGCTGCTTTTCTCGCACTTCCCGCCTGTGGAATTCCCTTCCATTTACTTGCTTTCCCGAATTTATTTGCTTTTTATGGAAAATCGAGTATCACCTTTGATTTCACGGGTGTTTTCGAGCTGTGTCTGAATTTTCGATTTCGAAACCTGGTTACTTTTCCCTACCCGCCGATTTGTCAGGAAAAGAAACAATGAAAAATTGGAAAGCATAAATAAATAAATAAATAAATAATATAATTTTTCTTGCGCAACAAGATTGGCAACTAGATCCCACCCTTTTACCGCGAAACCAATAAATTGTAAACGCAAATTCTACTACATCAGCTTCTTTTCTCGCACTTCCATTTACTTGCCTCCCCGACAGCTACAATCTCCAAGAATTTAAATGTAAAGTCAATAGTCATCTCCTATCTCACTAACCTGCATCCTCTCTCTCATGCTCCCTTCTCCGTCCACTCCACTCTCATCAGTATTCTCATCCTTCTCTTACCCACTTCCAGACACCCCCTATAACCTGTCACTCTTTCTCATAACTTTCCTCTTTTGTAACCCCCTGCAAAAGAGTGGCAGTGAAATGCTTTGCTTGGGGCAACACGATTATAAAAATAAAAAATTAAAGCCGAAATATAATTCCAGCTTAGGCGGATTTCAGTACCCGGTGTTCTCAAGTCGACCCCTGCCTGACTGGGTACATCATTTTCTTTTAAACATCGTTAAACAAAAATTGGCCCGTACAGAAGGTAGCAAGAGAAAGCGAAAATAAATGACTAAACATAAATTTCAAGAAGAATGAATACATGATCATTAGCAAAAATGGCCCCCAAAATGCCAACTACAAGAAAGGGATACTAAAAATTTAAACACTTGGAAAGTGTTCTGACAGGGGATGAGAAGTGCAACACTGAGATCCGAAGGCGCATTGGCGTGACAAAGGATACATTTCAAAAGCTAAGCAGAGTATTGGGAGCAGGAAAATTTTGTTGAAAACAAAGGAAAGGAGTACCGGACTATTATGTGATATTTGTCCTCCTCTCTGACTGCGAATAATCGAAGATTTTTTTAATTTATTTCTTATTTGTATCATTAACCCATCATCTCTGATGACTTTACTGAGAATTTCTACTCAAATGACAGCACCGGATAGCAACAGAGAGAATGTTAGAATAAGAAAAATCCTTTACAAACTCTTTAAACATCAAATTTTAAAATAGCAGTTGTAACAATTAAGAAAGAAGTCCAATACTTCGATCTAGGATATAATTTACAAATTGGCAATGTCTCTCCATATATGGAAACAAACGCAACTTTAAAGTACGTAAACACAAGATCTAACCATCCCAAAATCATAATCAACCACATTCGTAAAGGAATAGAACACAGGCTATCAAAAATTCGTTACACAAAGCAATCTTTGATGAAAAAAAAAAAGATTATAAAAATTTAAAAAAAAAAATCTGGCCTTAAGAACCTTTTAGAATACAAAACCCAGCCAAACAAACAAGGAAACAAACAAAAAAAAAAAACAATAGTAGAAATAGAAATATTATTTGATTCAAACCAAAGTTTAACTTAGAAGTTGTCATGGTGAAATCACCCATTACAACGGATTGAACTCTTCTGACAACTACATATACTTCCCCTCTCAAGAGGAGCTCAGATCAAGATCTCTGAGAGATCAGTGTGATTATATTTTCCCCTTCCATTTTACTTTCTCTTCTCCACTCCCTGTAGAAAGAGTGCCTCTTGATTTTGTCCTATGGGCAGAATACAGCGGCCTCTTTGTTTTGTGGGTAGTTTGGGTCCAACTAACATAATGATTTCTGTTTGTATTTTTTGTTTAAATTTTTTTTTGTTTTGGAAATTTATGTTATACCCCTCCCCACATATCATTTTCATGATTTATTTTTCAATATATTTTTGTACATATAGTTCACTATTAAATTTTTATGCTCATTTGGGTTTTTTAAGGTCCCTGGTACGTTTGAGGTATTTTGGTATATGAAGGATTGAATTCTGATGGACAGGTTCTTGTGGTGGATGAGAAAAATGTAAAGTATGATTCGGGTCGTGAGTCGGATTAGCTAGGTACTGAAGACCAACCGGAGTTTTTTTGTCCCCCACCAAAAAAAAAACCGGCCTTGTGCCAAAATTGTATTATGTACAATAAATAAAGAGATCAGTGTGGGAGATCCGCAGGAGATCAGTATAAGGCAGAGCGATAGGCAGAGATAGTCACGACTGTTACCGTACGACCATTGCAAGTCCCAGTTCTAGTATTACTTCCTAACCCGTATTTATCGTTCTACTAACAGAGTTCCACGTATTTGTATTTTGCTGTGTTATATATTTTTTTTAATCATCTCACCCCAAGCAAGGCATTCCACTGCCACTATTGCGCATGGGGCTACATAGGAGAAGGTAAAGAGAAGGAGTGGTTAGACATAGGGAATGTCAGGAGGAAGGTGACAGATGAGTAAAGATACCGAGGTTGAGGGTTGGGCAGATGGGAAGAGTGTTTGATAGAATGGGAGCAGGTTAGTGTGTTAGGAGGTGTCTATTGACCTTACATTTAAACTACTGGAGATTGTAGCCGTTGGAGAAGCAATCGTTTGGAAGGGAATTCCACAGTCGGGAAGAAAATAACGGGAAAATAACGAATATATATATTCGTTATTTTCTATTTTGATTGTTGCTGTATTATTTTCACGCTGGACTCTTAACCGGACCCACGACAGACGTTAAGTCAAATAATTTTTAAAATTAATCAACAAATACTCTAAAAAAAATCAGAATTAAACAAAATTCAGACGTTAAGTCAAATAATTTTTTAAATTAATCAACAAATACTCTCAAAAAAATCAGAATTAAACAACATTTTCAGTAGGAATTCAATCAAACTAAACTATAGCTGGACTATAATTTAGAAAATTGTTCATAAAAAAAACCAATACACGAGAAACCTAAATTACAACATACAAAATAACATCATTAAAAAGAAATGTAACTGTAGGGACAAAAACAAATGCCCACTTAACGGACTTTCTAATACAGGAGGGGTTATTTACAAAGCAAAAGTCAGTCATATACGCGATGCACACTAGGGCGATCATGTTTCGAAAGAGACATGACTGAGTGGGCAGAAGATTATCCCGCAGTAAGATGCCATTGCTTTCTGCGATAAACTGGTTGCCAGCCAAGGCTATAGAACCCAATCTATCCTATTATTTAACCCATAAATGGAGAGAGGAAATGGATTAATATCTTTCCCAAGGGTATTTGTGCGTAAGTGAATGCAAGAAATTCAACTGGAATTCGAACTCGGCTACGCGATTTCTCGTTCCGAGCCGACATCAACTGCACCACAACGCACATCCACGATGCAAAGCAAAAGTACATGACATAAATGGTCAATGCAAAACAGAGTTAGGATCCATCAAAGACAGTTTTAAAATCAAATGGAATGATCACAAATCTACATTTATACTGAAAAACTTCAAATATTGTACTAAACTCTCTAACCACGTGTGGGAATTAAAATTCAAATATGGAAAAGACCCTGATATTTCTTGGAGTATAGTGAAAATAGCCAAAACATACAACGGTGGTAAAGCATGCAGATTATGCCAAGAGGAAAAAATAGCTATTATGTTGTTCCCAGAAAGAAAGAAATTGCTAAATGAAAGATCAGAAATTATGTCTCAATATAAACATACCAATAAATACCTACTAGAATTATACAAGCATGGATGATAGTGTTTCTTAAATAATTCCTCCCTAATTTTGAAAATTCTTCATTTGTTTGAAAATTTCAGTCGCGCGTTCAAAAAAGTACCTGTTCGAGTGTTTGAAAACTGGCAAGTTTGGGCATCAATCCGCTTTTAAACAAGTGCCATTAAAGATGACTCACAAGGTACATGAGATTGAGTATTTTATAAATATTTTTCTAAGATATGATTATAAAAAAAAACAAAAAAAATAGAGAAGGAAATAAAGAGAAGGAGAGTGGACTGGTTTCTTTACAGGCTGCGACTCGCCGACAAAAAGGCAAGTCCGATAGAAATTTTATCAACTTTTTCAGTTAGCGGCACGTGTTTCTGTTTAATTTAATCGACTGAATTTGTATTTTATTCACTTATAATTGTTATTCATTTCTTTGTTACTAAATTATACTAAATCGCTCGGTTGTTTAAAGGTCATTCGATACAGATAGTTTGAAATTTTTATTATTCTGCTGGTGACCTCTTCCAAGGAAAGAATTTTGAAGACCGTTAATCTTTGAATTCAGACATTTTCGACTTATACTAAGTTAAAACTTAGTAATGTTATATATCCAAATCTATAAGGAGCGAAGAAAATATTAACAACGTTCAAAACATTAATTTAAAACAATACTCAATATAGAAATAGATCTGAGTATTTATGATAAATCAGTCAGCAAATACTATTTTTTATATAGCGTTAACTGCCTGATAAAACATCGCTCCTTCAATGTCGAAACAAAATAAGACCCTCGTGTCGAGTTGAGAATCTTTTATTTGAAATATTGTTAAAGTAAGTCTTTTTTTTTCCTTCTGCCTAATTTTAAATTCTAAGCTTTTCATGTTTTATTGGTTTTCTTTAATTCTTTTTTTTTTATTTTAGCAGAAATCTCTTGACTGGACTTTTACTACAATGTTTTTTTTTTTCAATTGGAGTAGATAGATCTATCTATCGCCCGGTTCACACTCCACCCACGTCTATTGGACAGGTTAAGAGGCTCATCTCTTGTTCCCTGTTTAGGATGTGGTTTCTGGCTTTCTCTTTTCCAATCTTTTCACTATTACGAAGCCCCCTGCACATGAGTAGCGTTACCGCCTTGATCGGGGTGATACGATTTTAAAAAAAACAAAAAAACATTCGTATAAGCATTTTCTTTTTTGAACATAAATTCTGTAAACTACCCGGATGGTCTATATATCGGTGCAATTTCAAATATTCTATGATATATTTTCGGATATATGTAGAACATTAGAAAAGTTTCGTACACAATTGACGCCCATAATAAACAAGTTATAATAAGAAAAGAAAAATTGAGTTTATATACATACTAGCATCATACCCGGCATTGCCCGTGCAATGTTTACAGTACTCGTACAAACATCAAATCTCGTGATGCAATAATGTTTATAATATTAAATGGATAAATTCTTTTAAAACTTGGTTACATAAAAAAATAATTATAAAAAAATTGCTGCTTAAAAATTGTTCAAACATTCCATTTTGTTTTGCGTAAACGTGAGTTGATGTTTTGTGTGACATTGTAAACAACATTGCGTTTGTATTTGTTTCAAAATTACAGGGGAAAATATTTACATTGTTTTGTTGACTAAATGAGTTTTTAAAACGTCGGAATAAAAATTAAATATAAAGGTTCATTTTTTTTTTAATAAAAAATATTTTATTCGCATTTGACCCGTGTGATTTGATTTCCGTGACGTAATTCAGCAACCATCTTAGATGTTAGATTTTTTGCAGAAATAAAATGTTGGAATAAAAATTAAACATAAAAGCTCAATTTTTTTTTAATGAAGAGAGGTTATTACCGTCTTAATAACCTTTCAGAAGATGGCTCATGTGAGCCGAATGCTTAGAACCAAATTAATAAAAATTATCCAAATGTTGGAGAATATTTGTCTTTATTTTCAACTGAAATTAAAGCCAAAATACGACGTTTAGAATGGCTCATTATCAAATATAATAGACATTCATTGTCTCATATTTAACAGTATATGTTTAGAAAAAATATATATATACTATAGTCATCCGCAGACAGATCCGTTTCGCCTGTATCACAGCTCATCAGTACGGTTAGACTCCGATCGTTCCTTAACCCAGGAACCCAGGATTGAAACCCGACCGAATTGTCGTCAGTCGGCGATTCTACCTCTGAGATATATATATATATATATATATATATATATATATATGTAAATTCAGATAAAACTTAGTGGGGAAATAACCATTTTTCACATATCGTTTTAAGACATGCATTCTTCGACCCCTAATAAACAGAGAATGAGGAAAAACTATGCGCCCAGAGGATAGTTTAGGTAACTGAAGGGGTTGGGATGTATTGGTTTTCATTGGATTGGACTGGAGAACGGAGTCAGTAGTAATTCTTCTTTGGTAGTGGGAGGTATGTGGCCTGACCCTAGGGTGAGCAGTGGTAGGTGGTGTGGAGGTAACTGCTAGATCGACTTCTAAAAGGTTTTTGAAATTTTATATATATATATATATTTTTTTTCTTGAAATTTTACATATATATATATATATATATATATATATATATATATGTGTGTGTGTGTGTGTGTGAGTGTGTGTGTGTGTGTGTGTGCGTGTGTGTGTGTGTGTGTGAAAATATTCAGTTAGGATTAAGGACAGGATGGTTTAAAAAAAGAAAACAAGAGGGAAACTATATTTAACTCGCCTACTCGTTTCGACATCTGATGGACTTTATCAAGGCAAAAAAGACGAGATGAGCTTCATTACAAATTGAAATCTATAAACAAACAGTGTTGGCAACTATAAGAAAAACGCTCACAAATCATTCAAAATAATTAAAAGAAAATTTTTAGTTTCAGAATTCCTTCATGTGCAGTGCAATGTCACGAGATGTTAAAATAAAGGGAATTTAACCATTTATATATGCATATATATTTTCACTATACACATTTCCACTATATTAATCTACCTTAATAAATTTCTACTACATAAACATGTATTAATAGAGTATGTACATACAAAGGTATATATATATATATATATATATATATATAGAGAGAGAGAGAGAGAGAGAGAGAAAGAAAGAAAGAAAGAAAGAGGAAGGGAGAGGGAGAAAGACAGACAGTTACAGAGATAAAGAGAAGACAGATTTTATCAGACTCAGAGAACGACAAACAATTTCTGAAGGGCTTTTTAAAATTTATATAGATACGTGTTAAATGATTAGTAGGAGTATTGCAGACAGCGTTCATCACTACATTGAACATGAAAGGGAGCATTTTGAACATTGAAAAAAATTTGTTAATCATCACAAATAATTCTATATTGATGTGGCAATATTTATAAATATTCTTAAACCAATGTACTTCATTTTTGCCCAATAACAGTTGTTAACAATAATAAACATAGACCCGCACAATATAAACCACACACATACACACACACACACACACACACAAATATATATATATATATATATATATATATATATATATATGTGTTTATATGTAAGTAGTGTTTGTCTAAGTGAGTCTGGGTGCCTCTAATGTATATTTCCTTTCTGAATTGGAAAGTTTGTACTGAGTTACCTCGATGTATTCTGAATTTGACTAAAAACATTCAAATCCATTGAGAGACAATCTGTGTCAATAGGCAGCAGTGAAGGATCCCTCACGAAAAAAAAGTCTTTCTCGTAAGTACTTGAACATTAGTCTCGAGAGGACGACGAGAGAATGGCGAACTTCGAACTCAAAATATGGAGGCCACTCCAGATTCTTAATCAGATAACGTGTGCATTGAAGAAAAAATACCCCACAAAAAAGTCTATTCCTCACACACGCAAACACAAATATATATATCTACACAAATATTAACACAATCGTAAACAAAAATTATACCGAAGAATAAAAGTACAACTCTCTCTTATAACTGATATATATATATATATATATATATATATATATATATATATATATATATATAATTTTTAAACGAGTTAAATTTAAACACACACACAAATATTCAAAAGTTCTACAATATAATTGTATAGAACACATTTTAATACAAATGTGTACTGGTCTAACCCTATTAGGACCAAAAACCAAGTATTAAACAATATATATATATATATATATATATATATATATATATATGTGTGTGTGTGTGTGTGTTCAACATTTTAATATGGCAGTAAAAACAAATTTATAGGTATATATATATATATATATATATATATATATATATATATATATATATGCCTATTTCAGGCGAATCATCATCAGCTTCCGTCTTTATTGCACAGAAGATTTGCTCTATATGTGTTTATATAGATATATATTTAGAGCTGTCTTAGAGAGTTATTCTACCACTTTATGTACAGCCTACTCCTTTGGATTCATATATATATATATATATATATATATATATATATATATATATATATAAATCAAGAAGACACAGGTTACATCTTTCTGGCCTTAGCTCAATTAGGATTCATTTAAAAAATATGAAGACCGAAAAAACTTCATTGGCAACATACGCGTAGAAAATACATCCTTAATAATAACCTCATCCACATAAAATAAAAACAGGCTAAGAAAAATGAAAGCATGAATAAAAAAAAAATAGCCACCACTCAATAACATAAGCAATGAACACGGTCACAATGTTCTGAACTTGTTTTGGAAATAAAACAAATATCCCATCACTTTTTTTGTAAAAATCATTTCACCCCAAGCAAGGCATTCCACTGCCACTTTTGCGCAAGAGGTTACATAGGGGAAGGTGATGAGAAAGAGTGGTTAAATATAGGAAATGGCAGAAGGAGGGTGATAGACGAGTAGGGATACCGAGGATGAGGGTTGGGTAGATGGGAAGAGTGTTTGAAAGGATGGAAGCGAGCTATGTGTTAGGAGGTGTCTATTGACCTTACATTTAAACTCCTGGAGATTGTTTCTGTCGGGGAAGTAAGCATGTGGAAGAGAATTCCACAGGCGGGAAGTGCGAGTAAAGAAGCTGTTGGAGTAGAAATTTCGGTTACATTTTATCAGTTTCACTGTAAAAGGGTGGGACCTAGTTGCTAATCTAGTATCTCGTGCAAATTCTTACCTAGGGGGCACCTGTGATCTAAGTTCATCAGAGCAGAAGCCGTGAAAGTATTTATAAAAGAGACTCAGGGAAGCCATGTCACGCCGGTGAGAGGGAGACTGCAGCCGGTCTGCCAAGTCGGTATCGATCACATTACAGACTTTCCGTTGTATTTTGTCAGAACACCGAGGAGAACAGCAGGGGCACCCGACCAGATGTGGCAGCAGTATTCAATGCACGGGCGGATGTTAGATTTATATATCTGCAGGATAGATTCAGACTGAAAAATCTTCCGAGCCCTGCACAGAGAACCGACTTTCATAGCAGGGGATTTAGCAATGGATTTGATATAGTCATTCCACTTAATTTCCACTGAGAATGTGAGGCCAATGATGCGTAGTGTTTTACACTCTGGGAGGTAAGCCTGTTCCATGTTATTGGGAGGTAAGTTTTTTATATAGGTATAAAAAATCTGCAGATTCAGTTAAAAATATTAATTGAAATATGCATCGTTGATAATGGGAAATAGAATAGCCGAAATCAATCAGCGATGAAAATTATTCTGACTGTTTTTAAACAATTTATGCCCAGAAAAGAAAACATTTTAATGAACACAAAAAATTTGAATGAAAATCTTTATCGCAATAACCTTTGTTGAATTGTCGAGTTCGAATTCCAGTTGAATTCTTTGCATTCACTTACGCACAAATACCCTTAGAAAAAGTATTAATCCGTCTCTTACTTCCAGTTATGGATTAAATAATAGGACAGATTGGGTTCTATAGCCTTGTCTGACAACCAGTCTACAGCAGAAAGCAATGGCAACCTAACGCGTGATAATCTTCTGCCCAGTCAGGCATGTCTCTTTCGAGACATGATCGTCTAAAGTATGTATCATGTATGGCACTTGAGGGAAATTTGATGCTGAATTTTAGGCGTTTTTGTTTCAACCAGTTAAGGTACTGGCCATGACCGTAACCTGCATCCGGCAGCAAGGCCTCTGATTGGGAGGTTGTGAGAAGCATGGAACCACCTCTTATTTGCTGTTGTTTCCAAGTCCATCCTGACCCGGAGTGGCAGCACCTGTTAGGGTCCCAGCTATGGGCTAATAGTTAACCACCCAAATTGGGGTCAAAACACGATGAAAATATAGAAGAATATAATATAAAAATATAGAATATACTTGAAGACTGGTTCTATAGTTCAGCTGCAGTTGAAGTTTCCTCGAGTAAATTTTCTTATATAATTTACTTTTCCTCAAGTAGGTAGAATGTTTTTTTTTTTCAGTATTTACATTATTTGGACTATTGTTCTCATCTTTGTTGCCATTAGTACGACGTTTCGGCCATTGTACGCTTCAGCCTTCTTCAGATGCTAAGAATTTCGAACCGAATCCTTTATTACAATCACTGGGGTATATTTATAGTATTTACATTATTCGAACTATTGTCCTCAAGATGTGGACAATAGTCCGAATAGCGTAAATACGACACAAATCTTATTTCTTCGGGTGACGTATAAAAAACACCATGATGTGTTCTTTGCCGACACACAACCAAAAATAAGGGAAGATGAAATTTTTAAGTTGAAGGGGAAAATGGAGAAATGTTGTCCAACAAAATGGTTCGTATCTAGTTAAATAAATATTTAATGGCATAATGTAGTTTAGTGTTTTAATTTCCCTTAAATATTACAATTAAACTTTTCGGGCAACCCAATACGCACGCGTGCGCGCGAACACACACACACACACACACACAAACACACACACACAAATATATATATATATATATATATATATAATAATAATAATAAAACCGACTCTGTACGTATTCTAATCTTAAAATGTTACACAAGTAATTTTTAAAGACCACGAATAACCAGCAGAATCTAACTCCGTTATTGTCCTCGGCTATAGAGCTTTGGACAAAGAGGGGAAAAAAAGAAAACTGCGTAGGACCGACAATACATACGGTTCTTCACAGTAAAGAAAAAAACCCTCAAACGGAACGAACCACGGAATAAAGTTTCTTGCTTAGCTTATCGGACCTTAATGTGAACCCCCCCCCAATTTTTTTTTTTTTGTTTCCTCAAACAACCCCTTCCCCCAAATGGGTTAGTCTTTAATAGGTGTCTATTTATTTGATTAGTCCTTGGTCTGCCTTTGCCCTGACGAGCCGTTGTTCGAAACAGAGCGCGCCTCGCATTTTTGTCTTATTACAAGTTGAATTTACGTGTTGCCCGAAGTTAATTGTGAGTACCTGTTTTTTTGCTGTCTTTGTTCTGTCTTCGTCGCGCTGTTTGAACTTTTTTGTGGATTTTTTGTGTTTTGTGAGGGGGGGCAAGTCAAGCTATGGCTTTGTCTCCCCAGCCCTCAACTTCTGATGCCGTGCCTGCGGTGACTCCCTCACCGACGGTATGGGTAAAGGCACCCGTTAACAAGGATGCCAAGTACTACTCGCAAATGCGAGAAAAATACCAAGACTACATAAAAGACAACGAATTGGTAGCAATACCAGAAGTGGTGAATGTAGTGGCAAAGAAGACAATCTCTCTACTGACAGCCGATGAAAAAACGCGAAAATTTATTGCTGTCAGTAGGGAGAACATGGAAGAAGCCTTGAAAGCCCTGGACATTGTACCTTGCGTACTGGCAAGAAGGTCCCGTGCAATGTGGGACATCTTGCTGGGCTCGGAGGGGGAGGCGATGGATCTGGCAGGAAATGTACTAACAGCAAAAGGTATTCGGTTTCAGACCGAGTACCTTGGGTACCCGAAAGAAAAACAAAAATCACTATACATGGCGTGCCGGTGGACATTTCCTGTGACCATGTCGGAGCATTTTTTGCTACTTTCGGCGCAGTAGAAGAGGTGGCACGCATAACCAGCAAGGCCGGTGTGGCCACGGAAGATATATGTGTTAGTGTGGTGGTTGACCGCGAAAATTTTTTGAAGGTCCCAGACATTTTGCTCTGTAGAGGAAGAAAGTTGTTTGTGGTAGTGGAAGGAAGGAAGCCGCACTGCTGGGCGTGTGGTCTGGCCGGACACACATTCAAAATGTGTCCGGCAAGGAAACCGCAAGAGAAGGAGGTGACACCGGCAACACCGCCGGTGGCAAAAGCAACAGTCCCTCCGGGAAAAAAACCCGAAGGAAAACCCGAAGGAAAACCCGAAGGAAAAGGCGGTGAATGGACGGAGGTGGTCAGGAGGGGGAAGAAAGTTGCTTCCCCTCCTCCACAACATGACAAGACCCCGTCTCCCGAGAAGAAGAAGCCTCGTGGGGAGGCAAAGCAGCAACATCAACAACAGCAAAAGCAACAACAACAAAGTCAACGGAGAGAGCAGCAGCAGCAGCAACAACAAGAAGTAATGGAGGTGGAAATGCCTCCCCCCCCGTTCCTTATCGTTGAAGAGAGGACGGGAGGAGGATGAGGAGGTGACCCAAAAAAAGGGAAAGAAGGAAGTGCAGGAACGAGGCAGAGCGGAGAGGGTAAAGGAAAGTACCAGAACCCAATCCGCCCCTACATCACCCACCAGAACTGTGTCTCTTGAGGGGAGGAGTAAGTCCACCTCCCCGATAAGAAAAATAACTTCTCCTCCCCCCACACCTCCCACACCCTCCACCCAATCAGAAACTTCCTCCCCTGCAGCTGATATTCCCTCCCCGATTCCATCCCCGAATCCTGAAAAACCCTCCCCGAAACGGGAGAAAAACAAGAACATTTTCGCAAAAGGAGATGTTTGCAAAATAGACAGACAGGCCTTAGAGAGGGACCTTTCTTCTCAGAAGAAGGCCCTCCTAAGGCCTCTATTCAAATTGAAAAACATAGACGGAAAGTCTATCGAGGACCCTGCCAATTTCCCAGGGGCCCCCGGGGTACTGACCTTAATCAGAAATACCGGGGGTAGCAGAACAAAAGCCTGGGAATTTGTGCAGGGGGCCGTCGAGGCCTTTCCAAACATAAAAATGGCCCAAACGGGCACAAAATATCTTCCAGCGGCTTTCACATTTCTGTGCCGGGAGGGTCCCCGTCATCCTCCACCCATCTTTATATAGGGCTGTAAAGCTAACATTCCCTACGGACGTCGGCGGCATTGTCCAAGGACGGACGAATTACGTCCGATATTGGTACAGGAAACCTTGGACAATCCGTCGGGGTCCCTACTCCCATAGATTTTCGCTCTGTATGTGACCAGAAGTAATTTTCTGCTTTCTCTTTTCAGGTCTAAACGATGTCAATTAAGTTAGCCAGTATGAACGTGAAGGGCCTTAGGGATCGGAGTAAGGCGGCCCGCCTGCTCCGGGACCTCTTGTCCTTCGGCGTGGATGTCGCCGCGATCCAAGAGACTCACTTTGTTTGCAAGGTCGATGCTTGTGTGCTGTCTAACGACTTTGTCGTCTATTCAGCATATGGGAACCGGCTGGCCAGAGGAGTGTCTTTGCTGGTCAAGCGTACCCTGGACGCGAAGGTGGATCTTGTCCATGTCGGTGCCGAGGGCCGGCTGATCGTGGCCGATATTGCAGTGAAAAGCAATGCGTTTCGTCTGGTTGCGGTTTATGCGCCCAACGACCAGGAGGAGCGCGTCTCGTTTTTTCGGCGGTTGGAGCCCTTCCTGGTGGATTCCAAGCGACTCGTCTTAGTGGGGGACTGGAATGCCATCCTGAACCCCAAGTTGGATAGAGGGCGGGGAGCTAGAGGGAAGGAACGTGATCGTAGCTTGGTCGATCTCATCGAGGACTTCGGTCTAGTCGATAGATACCGGGCCGATCACAAGGGCGGGAGAATGTGGACGTGGGCTAATAGTTGGCCTTCTACCAAGGTGGCTAGCTACCTTGATAGAATGTTAGTTCGTGAAGCCGAACTAGATTTCTTAGATTGTCCCACGTTCCACTGGCTAGGTTACTCGGACCACAAACTCGTTTGTGCCCGGGTAAATTTAGAAAATAGGGTTAGAATGGCTGGTTACTGGAAGTTCAACGTGTCCTTACTGGACAGGCGGGACTTCCGGCGCCAGCTAATTAACTTAGTGCAGCGGGCGTTAACTGGGGGAGTCATCGGGAATAAGTGGTGGGATAACCTTAAGGATAGTATTAGGTCTTTCACCACTCAGTTCAGCATTCGGCTCAAACTAGATAAGGCTGACAAGGTGAAGACACTTAGATCTAATTACTCCCGGGCGGTGGCTGGTGGGGATCCCCTAGAGATAGCCATAGCTAAGGAGGCCGTGGACCGGTCGAATAGCGATCGTTACATGGGCCAGGTAGTTAGACATAAGTTAAGCAAGATGTCTTCCGAAGCTGTGAACATGGGCGCAGAACTGCGCAAGGAAGAAATTCGCCGCGGAGGCGACCGGTACATTCGAGAGGTTCGCAACCCGGAGGGACACACTCTTCGGTCGACTGACGACATGTGCGAGGCGTTTCGGCGGCATTTCGAGATCCTGTTTACCAAGGAGCCCGGTCTCCGTGATGAGGAGTTTCGCAGCTATTTGGCTGACTTCCCCCGGCTTTTGCCGGCTGATGCAGCTAGCTGCGAGGGAGAGATTACGGAGGGCGAAGTCTACGCGGCGCTGAAGAAGGTCGGCAGTGGCAAATCGCCGGGTCTCGATGGTTTGCCCTATGAATTGTACTTGAGGCTGTCGCACATCTTTGTCCCGATTTTGACTGTCGTGTTCAACAACTGGTTCCGGCAGGGGTCCATCCCCAAACGGTTCACCAGGGGTGTGATCACGCTGTTGAGAAAAGGCAAGGGTGTGGGGAGGGAGCTAGAGGGTTACCGGCCCATAACTCTGCTAAACACAGAGTTAAAGATTTTGGCCAAGATCTTGCAAAATCGTTTGCAATTAGTTGCCGAGTCTCTGTTGGGACCTGAGCAGACTTGTGCTGTGAAGGGCCGAACAATTCAGAGCAACCTGCATCTGATACGCACGATCATAGAGGGGATAAAAGACGACGACGAAGCCGCGCTGATCCATTTAGATCAGTCCAAGGCATTTGATAGGGTTGACCATCGGTATCTGGCGGCTGTCCTGCAGGCAGCTGGATTCGAAACCAACTTCCGCCGCTGGATTAGCCTCCTGTATCAATCCCCGACGGCTGTGGTACAGGTGAACGGAAAGTTGTCGGGCGTTCTGGCGCTGTCTAGGTCGGTCCGACAGGGTTGTCCACTGTCGCCCCTACTTTATGCTTTGGCGTTGGAGCCCCTCCTTCGCCGGCTAAGGGACAGGGCGTGCAGTCCGGCCCTACGTGGAATCGCTGTCCCTGGTGGTGCTCGAGCCAGGGTTTCCGCGTACGCCGATGACGTCACTACTTTCGTGTCCTCCCGCAGGGACATCGAGGTGGTACAGAAGGCGCTTGAACGGTACGAACAGGTGACAGGGGCCAAGATTAACCGCAACAAGTCGTCCGGCTTGCGGTTAGGCGCCTGGAAGGGTCTGACCCTCCCGGGGCCCTTCGACTGGACGGACGGCCCGGTCTGCATTCTTGGAGTGTGGTTCGGGCCCGACCTACAGTTGGAGAAAAATTGGTCTGAAGTACTGGCAAAGGTAGGCGCGTCGGCCAAGATTTGGCGCCGAAGGAATTTGTCCTTAAAGGGTATGGCTGAGGCGTGTGCTACATACGTCTTTCCCATTATCCTTTACCAGTTGTCAGTACTTCCACTTTGTAAACGGCATAAGAAGGCGATCGAGCGTTTGCTATTCTCCATTTTATGGAGAGGACGCAAACACTATGTCGACAAACGTGTCTGTTACCAACGTCCGTGTCATGGGGGCCTGGGAATGCCATACCTGATGGGCCATAAGGTTGCGTCAAGGTTGGTTTTTCTCAGGCGAGCGATTTCCGAAGACTCATTGCTTAGGGGGATAGTGAGGGACATGTTCCCTAGACTTACTATCACTCCCCCCATCTTGAGGCGGTGCCGTAAGCCTCGAGAGCGATCGAGTTTTCTCCTCGAATGTCTGGCGGCCCTGCGGGCCATTCCACGGTCCAGTGACCTTTCACGGCCTAGGAGAGTCTTCTATCGTGGGTTAGTGGAGGGCGTCGCAAAGGATTCACTACGTGATGTGCTGCGCTTGTCGGAGGACGAGTTTCGCTCGTTCTGGTCTTGGGCGCCAGGGAGTGATTATCTCAACAACTCTGAGTTTTCGCTCACCTGGCGATTAGCTCGGAATCGCTTGCCTCTCAATGACATGGCCTTCATATGGGGCCTGGCGGATTTGCCAGATTGTGAACGCTGCAACCTTGGCTTGGAAGAAACGGCTTCGCACGCCTTCTACCATTGTTCGCGGGTTCGCCCTCTATGGGACCGGGTCGGCGAGTTGACTGCTCGTATCGAGCCGCGAGAGCTTGTGCTCATTGATCGTGCATTCGCCTGTGATAATGTGTCGCCCCCGTTCTCTGGGATGAAGCGTATGGTGTTTCTGTCGCTGCTAGCCACGGCTCGAATGGTGATTTGGACGACGCGAATGGAGGAAGTCTTGCGAGGTCGGCGCCTTTCACATCAGGATCTGATCTGTTATTTTGAGCATCAGCTCAAAATAAGGATTAGAACTGATTGGAAACGTTTGACTTCGACAGACTTTAGCAAAAGGTGGGTAAATGTGGCGAGCCTGGTTCGCTTGAACGGGGCTAATCTTGATTTTCTCTTTTAGATCTGCTGGTTACATCGGGGTGGATTCCTCTGGAACCCTCCCCTGGTTAAGCTAGTTCTCTCTTGTGTACCTAGTTAAAGTGAATGAATGTGTTCCTAGCCTGTACCCGGCTTTCTCTTTTGTTATGATCCATGTCGAGATTCCCAACCTCCCCAGTTTGTTTTGGTCTCCGTTTATCTCGGCTGGTTCAGCCTTTTATTGTCCCATTCCGCTAATTTTTTACCCCCCTCTCCACTCCCTTAGCGAGTGTGCTTCTTGATTTCGCCGGTTGGCGGAATACAGCGGCCACTCTGTTTTCTGGGATGGACGGTTCTTACTAACATTGATTATTATTTTCGTTAAGAAAAAAATTTTGTTGTATTTTTAGTTTATTTTTGGGTTCATCCCCCTCCCATCATTTCATTTTTCATGAAATATTTTACATTATATTGTATATATTATATTGTACATAAATACATTTTTATTGTCATGGGTTAATTTCCCCACTTTTTAGGTGTCCCTTGTAAGTTTCTGGCATTGTGGTGTACGAAGGATTGGGAGTAGATGGATGGGTTCTTTTGGTGACTGTGCAAATTGTAACGAGTGAATGGGTCGTGATAGTGTTTAGCTAGGTATAGGATAGTTAAGTGAGAACCAACCTCTCCCCCTCCCCTTTTAGGCCTTGTGCCATAATTTTGTATTTTATACAAAATAAATTCAGCCCTGACGAGCCGTTGTTCGAAACAGAGCATTTTTGTATTTTTTGACATTGCAAGTTGGATTTACGTGTTTTTGTTGCCCGAAGTTTACCTGTGAGTACCTGTTTTTTGCTGTCTTTGTTCTGTCTTCGTGGCGCGTTTTGAACTTTTGTTGGATTTTTGTATTTTGTGAGGGGGGGCAAGTCAAGCTATGGCTTTGTCTCCCCAGCCCTCAACTTCTGATGCCGTGCCCGCGGTGGCTCCCTCACCGACGGTATGGGTGAAGGCACCAATTAAGAAAGATGCCGACTATTACCTGCAAATGCAGGAGAAATATAAAAATTATATTAACGATAACGAGTTAATAGTGGTCCCGGAGGTGGTGAATGTTATCGCACCAAGGACGATCTCCCTGCTTACATCCGAAGTCAAAACACGGAAATTCATCAGTGTAAGCAGGGAGAACATGGAAGAGGCTTTGAAAGCCTTAAATATTGTACCCTGCGTACTGGCGAGAAGGTCCCGTGCTATGTGGGATGTTTTATTAAGCACTGAGACGGAAGCGAAGAATTTGGCCGGGAATACCCTGGAGGCCAAGGGTATCCAGATGCAGACGGAGTATCTGGGTACTCGAAAAACAAAGATAATTATTCATGGAGTGCCTATAGACATTGCTTGCGACCATATTGGAGCGTTTTTTGCTCGATTTGGAGCGGTGGAGGAGGTCGCAAGGATAACAAGTAAGGCAGGTGTGGCCACGGAAGATATATGTGTTAGTGTGGTGGTTGACCGCGAAAATTTTTTGAAGGTCCCAGACATTTTGCTCTGTAGAGGAAGAAAGTTGTTTGTGGTAGTGGAAGGAAGGAAGGCCGCACTGCTGGGCGTGTGGTCTGGCCGGACACACATTTAAAATGTGTCCGGCAAGGAAACCGGAAGAAACACCGGTGACACCGGCAACACCGCCAGTGTCAAAAACACAAGTTCCTGGTGGAAAAAAGACCGGAACTACTGAGTGGACGGAAGTGGTGAGGAAGGGAAAGAAGGTTTCTTCCCCTCCTCCACAAACTGAGAAGCCTCCGTCGCCAGTCAAAGAAAAGACCAAACAACAGAAGCAGCAACAACCAAAGCAACAAAAGCAGCCACAAGAAATACACCAGCAACATGAACAAGAACCAGATGAAACCAAGATGGAGTGTGGAGAAATGCTTCCCCCTCGTTCATCATCTTTGAAGAGAGCCAGAGAAGAGGAGGAGGTGTGTGTCCCTAAAAAGGGTAAAAAAGAAGAACGTGGCAGGGCAGAACGGGTCATGGTTGCCGCCAGGGCCCAATCCGCCCCTTCATCACCAACTAAAAAGACTCCCCTAAAAGGGAGGTGTCATTCTACCTCCCCAGTAAGGTGTAAATCGTTACCTTCTCCCACACCATCTTCCCAACTAGTAACTCCTTCCCCACAAACATCTTCCCTATCTAAAACGCCCCCTGAGCAGTCTGAATATCCCTCCACCCCATTGGAAACATCCTCCCAACACTCCCCTAGCAATAGCCAATCCACCCCCAATGAGAAGAAAAAGAAGAGGACAAATCCTTTTAAAAGGGAAGACATTTGTCAAATTGACAGGTCGGCAGTAGAGAGGGACCTTTCCACTCAGAAGAAGGCCCTCCTAAGGCCACTATTTAAATTGTCCTCAATAGATGGAAAGGCCATCGAAGACCCCAAAAATTTTCCTAATGCCCCCGGAGTTATGACCCTCATAAGAAATAACGGGGGAAATCGCAAAGTGTGGGATTTTCTACAGGGGGCCGTGGAAGCTTTTCCTAATATAACAATGGCCCAGATTGGCACCAAATACCTTCAGAAACTTTCCAATTTTTGTGCGGGGAGGGTCCCTGTCATCCTCCATCCTTCTTTGTATAGGGCAATAAAACTAACGTTCCCTACGGACGTCGGCGGCATTGTCCTGGACGGACGAATTACGTCCGATATTGGCACCGGATCTCTAGGACAATCCGTCGGGGTCCCTGTTGCCACAGATTTTCGCCCTGTATGTGACCAGAAGTAATTTTCTGCTTTCTCTTTACAGGTCTAAATGATGTCAATTAAGTTAGCCAGTATGAACGTGAAGGGCCTTAGGGATCGGAGTAAGGCTGCCCGCCTGCTTCGGGACCTCTTGTCCTTCGGCGTGGATGTCGCCGCGATCCAAGAGACTCACTTTGTTTGCAAGGTCGATGCCTTGTGTGCTGTCTAACGACTTTGTCGTCTATTCAGCATATGGGAACCGGCTGGCCAGAGGAGTGTCTTTGCTGGTCAAGCGTACCCTGGACGCGAAGGTGGATCTTGTCCATGTCGGTGCCGAGGGCCGGCTGATCGTGGCCGATATTGCAGTGAAAAGCAATGCGTTTCGTCTGGTTGCGGTTTATGCGCCCAACGACCAGGAGGAGCGCGTCTCGTTTTTTCGGCGGTTGGAGCCCTTCCTGGTGGATTCCAAGCGACTCGTCTTAGTGGGGGACTGGAATGCCATCCTGAACCCCAAGTTGGATAGAGGGCGGGGAGCTAGAGGGAAGGAACGTGATCGTAGCTTGGTCGATCTCATCGAGGACTTCGGTCTAGTCGATAGATACCGGGCCGATCACAAGGGCGGGAGAATGTGGACGTGGGCTAATAGTTGGCCTTCTACCAAGGTGGCTAGCTACCTTGATAGAATGTTAGTTCGTGAAGCCGAACTAGATTTCTTAGATTGTCCCACGTTCCACTGGCTAGGTTACTCGGACCACAAACTCGTTTGTGCCCGGGTAAATTTAGAAAATAGGGTTAGAATGGCTGGTTACTGGAAGTTCAACGTGTCCTTACTGGACAGGCGGGACTTCCGGCGCCAGCTAATTAACTTAGTGCAGCGGGCGTTAACTGGGGGAGTCATCGGGAATAAGTGGTGGGATAACCTTAAGGATAGTATTAGGTCTTTCACCACTCAGTTCAGCATTCGGCTCAAACTAGATAAGGCTGACAAGGTGAAGACACTTAGAGCTAACTACTCCCGGGCGGTGGCTGGTGGGGATCCCCTAGAGATAGCCATAGCTAAGGAGGCCGTGGACCGGTCGAATAGCGATCGTTACATGGGCCAGGTAGTTAGACATAAGTTAAGCAAGATGTCTTCCGAAGCTGTGAATATGGGCGCAGAACTGCGCAAGGAAGAAATTCGCCGCGGAGGCGACCGGTACATTCGAGAGGTTCGCAACCCGGAGGGACACACTCTGCGGTCGACTGACGACATGTGCGAGGCGTTTCGGCGGCATTTCGAGATCCTGTTTACCAAGGAGCCCGGTCTCCGTGATGAGGAGTTTCGCAGCTATTTGGCTGACTTCCCCCGGCTTTTGCCGGCTGATGCAGCTAGCTGCGAGGGAGAGATTACGGAGGGCGAAGTCTACGCGGCGCTGAAGAAGGTCGGCAGTGGCAAATCGCCGGGTCTCGATGGTTTGCCCTATGAATTGTACTTGAGGCTGTCGCACATCTTTGTCCCGATTTTGACTGTCGTGTTCAACAACTGGTTCCGGCAGGGGTCCATCCCCAAACGGTTCACCAGGGGTGTGATCACGCTGTTGAGAAAAGGCAAGGGTGTGGGGAGGGAGCTAGAGGGTTACCGGCCCATAACTCTGCTAAACACAGAGTTAAAGATTTTGGCCAAGATCTTGCAAAATCGTTTGCAATTAGTTGCCGAGTCTCTGTTGGGACCTGAGCAGACGTGTGCTGTGAAGGGCCGAACAATTCAGAGCAACCTGCATCTGATACGCACGATCATAGAGGGGATAAAAGACGACGACGAAGCCGCGCTGATCCATTTAGATCAGTCCAAGGCATTTGATAGGGTTGACCATCGGTATCTGGCGGCTGTCCTGCAGGCAGCTGGATTCGAAACCAACTTCCGCCGCTGGATTAGCCTCCTGTATCAATCCCCGACGGCTGTGGTACAGGTGAACGGAAAGTTGTCGGGCGTTCTGGCGCTGTCTAGGTCGGTCCGACAGGGTTGTCCACTGTCGCCCCTACTTTATGCTTTGGCGTTGGAGCCCCTCCTTCGCCGGCTAAGGGACAGGGCGTGCAGTCCGGCCCTACGTGGAATCGCTGTCCCTGGTGGTGCTCGAGCCAGGGTTTCCGCGTACGCCGATGACGTCACTACTTTCGTGTCCTCCCGCAGGGACATCGAGGTGGTACAGAAGGCGCTTGAACGGTACGAACAGGTGACAGGGGCCAAGATTAACCGCAACAAGTCGTCCGGCTTGCGGTTAGGCGCCTGGAAGGGTCTGACCCTCCCGGGGCCCTTCGACTGGACGGACGGCCCGGTCTGCATTCTTGGAGTGTGGTTCGGGCCCGACCTACAGTTGGAGAAAAATTGGTCTGAAGTACTGGCAAAGGTAGGCGCGTCGGCCAAGATTTGGCGCCGAAGGAATTTGTCCTTAAAGGGTATGGCTGAGGCGTGTGCTACATACGTCTTTCCCATCATCCTTTACCAGTTGTCAGTACTTCCACTTTGTAAACGGCATAAGAAGGCGATCGAGCGTTTGCTATTCTCCATTTTATGGAGAGGACGCAAACACTATGTCGACAAACGTGTCTGTTACCAACGTCCGTGTCATGGGGGCCTGGGAATGCCATACCTGATGGGCCATAAGGTTGCGTCAAGGTTGGTTTTTCTCAGGCGAGCGATTTCCGAAGACTCATTGCTTAGGGGGATAGTGAGGGACATGTTCCCTAGACTTACTATCACTCCCCCCATCTTGAGGCGGTGCCGTAAGCCTCGAGAGCGATCGAGTTTTCTCCTCGAATGTCTGGCGGCCCTGCGGGCCATTCCACGGTCCAGTGACCTTTCACGGCCTAGGAGGAAAGTCTTCTATCGTGGGTTAGTGGAGGGCGTCGCAAAGGATTCACTACGTGATGTGCTGCGCTTGTCGGAGGACGAGTTTCGCTCGTTCTGGTCTTGGGCGCCAGGGAGTGATTATCTCAACAACTCTGAGTTTTCGCTCACCTGGCGATTAGCTCGGAATCGCTTGCCTCTCAATGACATGGCCTTCATATGGGGCCTGGCGGATTTGCCAGATTGTGAACGCTGCAACCTTGGCTTGGAAGAAACGGCTTCGCACGCCTTCTACCATTGTTCGCGGGTTCGCCCTCTATGGGACCGGGTCGGCGAGTTGACTGCTCGTATCGAGCCGCGAGAGCTTGTGCTCATTGATCGTGCATTCGCCTGTGATAATGTGTCGCCCCCGTTCTCTGGGATGAAGCGTATGGTGTTTCTGTCGCTGCTAGCCACGGCTCGAATGGTGATTTGGACGACGCGAATGGAGGAAGTCTTGCGAGGTCGGCGCCTTTCACATCAGGATCTGATCTGTTATTTTGAGCATCAGCTCAAAATAAAGATTAGAACTGATTGGAAACGTTTGACTTCGACAGACTTTAGCAAAAGGTGGGTAAATGTGGCGAGCCTGGTTCGCTTGAACGGGGCTAATCTTGATTTTCTCTTTTAGATCTGCTGGTTACATCGGGGTGGATTCCTCTGGAACCCTCCCCTGGTTAAGCTAGTTCTCTCTTGTGTACCTAGTTAAAGTGAATGAATGTGTTCCTAGCCTGTACCCGGCTTTCTCTTTTGTTATGATCCATGTCGAGATTCCCAACCTCCCCAGTTTGTTTTGGTCTCCGTTTATCTCGGCTGGTTCAGCCTTTTATTGTCCCATTCCGCTAATTTTTTACCCCCCTCTCCACTCCCTTAGCGAGTGTGCTTCTTGATTTCGCCGGTTGGCGGAATACAGCGGCCACTCTGTTTTCTGGGATGGACGGTTCTTACTAACATTGATTATTATTTTCGTTAAGAAAAAAAATTTTGTTGTATTTTTAGTTTATTTTTGGGTTCATCCCCCTCCCATCATTTCATTTTTCATGAAATATTTTACATTATATTGTATATATTATATTGTACATAAATACATTTTTATTGTCATGGGTTAATTTCCCCACTTTTTAGGTGTCCCTTGTAAGTTTCTGGCATTGTGGTGTAAGAAGGATTGGGAGTAGATGGATGGGTTCTTTTGGTGACTGTGCAAATTGTAACGAGTGGAATGGGTCGTGATAGTGTTTAGCTAGGTATAGGATAGTTAAGTGAGAACCAACCTCTCCCCCTCCCCTTTTAGGCCTTGTGCCATAATTTTTTGTATTTTTATACAAAATAAATTCAGCCCTGACGAGCCGTTGTTCGAAACAGAGCGCGCCTCGCATTTTTGTCTTATTACAAGTTGAATTTACGTGTTGCCCGAAGTTAATTGTGAGTACCTGTTTTTTTGCTGTCTTTGTTCTGTCTTCGTCGCGCTGTTTGAACTTTTTTGTGGATTTTTTGTGTTTTGTGAGGGGGGGCAAGTCAAGCTATGGCTTTGTCTCCCCAGCCCTCAACTTCTGATGCCGTGCCTGCGGTGACTCCCTCACCGACGGTATGGGTAAAGGCACCCGTTAACAAGGATGCCAAGTACTACTCGCAAATGCGAGAAAAATACCAAGACTACATAAAAGACAACGAATTGGTAGCAATACCAGAAGTGGTGAATGTAGTGGCAAAGAAGACAATCTCTCTACTGACAGCCGATGAAAAAACGCGAAAATTTATTGCTGTCAGTAGGGAGAACATGGAAGAAGCCTTGAAAGCCCTGGACATTGTACCTTGCGTACTGGCAAGAAGGTCCCGTGCAATGTGGGACATCTTGCTGGGCTCGGAGGGGGAGGCGATGGATCTGGCAGGAAATGTACTAACAGCAAAAGGTATTCGGTTTCAGACCGAGTACCTTGGTACGAGAAAAACAAAAATCACTATACATGGCGTGCCGGTGGACATTTCCTGTGACCATGTCGGAGCATTTTTTGCTACTTTCGGCGCAGTAGAAGAGGTGGCACGCATAACCAGCAAGGCCGGTGTGGCCACGGAAGATATATGTGTTAGTGTGGTGGTTGACCGCGAAAATTTTTTGAAGGTCCCAGACATTTTGCTCTGTAGAGGAAGAAAGTTGTTTGTGGTAGTGGAAGGAAGGAAGCCGCACTGCTGGGCGTGTGGTCTGGCCGGACACACATTCAAAATGTGTCCGGCAAGGAAACCGCAAGAGAAGGAGGTGACACCGGCAACACCGCCGGTGGCAAAAGCAACAGTCCCTCCGGGAAAAAAACCCGAAGGAAAACCCGAAGGAAAACCCGAAGGAAAAGGCGGTGAATGGACGGAGGTGGTCAGGAGGGGGAAGAAAGTTGCTTCCCCTCCTCCACAACATGACAAGACCCCGTCTCCCGAGAAGAAGAAGCCTCGTGGGGAGGCAAAGCAGCAACATCAACAACAGCAAAAGCAACAACAACAAAGTCAACGGAGAGAGCAGCAGCAGCAGCAACAACAAGAAGTAATGGAGGTGGAAATGCCTCCCCCCCGTTCCTTATCGTTGAAGAGAGGACGGGAGGAGGATGAGGAGGTGACCCAAAAAAAGGGAAAGAAGGAAGTGCAGGAACGAGGCAGAGCGGAGAGGGTAAAGGAAAGTACCAGAACCCAATCCGCCCCTACATCACCCACCAGAACTGTGTCTCTTGAGGGGAGGAGTAAGTCCACCTCCCCGATAAGAAAAATAACTTCTCCTCCCCCCACACCTCCCACACCCTCCACCCAATCAGAAACTTCCTCCCCTGCAGCTGATATTCCCTCCCCGATTCCATCCCCGAATCCTGAAAAACCCTCCCCGAAACGGGAGAAAAACAAGAACATTTTCGCAAAAGGAGATGTTTGCAAAATAGACAGACAGGCCTTAGAGAGGGACCTTTCTTCTCAGAAGAAGGCCCTCCTAAGGCCTCTATTCAAATTGAAAAACATAGACGGAAAGTCTATCGAGGACCCTGCCAATTTCCCAGGGGCCCCCGGGGTACTGACCTTAATCAGAAATACCGGGGGTAGCAGAACAAAAGCCTGGGAATTTGTGCAGGGGGCCGTCGAGGCCTTTCCAAACATAAAAATGGCCCAAACGGGCACAAAATATCTTCAGCGGCTTTCACATTTCTGTGCCGGGAGGGTCCCCGTCATCCTCCACCCATCTTTATATAGGGCTGTAAAGCTAACATTCCCTACGGACGTCGGCGGCATTGTCCAGGACGGACGAATTACGTCCGATATTGGTACAGGAAACCTTGGACAATCCGTCGGGGTCCCTACTCCCATAGATTTTCGCTCTGTATGTGACCAGAAGTAATTTTCTGCTTTCTCTTTTCAGGTCTAAACGATGTCAATTAAGTTAGCCAGTATGAACGTGAAGGGCCTTAGGGATCGGAGTAAGGCGGCCCGCCTGCTCCGGGACCTCTTGTCCTTCGGCGTGGATGTCGCCGCGATCCAAGAGACTCACTTTGTTTGCAAGGTCGATGCTTGTGTGCTGTCTAACGACTTTGTCGTCTATTCAGCATATGGGAACCGGCTGGCCAGAGGAGTGTCTTTGCTGGTCAAGCGTACCCTGGACGCGAAGGTGGATCTTGTCCATGTCGGTGCCGAGGGCCGGCTGATCGTGGCCGATATTGCAGTGAAAAGCAATGCGTTTCGTCTGGTTGCGGTTTATGCGCCCAACGACCAGGAGGAGCGCGTCTCGTTTTTTCGGCGGTTGGAGCCCTTCCTGGTGGATTCCAAGCGACTCGTCTTAGTGGGGGACTGGAATGCCATCCTGAACCCCAAGTTGGATAGAGGGCGGGGAGCTAGAGGGAAGGAACGTGATCGTAGCTTGGTCGATCTCATCGAGGACTTCGGTCTAGTCGATAGATACCGGGCCGATCACAAGGGCGGGAGAATGTGGACGTGGGCTAATAGTTGGCCTTCTACCAAGGTGGCTAGCTACCTTGATAGAATGTTAGTTCGTGAAGCCGAACTAGATTTCTTAGATTGTCCCACGTTCCACTGGCTAGGTTACTCGGACCACAAACTCGTTTGTGCCCGGGTAAATTTAGAAAATAGGGTTAGAATGGCTGGTTACTGGAAGTTCAACGTGTCCTTACTGGACAGGCGGGACTTCCGGCGCCAGCTAATTAACTTAGTGCAGCGGGCGTTAACTGGGGGAGTCATCGGGAATAAGTGGTGGGATAACCTTAAGGATAGTATTAGGTCTTTCACCACTCAGTTCAGCATTCGGCTCAAACTAGATAAGGCTGACAAGGTGAAGACACTTAGATCTAATTACTCCCGGGCGGTGGCTGGTGGGGATCCCCTAGAGATAGCCATAGCTAAGGAGGCCGTGGACCGGTCGAATAGCGATCGTTACATGGGCCAGGTAGTTAGACATAAGTTAAGCAAGATGTCTTCCGAAGCTGTGAACATGGGCGCAGAACTGCGCAAGGAAGAAATTCGCCGCGGAGGCGACCGGTACATTCGAGAGGTTCGCAACCCGGAGGGACACACTCTTCGGTCGACTGACGACATGTGCGAGGCGTTTCGGCGGCATTTCGAGATCCTGTTTACCAAGGAGCCCGGTCTCCGTGATGAGGAGTTTCGCAGCTATTTGGCTGACTTCCCCCGGCTTTTGCCGGCTGATGCAGCTAGCTGCGAGGGAGAGATTACGGAGGGCGAAGTCTACGCGGCGCTGAAGAAGGTCGGCAGTGGCAAATCGCCGGGTCTCGATGGTTTGCCCTATGAATTGTACTTGAGGCTGTCGCACATCTTTGTCCCGATTTTGACTGTCGTGTTCAACAACTGGTTCCGGCAGGGGTCCATCCCCAAACGGTTCACCAGGGGTGTGATCACGCTGTTGAGAAAAGGCAAGGGTGTGGGGAGGGAGCTAGAGGGTTACCGGCCCATAACTCTGCTAAACACAGAGTTAAAGATTTTGGCCAAGATCTTGCAAAATCGTTTGCAATTAGTTGCCGAGTCTCTGTTGGGACCTGAGCAGACTTGTGCTGTGAAGGGCCGAACAATTCAGAGCAACCTGCATCTGATACGCACGATCATAGAGGGGATAAAAGACGACGACGAAGCCGCGCTGATCCATTTAGATCAGTCCAAGGCATTTGATAGGGTTGACCATCGGTATCTGGCGGCTGTCCTGCAGGCAGCTGGATTCGAAACCAACTTCCGCCGCTGGATTAGCCTCCTGTATCAATCCCCGACGGCTGTGGTACAGGTGAACGGAAAGTTGTCGGGCGTTCTGGCGCTGTCTAGGTCGGTCCGACAGGGTTGTCCACTGTCGCCCCTACTTTATGCTTTGGCGTTGGAGCCCCTCCTTCGCCGGCTAAGGGACAGGGCGTGCAGTCCGGCCCTACGTGGAATCGCTGTCCCTGGTGGTGCTCGAGCCAGGGTTTCCGCGTACGCCGATGACGTCACTACTTTCGTGTCCTCCCGCAGGGACATCGAGGTGGTACAGAAGGCGCTTGAACGGTACGAACAGGTGACAGGGGCCAAGATTAACCGCAACAAGTCGTCCGGCTTGCGGTTAGGCGCCTGGAAGGGTCTGACCCTCCCGGGGCCCTTCGACTGGACGGACGGCCCGGTCTGCATTCTTGGAGTGTGGTTCGGGCCCGACCTACAGTTGGAGAAAAATTGGTCTGAAGTACTGGCAAAGGTAGGCGCGTCGGCCAAGATTTGGCGCCGAAGGAATTTGTCCTTAAAGGGTATGGCTGAGGCGTGTGCTACATACGTCTTTCCCATTATCCTTTACCAGTTGTCAGTACTTCCACTTTGTAAACGGCATAAGAAGGCGATCGAGCGTTTGCTATTCTCCATTTTATGGAGAGGACGCAAACACTATGTCGACAAACGTGTCTGTTACCAACGTCCGTGTCATGGGGGCCTGGGAATGCCATACCTGATGGGCCATAAGGTTGCGTCAAGGTTGGTTTTTCTCAGGCGAGCGATTTCCGAAGACTCATTGCTTAGGGGGATAGTGAGGGACATGTTCCCTAGACTTACTATCACTCCCCCCATCTTGAGGCGGTGCCGTAAGCCTCGAGAGCGATCGAGTTTTCTCCTCGAATGTCTGGCGGCCCTGCGGGCCATTCCACGGTCCAGTGACCTTTCACGGCCTAGGAGAGTCTTCTATCGTGGGTTAGTGGAGGGCGTCGCAAAGGATTCACTACGTGATGTGCTGCGCTTGTCGGAGGACGAGTTTCGCTCGTTCTGGTCTTGGGCGCCAGGGAGTGATTATCTCAACAACTCTGAGTTTTCGCTCACCTGGCGATTAGCTCGGAATCGCTTGCCTCTCAATGACATGGCCTTCATATGGGGCCTGGCGGATTTGCCAGATTGTGAACGCTGCAACCTTGGCTTGGAAGAAACGGCTTCGCACGCCTTCTACCATTGTTCGCGGGTTCGCCCTCTATGGGACCGGGTCGGCGAGTTGACTGCTCGTATCGAGCCGCGAGAGCTTGTGCTCATTGATCGTGCATTCGCCTGTGATAATGTGTCGCCCCCGTTCTCTGGGATGAAGCGTATGGTGTTTCTGTCGCTGCTAGCCACGGCTCGAATGGTGATTTGGACGACGCGATTGGAGGAAGTCTTGCGAGGTCAGCGTCTTTCACATCAGGATCTGATCTGTTATTTTGAGCATCAGCTCAAAATAAAGATTAGAACTGATTGGAAACGTTTGACTTCGACAGACTTTAGCAAAAGGTGGGTAAATGTGGCGAGCCTGGTTCGTTTGAACGGGGCTAATCTTGATTTTCTCTTTTAGATCTGCTGGTTACATCGGGGTGGATTCCTCTGGAACCCTCCCCTGGTTAAGCTAGTTCTCTCTTGTGTACCTAGTTAAAGTGAATGAATGTGTTCCTAGCCTGTACCCGGCTTTCTCTTTTGTTATAATCCATGCCGAGATTCCCAACCTCCCCAGTTTGTTTTGGTCTCTTTTTATCTCGGCTGGTTCAGCGTTTTATTGTCCCTTTCCGCTAATTTTTTACCCCCCTCCCCACTCCCTTAGCGAGTGTGCTTCTTGATTTCGCCATTGGGCGGAATACAGCGGCCACTCTTTTTTCTGGGATGGTCGGTTCTTACTAACATTGATTATTATTTTAGTTCAAAATTTGTTGTATTTTTAGTTTATTTTTGGGTTCATCCCCCTCCCATCATTTCATTTTCATTAAATATTTTACATTATATTGTATATATTATATTGTACATAAATACATTTTTATTGTCACGGGTTAATTTCCCCACTTTTTAGGTGTCCCTTGTAAGTTTCTGGCATTGTGGTGTACGAAGGATTGGGAGTAGATGGATGGGTTCTTTTGGTGACTGTGCAAATTGTAACGAGTGAATGGGTCGTGATAGTGTTTAGCTAGGTATAGGATAGTTAAGTGAGAACCAACCTCTCCCCCTCCCCTTTTAGGCCTTGTGCCATAATTTTGTAAATTTTACAAAATAAATAGTGCCCTGACGAGCCGTTGGCATTGACTCTGTGATTTTTGCAAGAGTTACTGTTGGATTATTTTGAACTCTGTGTTACCAGTGAGTACGTCTGTTTTTGTTATATTGTTTTGTTTGTCTTCGTCGCTCGTGTACTTTTTTGAACGTTTTTTTTGTTTTGTGAGGGGGGGCAAGTCAAGCTATGGCTTTGTCTCCCCAGCCCTCAACTTCTGACGCTGTACCCACGGTGACTCCCTCACCGACAGCATGGGTAAAAGCACCAATGAAGAAGGATGCCGGGTACTACCGGCAAATGCGGGAAAAATACCAAGACTACATAAAAGACAACGAATTGGTAGCAATACCAGAAGTGGTGAATGTAGTGGCAAAGAAGACAATCTCTCTACTGACAGCCGATGAAAAAACAAAAAAATTTATTGCTGTCAGTAGGGAGAACATGGAAGAAGCCCTGAAAGTCCTGGACATTGTACCTTGCGTACTGGCAAGAAGGTCCCGTGCAATGTGGGACATCTTGCTGGGCTCGGAAGGCGAAGCAAAAGATCTAGCCGGAAATATATTGACTGCGAAAGGTATCCGGTTTCAAACCGAATACCTTGGTACAAGAAAGACAAAAATCACGATACATGGCGTGCCGGTGGACATTTCCTGTGACCATGTCGGAGCGTTTTTTGCGACTTTCGGTGCGGTGGAGGAGGTGGCACGTATAAAGAGTAAGGCCGGTGTGGCCACGGAAGGATATATATGTCAGCGTGGTTGTAGACCGCGAAAACTTCCTGAAGGTCCCAGACATCTTGTTATGTCGTGGAAGAAGGCTGTTCGTGGTGGTGGAGGGAAGGAAGCCGCACTGCTGGGCGTGTGGTCTGGCCGGACACACATTCAAAATGTGTCCGGCAAGGCAACCGGAAAAAACACCGGTGACACCGGAAACACCGCCGGTGTCGAAAACAACAGTGTCTCCTGAGGAAAAAGCCGAACCCAAAAGCAGTGAATGGACGGAGGTGGTTAGGAGGGGGAAGAAAGTTGCTTCACCTCCTCCACAACATGAAAAATCTCCGTCCCCAGAAAAGAAGAAGCCTCGCAAGGAGGCAAAAGCAACAACAAGCAGCAGCAGGAGTCTCGACAGCAGCAACAACAACAACAACAACACAAGGAACCACAGAAGCAGCTGCCGGAGGCAGATAAACAACAACAGCAAGACGTGGAAATGCCTCCTCCACGGTCATCATCTTTGAAGAGGGCTCGAGAGGAGGAAGAGGATGTGACCATAAAGAAAGGAAAGAAGGAGGAGCGTAGCAGAGCAGAACGGATCATAGCTACCCCCAGGACCCAATCCGCCCCTGCATCACCCGAGAGAACTATTATTGTTGAGGGGAGGAGTCATTCTGTCTCCCCAGTGAGATATATACCTTCACCTTCTCCTTCCCCTACACCTCCCACACCCTCCTCCCAATCAGTACCTTCCTCCCCGAAATCTGAACATCCCTCCCCGAATCCTGAAAAACCCTCCCCGAAACGGGAGAAAAACAAAAAGAACATTTTCGCAAACGTAGATGTTTGCAAAGTAGACAGACAGGCCTTAGAGAGGGACCTTTCTTCTCAGAAGAAGGCCCTCCTAAGGCCTCTATTTAAATTAAAAAATATAGATGGGAAGTCTATCGAGGACCCTGCCAATTTCCCAGGCGCCCCCGGGGTACTGACTTTGATCAGAAATACCGGGGGATGTAAAACAAAAGCCTGGGAATTTGTGCAGGGGGCCGTCGAGGCCTTCCCTAAAATACAAATGTGCCAAACGGGCACAAAATATCTTCAGCGGCTTTCACATTTCTGTGCCGGGAGGGTCCCCGTCATCCTCCACCCATCTTTATATAGGGCGGTAAAACTTACCTTTCCCACGGACGTCGGCGGTATTGTCCAGGACGGACGAATTACGTCCGATATTGGCACAGGCAACCTTGGACAATCCGTCGGGGTCCCTACTCCCATTAGATTTTCGCTCTGTATGTGACCAGAAGTAATTTTCTGCTCTCTTTTTCAGGTCTAAATGATGTCAATTAAGTTAGCCAGTATGAACGTGAAGGGCCTTAGGGATCGGAGTAAGGCTGCCCGCCTGCTCCGGGACCTCTTGTCCTTCGGCGTGGATGTCGCCGCGATCCAAGAGACTCACTTTGTTTGCAAGGTCGATGCTTGTGTGCTGTCTAACGACTTCGTCGTCTATTCAGCATATGGGAACCGGCTGGCCAGAGGAGTGTCTTTGCTGGTCAAGCGTACCCTGGACGCGAAGGTGGATCTTGTCCATGTCGGTGCCGAGGGCCGGCTGATCGTGGCCGATATTGCAGTGAAAAGCAATGCGTTTCGTCTGGTTGCGGTTTATGCGCCCAACGACCAGGAGGAGCGCGTCTCGTTTTTTTCGGCGGTTGGAGCCCTTCCTGGTGGATTCCAAGCGACTCGTCTTAGTGGGGGACTGGAATGCCATCCTGAACCCCAAGTTGGATAGAGGGCGGGGAGCTAGAGGGAAGGAACGTGATCGTAGCTTGGTCGATCTCATCGAGGACTTCGGTCTAGTCGATAGATACCGGGCCGATCACAAGGGCGGGAGAATGTGGACGTGGGCTAATAGTTGGCCTTCTACCAAGGTGGCTAGCTACCTTGATAGAATGTTAGTTCGTGAAGCCGAACTAGATTTCTTAGATTGTCCCACGTTCCACTGGCTAGGTTACTCGGACCACAAACTCGTTTGTGCCCGGGTAAATTTAGAAAATAGGGTTAGAATGGCTGGTTACTGGAAGTTCAACGTGTCCTTACTGGACAGGCGGGACTTCCGGCGCCAGCTAATTAACTTAGTGCAGCGGGCGTTAACTGGGGGAGTCATCGGGAATAAGTGGTGGGATAACCTTAAGGATAGTATTAGGTCTTTCACCACTCAGTTCAGCATTCGGCTCAAACTAGATAAGGCTGACAAGGTGAAGACACTTAGAGCTAACTACTCCCGGGCGGTGGCTGGTGGGGATCCCCTAGAGATAGCCATAGCTAAGGAGGCCGTGGACCGGTCGAATAGCGATCGTTACATGGGCCAGGTAGTTAGACATAAGTTAAGCAAGATGTCTTCCGAAGCTGTGAATATGGGCGCAGAACTGCGCAAGGAAGAAATTCGCCGCGGAGGCGACCGGTACATTCGAGAGGTTCGCAACCCGGAGGGACACACTCTGCGGTCGACTGACGACATGTGCGAGGCGTTTCGGCGGCATTTCGAGATCCTGTTTACCAAGGAGCCCGGTCTCCGTGATGAGGAGTTTCGCAGCTATTTGGCTGACTTCCCCCGGCTTTTGCCGGCTGATGCAGCTAGCTGCGAGGGAGAGATTACGGAGGGCGAAGTCTACGCGGCGCTGAAGAAGGTCGGCAGTGGCAAATCGCCGGGTCTCGATGGTTTGCCCTATGAATTGTACTTGAGGCTGTCGCACATCTTTGTCCCGATTTTGACTGTCGTGTTCAACAACTGGTTCCGGCAGGGGTCCATCCCCAAACGGTTCACCAGGGGTGTGATCACGCTGTTGAGAAAAGGCAAGGGTGTGGGGAGGGAGCTAGAGGGTTACCGGCCCATAACTCTGCTAAACACAGAGTTAAAGATTTTGGCCAAGATCTTGCAAAATCGTTTGCAATTAGTTGCCGAGTCTCTGTTGGGACCTGAGCAGACTTGTGCTGTGAAGGGCCGAACAATTCAGAGCAACCTGCATCTGATACGCACGATCATAGAGGGGATAAAAGACGACGACGAAGCCGCGCTGATCCATTTAGATCAGTCCAAGGCATTTGATAGGGTTGACCATCGGTATCTGGCGGCTGTCCTGCAGGCAGCTGGATTCGAAACCAACTTCCGCCGCTGGATTAGCCTCCTGTATCAATCCCCGACGGCTGTGGTACAGGTGAACGGAAAGTTGTCGGGCGTTCTGGCGCTGTCTAGGTCGGTCCGACAGGGTTGTCCACTGTCGCCCCTACTTTATGCTTTGGCGTTGGAGCCCCTCCTTCGCCGGCTAAGGGACAGGGCGTGCAGTCCGGCCCTACGTGGAATCGCTGTCCCTGGTGGTGCTCGAGCCAGGGTTTCCGCGTACGCCGATGACGTCACTACTTTCGTGTCCTCCCGCAGGGACATCGAGGTGGTACAGAAGGCGCTTGAACGGTACGAACAGGTGACAGGGGCCAAGATTAACCGCAACAAGTCGTCCGGCTTGCGGTTAGGCGCCTGGAAGGGTCTGACCCTCCCGGGGCCCTTCGACTGGACGGACGGCCCGGTCTGCATTCTTGGAGTGTGGTTCGGGCCCGACCTACAGTTGGAGAAAAATTGGTCTGAAGTACTGGCAAAGGTAGGCGCGTCGGCCAAGATTTGGCGCCGAAGGAGGTTGTCCTTAAAGGGTATGGCTGAGGCGTGTGCTACATACGTCTTTCCCATCATCCTTTACCAGTTGTCAGTACTTCCACTTTGTAAACGGCATAAGAAGGCGATCGAGCGTTTGCTATTCTCCATTTTATGGAGAGGACGCAAACACTATGTCGACAAACGTGTCTGTTACCAACGTCCGTGTCATGGGGGCCTGGGAATGCCATACCTGATGGGCCATAAGGTTGCGTCGAGGTTGGTTTTTCTCAGGCGAGCGATTTCCGAAGACTCATTGCTTAGGGGGATAGTGAGGGACATGTTCCCTAGACTTACTATCACTCCCCCCATCTTGAGGCGGTGCCGTAAGCCTCGAGAGCGATCGAGTTTTCTCCTCGAATGTCTGGCGGCCCTGCGGGCCATTCCACGGTCCAGTGACCTTTCACGGCCTAGGAGAGTCTTCTATCGTGGGTTAGTGGAGGGCGTCGCAAAGGATTCACTACGTGATGTGCTGCGCTTGTCGGAGGACGAGTTTCGCTCGTTCTGGTCTTGGGCGCCAGGGAGTGATTATCTCAACAACTCTGAGTTTTCGCTCACCTGGCGATTAGCTCGGAATCGCTTGCCTCTCAATGACATGGCCTTCATATGGGGCCTGGCGGATTTGCCAGATTGTGAACGCTGCAACCTTGGCTTGGAAGAAACGGCTTCGCACGCCTTCTACCATTGTTCGCGGGTTCGCCCTCTATGGGACCGGGTCGGCGAGTTGACTGCTCGTATCGAGCCGCGAGAGCTTGTGCTCATTGATCGTGCATTCGCCTGTGATAATGTGTCGCCCCCGTTCTCTGGGATGAAGCGTATGGTGTTTCTGTCGCTGCTAGCCACGGCTCGAATGGTGATTTGGACGACGCGAATTGGAGGAAGTCTTGCGAGGTCAGCGTCTTTCACATCAGGATCTGATCTGTTATTTTGAGCATCAGCTCAAAATAAAGATTAGAACTGATTGGAAACGTTTGACTTCGACAGACTTTAGCAAAAGGTGGGTAAATGTGGCGAGCCTGGTTCGCTTGAACGGGGCTAATCTTGATTTTCTCTTTTAGATCTGCTGGTTACATCGGGGTGGATTCCTGTGGAACCCTCCCCTGGTTAAGCTAGTTCTCTCTTGTGTACCTAGTTAAAGTGAATGAATGTGTTCCTAGCCTGTACCCGGCTTTCTCTTTTGTTATGATCCATGTCGAGATTCCCAATCTCCCCAGTTTGTTTTGGTCTCCGTTTATCTCGGCTGGTTCAGCCTTTTATTGTCCCATTCCGCTAATTTTTTACCCCCTCTCCACTCCCTTAGCGAGTGTGCTTCTTGATTTCGCCGTTTGGCGGAATACAGCGGCCACTCTGTTTTCTGGGATGGACGGTTCTTACTAACATTGATTATTATTTTAGTTAAAAAATTTGTTGTATTTTTAGTTTATTTTTGAGTTCATCCCCCTCCCATCATTTCATTTTTCATTAAATATTTTACATTATATTGTATATATTATATTGTATATAAATACATTTTTATTGTCATGGGTTAATTTCCCCACTTTTTAGGTGTCCCTTGTAAGTGTCTGGTATTGTGGTGTAAGAAGGATTGGGAGTAGATGGATGGGTTCTTTTGGTGACTGTGCAAATTGTAACGAGTGAATGGGTCGTGATAGTGTTTAGCTAGGTATAGGATAGTTAAGTGAGAACCAACCTCTCCCCCTCCCCCTTTTAGGCCTTGTGCCATAATTTTTGTATTTCATGCAAAAATAAATACAGCCCTGACGAGCCGTTGTTCGAAACAGAGCGCGCCTCGCATTTTTGTCTTATTACAAGTTGAATTTACGTGTTGCCCGAAGTTAATTGTGAGTACCTGTTTTTTGCTGTCTTTGTTCTGTCTTCGTCGCGCTGTTTGAACTTTTTGTGGATTTTTTGTG
>JBBBDQ010002176.1:0-25000 GCA_037127315.1 Ascarosepion bandense
TAACTGAACACATATGGAGAGAGAAAGGGGATCACCACCCCCATGGGATGAAGTTGAAATAATAGAGAATGCCACTGAAAACTATGTAAACTTCACAAGTCGTTGCATATTGTTAAGTTAAAGGGCAATAACTCATGTCAGTTGACTACAAAAATCTTTTAAACCGACCAAGCATAGATATAATACAATACAGGAACGAGTAATAGGCAGTGCTAGAGAAAATCATTATGGTCAAGGATTGCAACATAAACTCTGGTTGAAAAAAAAAAAAATACTGAGACATTAGGTTTATAAGTCATTCATATACTGATGTCCTCAAGGATACATGGCCCTTAAGATAAAAATGTTGGTTACTTCCAGTGACTTGACCTAAAGAGTTCAGTGCCAGGTTACAGGAGATAACTCAGTTCAGTTAAAGAGTGATAGTTACATGGCTATCAGAGGTGGCTTTGCACATGGAATGAGAATGATATACACCCAAGTAATTGTAATAAAGAGTTTGGTTCAAAATTCATAGCACCTGAAGAAGGTTAAAGCATACAACGGTCATAAACATGGCAACAAAGATGGATAATAGTCCAAATAATATAGTGTAAATACTACCTCATCTCAGAAGTATATATTAAAATTAAGATATTAAGAGCTTTATATTATATATATATATATATATATATATATGTATTGGGCACTTTTTGATATGTATGAAGTATCTAATATCTAATTCAGTTCTGAACAATAACTGGTTAATGAAATAAGTGGATATTGAAGGCAAAACCTGGAGGTGACAGTATGTTTCATGCCAAATGCAACCAATGCATTGTGGGTTGTTTATGGTATTTTAAGAGTTATTTTAAGTGGTAACGCATAAGGGACTCTTCGATCAGTTTTGAAATATGAGGATCCATCAACCTCATTCAGTTTTTATGTTTGTTTCATATGTGACACTTGAGTCCTACTCGTGGTCTGCATATTGTGCAAGTGTGGATCTCATGACATGATGGGAATATTTGCTGATGCTTTTTGCCGTTGTCTTTCGTCTCTTAGCCGCTCAATAGGACTGATTTCAAAATTTCTAATACCACTCTAGCCCAAATATCTCCAGTTATTTCTATCAAGAGCAACTCATTTGAAGTTAGCATGAAAACCCTTCTACAGCTGCAAGATTACTCCTTAGCTTGTCTTCATACCTTAGCCACAGCCATCCGACACTCCTTTGACCACTTTCAAGCCAGCTACACATGAGGATCTTAAATATTCTGTTATGAGTGCATCAGGAAAGTGTTAATTTGACTAAAGTTGCATTTTGCAAGAACAGTATTGGATGTCCTATAGTCAAAAGTATAGCTGCAAATCATGCACAGACAGCTTTCGTGGAAGACGTCCAACTGATTGATATGGGACTTATATGAGGTTGATATAACTGTGTTAAAAATGACTGATATATATATATATATATATATATATATTTTTTTTTTTTTTTTTTTTTTTTTTTTTTTTTTTCTTTAATCTGAAGTGGAAGAGTGGGAAGGTAAATTCCAAGAACCTGATCCTAATTAATATTAAAAAAATTTTAATATTAAAACACGATGCAGGAGGAGAGGGTTAGGTTAGGATTACAGAGCCAATATAAATTAGAAAATTTTCATAATTCAAGGGTGTCTGATGCACATTTTGACATGAGATCTCTAACAGAGATTCCACGTCAAAAATTTTAACCTTAAAAGTAATTTAACTCCTTTAGTTGTCTATCTTTATAGAATATGGATTCCTTTACTAAACCCCCTTTTTTCCTTTAACACACACACACTCACACACACATATATATATATATATATATATATATATAATTATTTCTTTAATAATTTTAAATTTATGACTTCCTATAATGAACAAACTTAATGAAAAAAAATTTTAAGATCTTGCATTTAAATCTATTCCCTCCACTCTTAAATATACTGTTTACAACCCCTGAGTGTCTTGCATTTGATATTTGATACCCGTCTTTCTCTCTTCTCTATACACCCTCCAATCTCCACCCCTCCCAGTTCTGTCCTGTTCTGTTTTTGTTTAACCTAATCCTCAACTTAAAAAAAAAAATCCCACTTCTTCTGACCTTAAGGGAACTCTCAATTGTTGTTAGCTTTACCCTGGGGCTTTCTCTATTTAGAACAGAACAATATCGCTGAGGTGACGTGGAATCTCTGTTAAGAGATCTCATGTCAAAATGTGCATCCGACACCCTTGAATTTTGAAAATTTTCTCTAATATATATATATATATATATATATATTATAAATTACGTTTTAGAACATGTACATAATTTTTTCTATATATGTCCTCTACAATCATATGGTTGTTTCAATGTTGGGTGTCCGTCTCATCAGGAGGAATGGGCAAGAACTGAAATCATCTGCTGTCTATATTTGGTTCATTGTTGTTGTGGGGTTGGTTGGGGTTATTGATAATGAAGGGAATATGTCTCTCTCTCTCTCTCTCTCTCTCTCTCTATATATATATATATATATATATATATATATATATATATTAATTTGTTTGAACATTATTTTTAATGCTTATATTTAGAAATAATGTTCAAACAAATAGATATGTCAGTTGTTGATCCATTTTGTAAATCTCTGGATCTTGGTGTAATATATATATTTTAAAATCCAAAACATAATGGCATGTAGGTAAAATGCCAAAATGAATCCTATTAATATTGATCTAATTAATATTAAAAATGATTCTGGTAGAGGGTTCAATGTAAATAGTATTATCTATTGACAGACCTGGGTATGTATACTTTCAAATAAAACTGAATATTACATGTCATATGACCATTTCAGCAAGGAAAAACCTTTTATATATATATATATATATTAAAATAAATTTTCAAAATTCAAAAATGTTGAATGAACATTTCAATATGAAATCCCTAAGAGAGACTTCACGTATCCTCAGCAACCCAGGTTTTTTTTTTTTTAAATTTATATAATTTTTTTTTTTAATTTATATAAAAAAAATTTAAGATTAATTTAAAAAAAAAATTTTTTTAAAATTTATAATTTTCTTTAATTGTTAATTAGTTTGTCTATACGTAAAAATATCTTTAATTAGATTAACTTAATTAGATTTTAAAATCTTATTTTTACTTTTTCCCCTAAATAGACTTTATCAAATAAGTCTCTTTTTTCTAAAACTTTAACCCTTTTAAACATTTAAAGTTAAATTTGTTTGCCACGTATCAAGCAAGCGTTTTCTATTTGATATTTTCTTCTTTTTCTTTCTTTTTTTTCCCCCCTATTTTTTTTTTTTTTATCCTGCCCCTTCCCTTTCTGTTCTGTTTTGTTTAACCCAATTCTCAATTTAATGACCTCCCATTCCTTAACTCTTTCCGTCTATTAAGCTAGACATGCCAAATTTCAATCTCTTCACTTACAACTCTATCAAAAGTAAAACCCAAAAATACTGATTTTCAAATTTTTTTTTTTTTTTGTAACGTATATTTCTCAAATCTTATCTGTTAGTTTTTTTTTATTTTTTAATTTCTTTACTTTTTATTCTTTTATTTTTTTTATTTCTCCTTTTTAATCCTATTTTTTTCTTCATTTTGTTATAGACTGTGTTGTTGAGGATACGTGAAGTCTCTCTTAGGGATTTCATGTCGAAATGTTCATTCAACATTTTTGAATTTTGAAAATTTATTTTAATTTATATTGGCTCTGTAATTTTAATTACATTGAGCTCTCCTCCTGTATCATTTTTTAATATTAAAATTTTTAATATCAGGTTCTTGAATTTAATCCGAAATGGAAAAGTAGGAAGGTAAAGTAATTTAATAAAATAAATATATATATATATAGACACACACACACACACACACACACACACACACACATTGATATAGGTGTGTTTTTGTTGTTTAATATTCTTTTGTTTCTTTCAGGGTTTGGGTGTAGCTTAAATCTGTGTAGCTCTTTCAAACCAGTACTATATGATCAACTATGAATCCAGCTATGTCCAAGACTTGTTTCCTTATGACAATACTCACACTCAGGCTATTGTTAAAAGAATTGGAAAGGTATTAATCTGAAACATTATTAACTTGTGATAATTGTGCTTGTTCCTCTCTTGTTAGTTCCTTACTTTGCATGACCATTACTCCCTGCTGATAAATAAATTAAAAACTATTCAGTTTGATCACAGAAAGAAAAAGAAAAAGATGCTACTTAGTTTCAACAAAAAAGGAGATAAGAGTGTTTAACAACTCCTGCCAATACCTCATGAATAATGGACTATATCAAAAATGCTACTTGGCTTCAGTGAGAAATTGAAAGAAAGAATAAAATACAGAAGTGTTTAATGTTTTGTTGAAATAGAAAAAAATTGAAAATTTCAAATTTTTTCGTTCGTACCCAATTCATAAAACAGCAACCAGCATTCATGTTTATCATTGTTATTGTGTTATTTTGTTAATATTGTTAAGCTGGAATATTTAATGATGTGTTGGTGGAAATTCTATAAATATTTTAATATTGTAGAACTTGTGAACTTATTCAGTTTTAACCGAAGAATTAAGATTCATCTGAAATTTCAAATAAGAAAACTTGAATTTCTACAAGTTAAACCCATTATTATTCGTATTATTATGCATAGTTCTCTCTCTCTCTCTCTCTCCCCTTCTCTGTTTTTTTTTTTTTTTTCTTTCTTTCTTTTCTATGTAGAGAACTTGCATTATGGGTATTCCCTGAATATTTGCTGAGCCAAACAATGCAGGCTCCTGAAGCACTGTGATACTAGGTTTTATTCTGAGTTTTTTAATGTAGGTCTTTAGGTTCAGTGGTATAGACCCCAACAACCCAGTGATAAATGCTGGCCTATTGTTGAGTTAGGCACAGACTGAAATGACTTTGAAACATAACTCTGGTTGGAAAAGTAGGTGGCGTTGACCATGCGGTGGTGTGGTGTTTTCTCCCTGTTGGACCGTTTGTTGTCACTTACAAAGAGTTTGTCTGTGATTGCCATAGCATCAGACTTGTCGTGTGGTTGGCTTTCAGTCTTTCGCCTCCCACAATGTTTTTGCCCCATTGTCATCCTGCTCTACCTACCATTGCGCCTTTTTTTTTTTTTTTTTTTTTTTTTGTGATCGGTGGTTTCTCCTCCAAGGCTACTCTTGACTGAATGTCCGGCTTTCTGTTCAAGTTTGCTTACTATAAGCACGGAATGATGGAAGCAGGCTTCGTCTACGGTGATGCAATGATCAAAGGGATTGATCGGGACCACTCGTATTGGAACATTATAGGTGAAATTCGTTGATCATTGCAAGACAAACTGCAGCAATGGTGTGTGATAAGCACATTTTCCTCGAACATGAGTGAAAGTCCGAGGCTCGAAGACGATCAGATACCATTTTAGTTTCAACGATAAATGATGCTGACCAGCGTAGTGTCCAGTGTAGGTCCCAGGGGGAATACGGTTGCAAAGCTGAAACTTAAAGGTACTGACTGAAGTTCACCACCAGGAGTGGAGGCTGCACCTTAATTTGATTCAATATGGAGAAAACTCAACCTGGTCTAGACACCAGTAAGATTGACAGATCAATAGCTCTTTCTCTATTTGGTGGGTGGTGTTGCGTAGCTGTTCTTAGTTGGTAGAGCAATCCATCCGGTTGATTCCCATAATGAATGAGACTCTGGCCTGCTAACTAGTACGCTGATGTGTGTGTTTAGTCAACAACTGGATTGGCATTCATTGCGCCCAGGTTCACGTCGGCTTTCTCACGTATTTTTAGAGGGACAGGTGGCAGAAAGCCAGACAAGGTGGAACAATAACAGGTCTGTGATGCCCTTAGATATCTGGAGGTGCAGCATGCTAGACTGGAGGTATCAGCAGGGACTTCGCTCCAAGAGGGTCAGGAAACCTCTTAACCACCTCCCGTGATAAGGATCAGGACCTGTAACTAACACTGTGAACAAGGAATTGCCAGTAGGCACAGGATAACAACCCACGTTGATCATGTCCCTGCTCTTTGTGTACACTGCCTGTTGCTACTACCGATCGAAGGGTTCGATGAGGTCCTCGAATGTGGCTGATGATGCTACCGGACAGCATGTACGTAGCTGCAGCAACAGAAGCCATTTTCCATGCATACTGTAATTGCCTTAGCATTCAATGCCTGGAAGAAGATGACTGAACCTGATCATTTAGAGGAAGTAAAAGTCATTACAAGGTTTCTGTAAGTGAACCTGTGGAAGGATCATTACCGTCGTGACGAAAAAAATTTTTTTTTTTTTTTTTTTTTTTTTTTTTTTTTTTGCCATATTACCGTAGAAACCTTTCCTTGCTCAGTCAGGGAGCCTTGGAGGGCACAAGGTAGGAGTGATTTGATTTGGGACATACGAACCTTCTGTCATTTTTTTGTACTAATGTGACTCAGAAATGGGAAAAAGAAGCTGCACGACACATTTACACACAGCAAGGTCGCTTCCTTAAAAACCGTGGACAGTCACAGATGGCAAGGTGACATGTGCACCAATGTTGTTTTCACTCTGAGGAGAAAAATAAAAACCTTCGGCTTTTCAATGCTTCACCATATTGTTGGCCTTGTCAGCCTTCAAACAACTACACAGAACTGCCGCCTTTGGCTCAAACGAGATGACCCACTGAACTTAAGCATATGGCTAAGGGGAGGAAAAGAAACCAACTAGGATTCCCTCAGTCATGGCAAGTAAACGGCTTTGGGGTGTGTTGCACATGGGTTGAAGTCAGCTGTTCATTTTTGTCTTGTGTAGTTTGGAGTTTTCCCTATCATGGCCGCTTGCAGCAGGTGCTAAGCTATTTGGTGCAGACAGTGAATGATGGCCTTTGATCCGAGAGTCAGGTTGCTTGTAAACGCAGCCCAAATCAGGCAGTATGCTCCATACAAGGCTAAGTACTGGGATGAGTCTGATAGTTGACAAGTATCATGAGAGAAATTTGAAAAAGAACTCAATAGGCTCACAGCATTTGAGCTGTGTTACATAATATCATGCAGAATATGGGCTTGGAATAACCCCATCTCAGGAGATGTCCCAACTCCCTCTACTTGGATGGTTAATGAATTGCAGAGTTGGGGCAATCTGCAGGCAGCTGAAGCCACCTACGAACCGCATGTCAAATGGATTTGTCACTCTGCATAAATTCAGCTTTACAGAATTGTCCACGTAATCTGGTGTTGAAGGTATGACAGCAAGAATGTTTTAAGTATGATTAGCTTCTGTTACGACTTTAAGTCTCTGGAGCAACATGGGCAAATTCAAAGGCAAATGGACAACCTCACCGATGGTTGAACCACAACCCAATGTAGCGGTCACCACTGGGAGACACCATCTACTTTAAGCAAGATGTCTGTATCAATGAAACTACTTCTTATTACCGCAGATAGCAAGAACATTACACTTCAAGGTGCTCACATCAAGTCCAAGCCGATTGTAAGGTGGTTCAGTGTTCTTTACATTTCATAGATGAGACTGACGAATAGAATCAGATCATCTGCATAGTCCGTTTGTTTGAACTTTAGTCTGCCAATTGATACAGTAAATTCTTCTTGTCCCTCTAGAACATCATCCAGGGTGAGATCGAATAGCAGGGTAGATAATAGATTCCCTGCTTCACCCCTCTTTGCCTTGGATGATCTCATTACTTTCCAATCAACAACCTGCTGCTCCTGAAAGTTGACCGATGATAACCCAGAATGAGAGAGAGGGAACCCCTTTTCGTTCAGGTGCTGCAAGAAACACCTTGTGAGCGATTAAATCAAAGGCTTTCCAGATATCGACAGAAGCAACTGTGACGTTCTCTTACTTTTGATTGGGCAAGCGAGAGAGCTGCACAAAGTTTAAGGATATTGGATGCAATCTTGTCAAGACTTTTGAAACCAACCTGAACTTGATGATTGGGTAGGGATGTTTCCAGCCTTTGATCAAGGATTTGATAGAACACTCTCACAAAGTAGTTTCCAATAGCGAGTCCCGTGCTGATCAAGAACTACATCACACACACCATCAGTTCAACCCTTCTCATTGGTTAATGTTAGGAATCTCCCCTAACAGTGCATCGGGACAGCTCCCCACTGGAGCGGCCCAATATGTACGCAGCATTCAAGCTGTATCTTTAAGGATCATTCAGGATATAGACCCAAAATGTTTCCATCACAGTAATTTCATAATCGTGGTAGGATTGCTGAGCAACAGCTCCACGCCAGTTGTAAGTAAGCACAATAACCTTAACATTCTTGCTGGGCCCTCCTCACTTTCGAACCATGTCCAGAACATATGCTTGGTTGTATTTAGCAACTTTTTCACTATTGAAGGTGTCGAGAGAATCCACAACAGTCATACTGAATTTGAAAATCCAGTAGAATAATGTTCCGTGCGTTTATGATCGTAAGGTAGGGCTTCTGTAAGCCGCACTCAGTATCAAACCTTTGCTCATAGATGACTTTGAAGCCATGCTTTGCTATAATCCTTTCCACATGCTTAGTGTGCTTTGGCCGACACGCCCCTCTCGCAAATGGTCTGATTGTCAGTACTCAAATGCTGACATGAGGATTCGGGGCATTTAGTGTCACCCACGGTTAGTGGTGGGTAACTTTGACCATTACAAGGTTAGGTGAGTTACTCCCATGCTGATTGAGTCATACCCGATTTAGACGTCCACTAAAATGACGTTCTGGTCGCTTACAATCATGAGATCAGGCTTTCATAAGCCTCACTCAGTTTGTAACCTCTATTCGTAGATGACATTGAAACCCTGCTTCACTATGCCCTTTTCCACATATTTTAAGAGATTGTTATGCCTCTTCGTTCAAAGACTGCTTAGGATCAGGCAAGCTTGGGCAATATGCTGCAAGCTCGTAAGAGCAGATCTGCCACATTTACAAAAGGTAGAGACTTTATACCCACCCTGAGACAAACAGGTGGGTGTGCCCATGCAACCTAGCCGAACCCTTATATTATAGTCTCCTGAAAGTTGAAGCCAGCGAGCTTAGCTGTAGCGTACTTGAGCCAGTTGTTAACAGCCGGGATATGTTCGTAGCCCCGAAGACCTCGAGTATCCAATCTCTTGTACAGATCTTCAACCAAGGCCTACTGGAAGAAAGTGGAGGATCCAGCAAAGTATTAGGTAATCAAACTGACAATGGCCAGCATGGCTGCTACGGCAGCACTCTCGTCATCTGGCAGAAACAAGAATTTGAGCCTGTTTCTTTTCAGTGTGCGTGTTAGGTACTCAAGTGAAGTTACACCCAACCCGCTGTACCTTGATGGAGCATGAATTGCTGGGTTGGGGCAATTCGAAGGTAGCCGAAGCCACTTATGAGCTGAGTAATGGATGGCTTTGTTACATTTTACTAGTTAAGCCTTTTGAAATCACCCAAATGTTATATAATGTTGCAGACATAGCAACAAGAATGTTTTTAGAATGATCCGCTGGTAAATTTTATTTTAGGTCTCGAAGGCTTTTCTCCCTTCAAATTTTTTCCAAAATTTGCTTACTTTCATGCAAATGTATATGCTGAACTCAAATCAACAATTAGTTAATTGAAGAAACCTACCTTTATTGATCTTAATGACCAGAAAAAATCAAACTTTATATCGTATTTTTGTCTTTTGTAACTCTCATGCAGTCATGTTATTAGCTGCTGAATAACTTTGGCGTAGACAACAAATTTTGGCCTGCTTACTTCTTTTACTGAAATTTCCGCCCATTTACTTCCTGTAATGGAAATAATGTGCGATTTTTTTTTTTTTTTTTTTTTTTTTTTTTCTCCAACAAATGTGAGCTTTCAAATATATGGAAGAAAAAAGTTTTTTTGTTTTTAAGTCTATTAACTTTCAAGTATATGAAAATAAATGATAAATGTAGGTTTAAGTTTAATTAAACTTGAAATATATTGCATGTTTTTTATTTTATTTTTTTTTTGTAATTAATTTCAGAAGAAAGTTAACTTGCCAATATATGAAAATAAGTGATAACTGTAGTTTTACTTAATTTTTTCCTGACGAAAGTTAACTTTCTAATATATGAAAATATAGAATTTTTTTAAGAAAGTTAACTTTCAAATATATGAAAATACATATAAATTATAAGTAACACTGAAGCCACATTCTGTTTTCCGGCTGTTGGGATGACTTGAACTGCTAGGAATGGACATAGGTTTTCTGTAACGCTATAATTTCTTCTCCACACACAATGAGCAAGGTGAATGGCATCGAAGACATTCCACGGAGGACGGTGATATTCCGTGTAGTTGAAGAAATTCTACTGAAGCCTCTTCATTCATTTGAAAGCATTGAATTTGACATTTCTGCAGTAGTGTGTAGTGTAGATGAGGATCAATTCAAAGTTGTGAAACTTTACCCTAACCTTTTTGGGGGTTAGGGAGAGAACAATTAATTTTTCTTTTCTCGGTTTTTAAGCAGCTCAAAAAAAATGTATCTTTAAAAAAAATGCTTTAGAAATAAAAGTCGATTATTTCACAAATATTTGTTGATAATAATTTGAAATTCTGAATACATTTATACCAAATTTGAAGTTTTTTAGCATTGCATCTCAAATGCGTTTCTGTTATAAATTGTATCAACTACGGTTGAGGAATAGAAAAAAAATTGCGTATTTATTTTCATTACAGGAAGTAAATAGGTGAAAATTTCAGTAAAGGAAGTAAATAGGCCGAAATTTGTTGACTATGCCAAAAGTCATTCAGCATTTAATTACATGACTCCGTGAAAGTTACGGGAGACAAAAAGAGCGAGATGAAGTTCGATTTTTTTTTTTTTTTTTCTGGTCGTTCAGATCAATAAAGGTAGGTTTCTTCAATAAATAATTGTTGATTTGAGTTCAGCATGTACATTTGCACGGAATTAAGCAACTTTAGGAGAAAAGTCTTCAAGACCTAAAACGAAAATTTACCGATCCGTTTCTGTTATGGCTTAAGAGTAGCCCGATTTAGCCTTTGCAATAACAAACTTAGACCCAACAGTGTATGGACCACTCCCTTGTGATGGACCCTTCAAAAGCAGCAAGTTGAAAAGTATAGATAACATCTCCCTAGGGATATCTCGAAAAAAGGCTAAGCGGTTGCCATCTAGTCCAGGCGAGGATTCCTTTATATTTCAAAATATCCAAAATTAGATACCAATAGTTCTACCTCTTAATCATTAAAGTTGCTGATTATTGCAACTCAGAAAAATTAAGATTTCATTTGGAATGAAACTGGAGAAAATCTGATACGTGCTCCAGTTGGAACTGTTCAAAAAATTCTCGCAGTTAATATATAAAAACGGAGGCTTTGAAATATCCATAGATACCAATATTTTTACCTCTAAATTGCTAATTATTGCAACTTAGAAAAAAATTACAATTTCATTTGGAATTGAACCATTCAGAAAATTCAGATCTAATTTGACAAGCTTGCACAAAACCAAGGCTTTTGCAGATGACAACTTTTCCACTTGGTGCAAATAGAGCAGATGTCCACGCTAGCGTTCATTACCAAAGACGTATCAAAGAAATGCCCATTTTCCCAAATAAGGAATAAATCCTAAAACCTTATAATTGAACAAATTTCAATCCAAAAAATATTTTACGATAAAATATTAAAAAATTATTACCGTTCGGTTGAAATACAGAAAAATAATTCTTACAGTATGGCCAGGTGATAGGGGGATCAGTTCAGCGTCAGCAGTTTTCTTTGAATCTCCAAGCAGCACCCTTAACTTGTTACTCAACTATTTTCGGTTCTTTTTAGGTGTTGACATTGGGTGAACCGATTCGTTTCCATTAGGCTGGGTGTTGCTTAAGGGGAAACGGTGCCATTAACCACAAGTGATACATGTCAACATAACTGAATTTCCTCTTGTTTCTGTGGATTGACAGCACATTACATTTGGAATGCTCAGATCTAATCCAAGTCGGCAAAGACCAACTGTCAAACAATCCAATCTTTTTTGCATCTGTTCAATGGAATTGGTGAACAGAATCAAGTCATTGGCATAAGCCATCTGATTCAATTCCAGCCCGCCGACAGAAACAGTGAATTCATCCTAACACTCCAGAACTGCATCTCGGGCGAGATTAAATAACACTGAAGATAACGGATCCCCCTGCTTTACTCCCCTATGCTTAGGATGTAACAGATGCTTCTCAATCAATAGCCTACTACTCCCAAAATAGTCCCGACCCCAGAAGAAGAGAGGGAACCCCTCTCTGTTCTAGCACAGCAAGCACCGCCTCATGAGACACCGAATCAAAAGCCTTGCGGATATCCACAGATGCAATGACTAGATTCTCGTGCTTGGATCAGGTAAGTGCGAGAGCCGCATGCAACTCTAGAATATTGAAAGCAATCCTATCAAGACGCTTAAACCCAACCTGATCTGGATGGTTACGTAGGGATGCTTCCAGCCACTGAGCTAAAATTTGGTGGAACAGCCTCACAAAGTGGTTCCTGATGGCTATGGGGTAAAATTCCAGAGGGATCCCTGGGTTATCTCTACTTTTTAGATAACAGTAATCTGGGAGGTGAATATGCTTCCAGTTTTACACCAAGGAATGTGGCGAGCCCTTCAAAGGCAGCAAGTTGAAAAGGATTTGTGGATGCCATCTGGTCCAAGGTGAGGACTTCTTCATAGGTGTTAATATGGATTGGATGTCGTTTACTGTAATCGGAGCAATGGTTTCATTAAACAATACTTCACTTGTGGTCACATTCAGTGTTATATTGCATTCCCATTCAAATACCAGCTTCCATGCCCGTAGAAAATCCTCATCCCTAAAAGCTCACTCAACAACAAGACCCTTATAAGAGAGGTCACTGTCAAGGACTCTTTCCACAACTGACTTTGAATTATGTTCATAGAGGCATTGGAGGAAGTTGTAAATTTGAGCATGAGGGGCACATTGGCTCATCAACCCCCTCCTTCACAGCCAGGATTGCACACTTTTTAATGGATCTGTTTTTCGGGAATATTTCATAGTATAGGTTGGTAAATCGGTCATTCTCATCAAATGCTCTTTCAGCTGCTTTTCTGATTTCCGGGTCGATAATCTTGGGAGGCAGGATTATGCCATACTCAGAGATTGCATGAATTGGATCATGTTTGTCAGTGTTCAGACGTTGGTTTCCACTTGTACCACCTCTTTCTCCACCATCATTGGGGCGCCCCTTGACAATCCACTTCTGTTTGGACCTGATTTTTTGAGCACTATGGCCAGGTAATAGGGGGACCATTTCAGCGTCAGCAGTTTCCTTTAAAACCCCGAGCAACACCTTTAGTTCCTTACTCGGCCATTTCTGGCTCTTCCTTGGTGTTCATGTCGGACGAACTGATGAATTTCCATTAGACTGGGTGTTGCTAAGACATTCTCTGGCACTGCTGAGACTCGGTCACTAGGGGAGGGGCCGAATACTAGAGAGTATTGCATGTCTTGGGAAGATTTTTAAATAAGTGGGTCGATAATCTGGCACCTCGATTGGGAAGGCAAAGCCTAATGGTCAGCACGGACATTAATTGGCGACGTTCTGATTCATTTTCTTCTGGCACTCACAGAATCATGGGAGGCGTCGAGGCAGTTTGTTATTAGTAGTACCAGTAGAGTTCGTTCATAAACGGTTCATTTTGGAAGCACAACGCCTCAGGTTTATTGTCTCTGGTGGACAACCAGGAATCTTGGCAACACTGGGTATTCGTCCAACAGAAACTACGAGGATGTAGACCTGGTCTTTCTCAAGGTAGGATGGGAGAAGTGCACCGTATACACAAATGTTCTCCTTAGGGACTCACCCTGTTCCTAAAAATGCCATCAAAAAGAAATATGTGAGAACCATTGTCACTCAGAACCTAAGACTTACAGACTGCATGTCGGATAGATGTTGCCTTACACCTGCTCTGATTTTCAAAACTGCAAACTCATCAATTTTGTGAGGCATAAATTAAGCGATATATGAGTTAACGTGGACACTGCATGCTAACACTTGAAACACCAGTACTGCCATTTGCTGGAGTTCCTGGGTGGACCTCCGGGTGTATATGCAAGTGCATGAACGATCGTTATGCTTCTTCTTGATATCGTTCCGTGTTTTTGGTGGATCTGCTTTGATAGACCAGGCAGCTCCATTTGGGAGGCATAGCATCTTGACCGACGCGGACATTATTGTGGGGACATTCAGGTTCGTTATTATATGGTATTCGCCGGTGAGATGTGGGGGGTCTGTTGAGACTTTATTTTGTATGGATGTACCAGTCATTCAAGGTGAGAAGGTACCCTGCAATGAATGGTGCATTTTAGGAGCACAGCACTCCAGTTGACTGAGTGTCCGCCCAACGGAAACTACAAGGAGGTGGGCCTGACCCATGCTTCTTGGGATAGGAGCGAAAGTGTGCTGAATAAACAAAAGGTCTCATGAGGATTCGCCCATTCCTCAAAAGTGCTAAAATCGGAGCTGTCAATTTACTTGGAGAGCCATTGTCACCCAGGAGTTAGTGATAATCATCTCCCCTGATGGTGCAAGGGGGCAGCCCAATATGCTCGCAGCATTCGAGCTGTGTCTCATAAGATCTTAAAGGATATGGGCCCAAAATAAATCCATTACAGTAAGCAAATTTGTAAACAATCCTGGTACACTCTTTGAGCCAGTGCTCCATGCTAATTATAAGTGAGAGTGGCCACTTTGATGTCTTTGTTAGACCCGCTACTCTCACGCACTGTGTCAAGGACATAGCGTTGATTGTACTTCGCCACCTTTTCCTTATTGCAGGTATCGAGTCTACCAACAAGTCGTAGTGGATCTGTACATCCAACTAAATGATGTTCTTTTTGCCTACGATTGTGATATCGGGTTTCCGTAGGCCGTGTACAGTGTTGAACCTTTGCTCATGATGGATCTTGAACCCCCACTTCATTACGATCTGCTCCACATGTTTGACGACATTATCGTTCCTATTTGTCTGAAGATCGGGCAGGCTTGGGCAATGTGTGGCAAGCAGAGCCACCACATTTGCAAATTGTTGAGACGTCCCAACCCCTTTGGGATAACTTAGTGGGCATGCCCATACAACCTAACCGAACTCTCACAGCTTCCTGGAAGTTGAAGCCCTTGAGCTTACTTGGCGCTTGCTTGAGCTAGCTGTTAACAGTTAGGAGATGTTTGTACCCCTGGAGACCTTTAATGCCCAGCCTCTTGTGGAGGTCTTTGATCAAAGTCTCCCGGGAGCATGTAGGAGATCCAGAGTAACGATAGATCATTAAGTTTCCTATGGCTGTAGGAGCGGCGATAGTGATGCCCTCCGCATTGGGGTCAGTTATAATACAGAGGGGGCTGATTGCTTTTCAGTGTAGATATTGGATATTTAAGTGAGTTGACGCCTAACCCACCATACTTAGTTGGAGTTTGTATTGCAGAGTTAAGGCAGTCTGCAGGTAACCTAAGCCACTTACGGACTACTCATCAGATAGACTTGTTACCTGGCACCAGCTCTGATTTTTGAGACTGTCCAAATGTAATTTGGTGTTCAAACATGGCAACAACAATGATTTTAAGATAGTTTTTGTTGTGGCTTGAGTCTCTGAAGCAATGTGGGCAAACTCAGAGATGAGCTGCCCACTCCTCTATGGTTGAACCATACCCACAAGTAATGAAACCTGGAGGTGGCAGTCACCACCGGGAGAGCGACATTATTAATTCTGAATGAGATGTCAGTATCAACAATACTATATTTTCCCTTATTGGTGCGGTTAACATAACATTACATTTGGCAATATTTAAAACCTGTCAAAATCAACCGAGGATGACTGAGACGATCTAGCCTCTTCTGCTTTTCTTTGCATAGAACAAGATCATCCGCATTAGCCATCTGATTCAACTCCACTGAACAATAGGGGATCCCCCTGTTTTACACCCCAATGCCTAGGGTGAATTAGGTGCCCTCCAATCAACAATCTGCTACATTTGAACATGGTATGAATGTACCCCAGAAGAGATGGAACTCCTCGCCTCTCAAGCGCCGCAAGAACCCTTTCATGAGAGATGGAGTCAAAGGCCTTTTGAATATCTACCGATGTGTGACCACAAGGTTCTTGTACCTGGAGCTTCCAAACGTTGTGCCAGTATCTGGTGGAATACTCTCACAAAGTAGTTCCCAATGGCTATGGAGCAGAATTCAAAGGGATCACCGGGCACATCCACTTTTTTAATGAATGTTACCCAGGATGTAAAGATGTTACCTGATTTGCCCCAAGAACATGGTGGGCCATTCATTAGCAGCAAATTGAATAGGAAGGCCGTCTGCACTGGGAGATGAGTCCTTCACCAGTGTTAAAATGGCTCTGACTTTATCAACTGTAATTGAGTAAAATTTTTGTGCAAAGGAGACTCACTTAATATAGTCTCTGGTCAAATTAAACACTCATGCTCGGCAACGAGTCCCTCATAGGAGAGATCGTTGTTGAGGATTCTTTTGGCGACTGACTTGGGGTTGCATTTATGGAGGCGTTGGAGAAAGTTATAGATCTGAGCACATTGGGTGCGCCTACTTCTCAACCCCTCCTTCACCGCCGACACCGAGCGTTTCTTAAGCGTTCTGTTTTTAGGAAAGACTGGTATAGTCTCGTGAACCCGCCATGCTCATTAAGTGCTCTTTTGGCTATCGCCCTAATCTCTGGATCAGCAATTTTGGGCAATAGGGCCGATGGCATACTCAGAGATTTTAGAGTACGGATCCTCAGGGTTTGTGGTCGATTGCACAGGTGACTTGTGTGTGTTAGGTTCCTGCACAGATTCAGTCCTCTCCTACTCCTCCGCGTTCATGGTCATAGGCTCCGGATGTGTTTGTCCAGTATTATATCCCCTGGAAATTCGCTTCCGCTTGGACCTAATAGCTAGAACTGTACGACCGGGCAGCAGAAGGACCAGATCAGCATTGGTGGTGTCCTTAGACGCCCCAAGCAACACTCCAATTTCTTTCAAAGGCCATGCTCTCGATCTACCACATGGTTTAGATGCAGCATCGTTAAGCATTGCTTGCTGTACAGATGGGATTTGCACTGGATTTCCGTTTGGAGCGTCACACAAGATGCCCACGGAAACCACTGAGACTCGGCTACTGAAAAGGTTGGGATTATCAGAATCCTTTAATGATTTCCAGATGGCTTTGTAGTCAGCTTTTCGAGACATAAACTGAGCAATATAATTGTTCACGTGTGCATTGCAAGCAGATGCCTCCATCTCCAGAACTGCCATTCGCTCCAATTCTTGGATAGTCCAACGAGCTTATTTGTGAGTTCGCGGGTGGTAGGAGGCATCTCGCTTTCTTTTAATTTTATTCCACGTTTCTGGGTGTGTTTGGCATAGATGATTGGATAGACTCGCCAGCAGCTCGAAAGTACGTGAGCATACCAGGCAGTCCCCAACCAGGAGATTCAGACACAGGATTGGCACGGATATAGACCTAGGGATGTTCAGGGTCGTTAACAGCTGGTACCCGCTTATTAGCAGAGGGGTTGTCGAGGCATGTAATTTAATGACGGCGAACCAGGTTTAGTACGTTCAGAGGGGGGAGGTAGTCCCATGGCGCATTTTGGAAGTGCAGCACCACATGAAGGTGGTCCTGGACTAGTCCACACAAATGGTCTCATTGGGGAATCGCCCTTTCCCCATTCGCCACTAAAAGAAAAATGCCATCATATATAAATTAAATCTGACAACCACTGTCACCCAGAGTAATAGAAAGCGGTATGGGCGACCATTGCTAACGTAGACCTTAAGAGAGTCATCTTAAAAGAGTCATAGTTACTCCTGCCGTTTACCGCACTTGATTGAATTTCTTCACTTTGACATTCAGAGCACTGGGCAGAAATCACATTGTGTCTGTACGATGCTACATCTCTCGTGTCTCCTCACAGTTGGATTAGTCAAGCTCAACAGGGTCTTCTTTCCCCGCCGGTCGTTCCAAGCCCATTCCCTTGGCTGTGGTTTCGCTAGATAGTAGGTAGGGACAGTGGGAATCTCGTTGATCCGTTCATGCGCGTCACTAATTAGATGACGAGGCATTTGGCTAACTCACCGCTACATACCCGCCGGCTCAGTGCGCTTTGTGCCGGCGCACCCTCAGCCAGTCGGCCCTTGACCCGGCCGACTGTTGTCCAAATGCCACCTTTGGGAGGCGGGGCGCGTTTGGTGTCATCTTTGTGCAGTAGCGAGACATTCCCTTTAACCTATGTAAGGTTAGGTGAGTTAGTCCCGTGCCGATCAGTGTCTGTCCAACTGCATCACTGGTTCAGTTGCTTACTGTGGTGGGTAAGCACCCTCCCCCGATGACACAGCTGGGCAACTCCCTCCTGGGGCAGCCCAATATGCTCGAAGCATTCGAGCCGTGTCTCGAAGGATCATTCGGGAGATGGGCCCAAAATGCCTCCATCATAGCAGTTTGTTCCTCGTATGATTGTTGTGCTAGGGCTCTTCGCCTGTTGAAGGTTAGAGCAATAACCTTGACGCCTTTGTTTGTTCCGTCCCACTTACACACCGCATCAAGGACATAGGGCTGGGCGTACTTGGCCACCTTAGCCCTGTTGCAGGTATCAAGATTACCTACCACAGAGTCGCAGTGGATTTGCACGTCCAGCAGAGTAATGTCCAACTCGCCAACGATTGTGAGATCCGGTTTCCGCAAGCCGTTTGATGTTTGAAACCTGTGCTCATGGTGTACCACGAATCCCCGCTTAGCTACAATCCTCTCGACATGAGCGACTACGTTGTCGTGTCTCTTAACCCGAAGACCATGAAGGAGTGGACAGGCTTGGGCAATGTGCGGCAGGCTCATTCGAGCAGAGCCACCACATTTGCAGTTTGTTGATACATTACGCCCGCCCCAAGATAGTCGGGTGGGCGTGCCCATATAGCCTAGCCGTACCCTCACTGCCTCCTGGAAGTCGAAACTGGCAAGCGATGTCGGTGCTTGCTCTAGCCAGCTGTTGTCAGCTGGTATGCGCTCGTAGCCCTGGAGCCCCCTGGTGTCCAACCTCTTATGGAGGTCTTCAACCAGATTCCACGGAGCATGTCGTGGATCCAGCGTAGCGGTAATGGCTCTCATCATCGGATTCGGACATCATACCAAGCCTTTTCCTTTTCAAAGTTACCATATATTCGAGTGAGCTGACGCTGTAGACACGGCAGCAAGAATGTTTTGAGGATGATGAGCTTCTGTTGTGGCTTGAGGTAAACCCGGTTGAGTCTCTCAAGTAATTTAGGCAAACGTATGTACCCCCCCCCCCCCGGTGATTAAACCACACCCCGAGATAGCGGAACTGGGATGTGGGAGTCACCACTGGGATGACGGCGCCATCGACCGTGAGGGAGATCTCAGTGTCAACGTAATTCATCCTCCTCTTCTTGCTGCCGCGGATTGACAGGACCCTACATTTGGCAATACTCAAATCAAGGCCGACTGATAGACGGTCAAGCCTCTTCTGCATTTCCTCAACAGAGCTGACAAACAAAATCAGATCGTCAGCATAGGCCATCTGATTAAGCTCCAGTCCGCCGATTGATACAGAGAATTCCTCGTTGCCTTCAAGGACTGCATCAAGGGTGAGATTGAATAACAGGGGGGAAAGGGGATCTCCCTGTTTGACACCCCTATGCCTAGGATGAATGGAATTTCCTCCAATTAACAGTCTACTGCATCTTAAGGTCCCTCGAATGTATCCCAACAGAAGAGGAGGAACGTCTCTCTTCTCAAGCGCCGCGAGAATCGCCTCGTGAGAGATGGAATCGAAGGCCTTGTGTATGTCCACTGATGCAACCACCAGATTCTCAAACTTGGTACGGGCAAGCGAGAGGGCTGCATGGAGTTTGAGGACATTGGAGGAGATGCCGTCAAGACGCTTGAACCCGACTTGGTCTTGATGAGTTGGAATGGCAGCCTCCAGACGCTGGGCCAATATCTGGTGTAAAACCCTCGCGAAATAATTCCCAATGGCGATGGGTCGAAATTCCAAGGGATCACCAGGCACATCTACCTTTTTAATAAATGTGACCCGGGACGAAAATAAGTTGTTAGATTTACCCCAGGAACGCGGGGGGCCTTTTCAGAAGCAGCAGGTTGAAAAGGATGGTCAGAACTTCGACGGGAATGTCCCAAAGAAGCGACAGGCGAATGCCGTCCGGTCCGGGCGAGGATTCTTTGAGCGGTGTTAACACGGCTTTGACTTCGTCAACCAGAATCGGAGTAACAGTTTCGCGGAGGGAATGCTCACTCGATGAGGCTTCTGGAATGGTTGAACACTCCCACTCGAATAACGGTTTCCAAGCCTGCAAGAACTCATCCTTAAAAGATCGCTCGGCAATGAGTCCTTCGTAAGAGAGATCACTGTCGAGGACTCTTTCAGCAACGGATATGGAGGTGTTGGAGGAAGTTGTAGATCTGAGCGCGCTTGCTTCTTACCCCCTCGGACAGGACGCGGTGAATGACTATCGACGGCGGCGACGTCGTGCCAGCACTCGAGCAGAAACAGGAGAAGTACGTGGCTAGTGGTCCGTCCGACATCACAGTTTTTGTAACGCCGCGTGAGACAGTCGTACGCGGTGACAGGCAAGCGAGCAACGGAACTCAAAGCTGAGTTGGCGCAAAGGTGATGCCGAAGGAGAGACGAGATGCGCTGTCGATCGCGATATAAAAACATTTCCTCCCAGCCCCTGGTACGAAAGCAAGCAAATCCCGAAGAAGATACGAAACTATGGCGGTCGGCTAGCTAGAGCGTCAGCTGTCGTAACGGTGGCAGCAGCAGCCCAAACCGACGATCCTTTTTCGCGCGAACGACCCGCTGCTAAGCCAAGTGGTAGACAAGTTGCAGCGGTTGCAAGGCGGCGACACGCGAATAGCCCGATCAAAGCCCGGTGGTAGACGAGCGGCGAAGGGGACCAGGAGTCGTTTGTCAGGGAGCGGCGAAGGGGGCACCGAGACAGACTGAGAGACAGACACTCCAACGACGACGGTGGTTCAATCATCTTCGTTGAGGAGGAGATCAGCTGCAAACGTTGACGGTCACCGGGTCGGTAAGAAAGGAGTAGGCGGCGGAACCGCGAGCGGACAACACATTCGAACTCACCTGATTCCAGATCGCAATGTAAACGAACGAGTCCGATTCGAACACCGAGTCGCAAGACGGGGACTTGACGGTGCAAGTATCGATCACTGAAGTGAGCGCTTCGACGGAACGCGAGTGTGCAAAAACTCGATTTGTCTCCGTCAACCGATCTGACCGACGGCCTGTGCATTAACGACGGGATCTGCGGACGGCAAACGACACTATATCGACCAGCACGGTTCCGACAAACAACAACTAACTGCAATAGGATCGGAGGCTTTCGGCGTGCGTGAGCGAGGCGGCGGGCAAGCTACAGAAGGCGGCTGCAACATAAGCGTGAGAAGGCGGCTGATGCTGCTGTATCGTCGACGAAGCGTTACCGAAGCACCACGCAAACTCGACGAGACTATTGCAGTTTTGGGCGGCGGCTGTTGATGCAAGAGACCGGGCCACTGCGTTTACGGACGTATATTTTGCGAGCATCCGAATTCGGGCCATCAACCGTAAGACGGTAAGGTGGGTTGCCGGTTCCTCCTTCGTTAAGCAGAGCGGCGAGCAAAGAAGATCCCCGGCGGCTGGCAGCACTGTCCTCACCTCTGCATGCCGATTAACGATTGCCCTCAACGTGTAGACCGGTAAAGGGGAGATCTGAAGCACGACAGAGGCGGCGAGGAAAGGAGCCAAGAGGGTTTTTTGTCCGGGAGGAGAGTCGACCAACAACTGTTACCTGAAATTGTCACGAGCAACCCCAGGAGAAACTGTGTGCGGACGTTTGTTCTCCTCCGAAGGAAGCCGACTCGGTTGAAAACGACGACAACGACGAACGACAACCACGACCACGACATCGACGAGCAGAGTGGAACAGACAAGGGCGAAAGATCGAACAAACGAACTACGACACCTTGCCTGAGCACACAAAACACGACGGACAACGAAGGCGGCGGAGGCGGCGACAAAGACGGCGGTGCGCTGCGGCGTGCGGGCAGTGGGAACGAGACGAATGACAAACGGTCAGCGAAAGTTAACAGCAACTGCGATGTCAGGTAAGCGAAGAAAAAAAAAAAGAAAAAGAGAGAGAAAGGGAGAAACGACGCGCACAGTAGTGAAAGCATGAAGCGTACCACCGTTTTGCGTCAACTTACCGACCTCGCGACGCCAACCGACACATACGGACATTCCCACCGAAATCGTGAACGAACCTAATTCGTGTAACAACTTTTGCTTTTTTCTTAAATTCCTTACTAAACAATAACAAATTGCTATGCGTAGATGGCGAACGTTATGAAACCAATAATAAAACACTTTAATTCAATTTTCGAATTTTATTTTTCCGAATTTTTACAGAATTTATTAATCTCGGTCAGAGCCGACTGGCAGACCGCGTCTGGCTCACGTCCGATCACGCCAACGAGTGGTAGACAGACAGTGAGGACGAGATATCTCGTCCTCGCTGGCAAGCACTAAGCACACAAGCAACAATATTTACACGTAGCCCGGCTGTTGGGCGTCCGACCACGGCGTACCGGTACCCGTCGCCTGCCCGTGCGACACGCTTCCAATTGCGCCGGCGTGTTGTCGTCGGATGCGCGTCCGGCCACGCCAACGTGTGGTACCCCGATCTCGTAGACAATTAGGCTATAGCATGCGAATGTGCCAGGCTTGCCCCGTAGACGGCTGCTGGGCGTCCGACAGACGGCGACCGAGTGCTAGATGGCTGGCTAGTCGTCTGACACGCGTCCGAGTACGCCAACGTGCGTGTCATGAATCCTCTCCTAATGTTCGCAATGGCTCTATTTCGTGTAACAACCTTTGCTTTTTCTCTGTCTGCCTGCGTCTAACTCGCGTCCGATCACGCCAACCAGTGGTGGCCAGGCAGATTTGCTATGCGTAGATGGCGAACGTTAAGAAACCAATAATAAAACACTTTAACTCAATTTTCGAAATTTATTTTTACCGGATTTTTACAGAATTTATTAATCTCGGTCAAAGCCGACTGGCAGACCACGGCTGCCCCGTACAACACGCGCCCAATCACGCCGGCCTGTAGTCGTCGGATGCCCGTGCGACAAGCGTCCAATTACGCCGGCGTGTTGTCGTCGGCTGCGCGTCCGACCACACCAACGTGTGGTACCCCGATCTCGTACACAATTAGCGTATAGCGTGCGAGGCTGCCTGCCTGCCCCGTAGACGTCCAGCGAGTGATGGCTGGCTGGCTAGTCGTCTGACACGCGTCCGAGTACGCCAACGTGCGTGCCATGAATCCTTCTCGTAATCTACGCAATCGCTCTATTTCGTGTAACAACCTTTGCTTTTTCTGTCTGGCTCGCGTCCGATCACGCCAACGAGTGGTAGACAGACAGAGAGCGAGATATATCGTCCTCGCTGGCAAGCACTAAGCACACTAGCAACAATATTTACACGTAGCCCGGCTGTTGAGCGTCCGACCACCGCATACCGGTTCTCCTGCCTGCCGTCGCCACGCGCTCGTTCGCTCGCTTGCCACCAGCCTGCCATCCGCTCACACACACCATATGTGTGTGGTTGGCGTCTAACTCGCGTCCGATCACGCCAACCAGTGGTGGCCAGGCAGATTTGCTATGCGTAGATGGCGAACGTTACGAAACCAATAATAAAACACTTTAACTCAATTTTCGAAATTTACTTTACCGGATTTATTAATCTCGGTCAGAGCCGACTGGCAGACCACGGCTGCCCCGTACAACACGCGCCCAATCACGCCGGCCTGTAGCCGTCGGCTGCCCGTGCGACAAGCGTCCAATCACGCCGGTGTGTTGTCGTCGGCTGCGCGTCCGACCATACCAACGTGTGGTACCCCGATCTCGTACACAAAATTAGCGTATAGCGTGTGAGGCTGCCTGCCTGCCCCGTAGACGGCTGCTGGGCGTCCGGCATACAGGCAGCGAGTGATGGCTGACTGGCTGGCTAGTCGTCTGACACGCGTCCGAGTACGCCAACGTGCGGGTACTTCGCTCATCCATCCATCCCCGCACACAAGTGTCAATCGCTCTATTTCGTGTAACAAGCTTTGCTTTCTTTTTGTCTGCTCACAGTGTGTGTTTGGCGTCTAACTCGCGTCCGATCACGCCACCTAGTGGCGGCCAGGCGCAGATTTCTCGCCACAACCGAAAGTTTTACTACTTTCCCTGAGAATCTGTCTCATAGCCCGGCTGTTGAACGTCCGACCACGGCGTATCGGTTCTCCTGCCTGCCCACCTGTGAGTACCGGACGCCGTCGCCACGCGCTCGCTTGTCATCAGCCTGCCGCCGTCCGACACACGCCTGATTTGCGGGTACTTCGCCCATCCAAGTGTAACAACCTTTGCTTTCTTTTTGTCTTCTGTGTGTGGTTGGTGTCTAACTCATAGCCCGGATTTTGAACGTCCGACCACGCAAGTCATCGAACAGAACAGAAATGGCCACCTCAAACTGTGTTAATGAAAAAACAAAGTGTGACGACAGCTAGCGAAAAGCTGTCACCCTTAAACCATTAGTGCGGAAGTGCCAAAGAAAAAAAAAATCGAGTCATCACCAAACACACCATTAACGATGAACGCTAACGAAGTATCGGTAAAGAAACGCCCGCACGTTTTGACGTCGGGCGTGGGCCGTCTCACCATGGAGGACGAATCGAGTCGGTCGAGGGCTTAGTCTCAATAGATCGCAGTGTGGTGGCTGCTCTACTAAGTACGACACCCCGAGCCTGAAGTCAAGTGGTCTACGAGCGATCCCTCGTCTCACGCTCCACGGGGGGTTCGAAATTTGACGGCGACGGCAAAATCCCGCCTTTCGCGGATGTCAAATCAGGTGGCCCGTTCGCGGACGCCGCCGCGTGCGAAGCGACAACAGCCGAAAGGGG
>JBBBDQ010002176.1:27500-59300 GCA_037127315.1 Ascarosepion bandense
AATGTATGGCAGAGTTGGGGCAGTCCGCTGGTAACCTGAGCCATTTACGAACCGCGCGTCTGATAGACTTGTCTCCCTGTACAAGTTCTTTTTTGCGAAACCGTCCAAACGTAAGGTGGTGGTGTAGACGTGGCAGCAAGAATGTTTTAAGGATGATGAGCTTCTGCTGTGGCTTAAGGTAAGCTCGATTGAGTCTCTCTAGTAACGTGGGTAGACTCAGGGGCGTATGTACCACACCCCGGTGATCAAACCACACCCCAAGATATCGGAATTGGGATGTAGCTGTCACTACCGGGATGACGGCGCCACCGACCGTGAGGGAGACCTCGGTGTCAACATAACTCATCTTCCTCTTCTTGCTGCCTCGGATTGCCAGAACCCTGCATTTGGCAATACTTAGATCCAGGCCCAGTCGACTAAGGCCGACTGAGAGACGGTCCAGCCTTTTCTGCATTTCCTCGACGGAACTGGCGAATCAGATCGTCGGCATAGGCCATCTGATTAAACTCCAGTCCGCCGATTGATACAGTGAACTCTTCGTTCCCCTCCAGGACGGCATCCAGGGCGAGATTGAATAGCAGGGGCGATAGTGGGTCTCCCTGCTTGACACCCCTGTGCCTAGGGTGGATGGTATTCTTTCCAATTAGTAATCTACTGCTCCTGAAAGTCCCTCGTATGTATCGTAACAGAAGAGGAGGAACACCCCTCTTTTCGAGTGCCGCGAGAACCGCCTCGTGAGAGATGGAGTCAAAGGCCTTGCGTATGTCCACTGATGCAACCACCAAATTCTCGAACTTGGTGCGGGCAAGCGAGAGGGCTGCATGAAGTTTGAGGACATTGGAGGATATACCATCAAGACGCTTAAACCCGACTTGGTCCTGATGGGTTGGGATGGCAGCCTCCAGACGCTGGGCCAGTATCCGGTGAAACACCCTCACGAAGTAGTTCCCTATGGCGATCGGTCGAAATTCCAAGGGATCACCGGGCACATCGACTTTTTTGATAAAAGTGACCCGGGACGAAAAAAGGTCGTTAGTTCTATCCCAAGGACGCGGAGGGCCCTTCATGAGCAGCAGGTTAAATAGAAAGGTCAACACTTCAATGGGAACGTCCCGAAGAAGCGATAGGCGGATGCCATCAGGTCCAGGAGAAGAGTCCTTTAGCGGTGTTAATGCGGCTACAACTTCGTCGATCCGAATCGGTGTAACGGTTTCGGTAAGGGAGCGCTCACTCGAGGACACTTCTGGGGTGGTCGTACATTCACGCTCAAATAACGGCTTCCATGCCCGCAGGAACTCCTCATCCTTGAAGGATCGCTCGGCAATGAGTCCCTCATAAGAGAGATCACTATCGAGGACTCTTTCAGCAACGGATTTGGGGTTGCGTTTATGGAGGCGTTGGAGGAAGTTATAGATCTGAGCGCGCTGGGCGCGCCTGCTTCTTACCCCCTCCTTCACCGCCGGTATAGAACGTTTCTTGGGCGCCCTATTTTTCGGGAAAATTTTACGGTAAAGCTTAGAGAATCCGTCACGCTCGATGAGTGCACCCTCTGCCAGTGCCCTAGTCTCCGGATCAGAGATTTTGGGTAAGAGGCTGATGGCATACTCAGAGATTATGCGGTAGGGATCATCGGGATTATCTGTTGGCAGTGCTGGTGTTATATGCGGCTCATATTGCTGCATGGATTCGTTCTGATCCTGCTCCTTCGCATCGTCGGTCACAGATTCCGTGTGTATAGGTCCGGGTGAATATTTTTTAGCAATTCTTTTCCGTTTGGACCTTATAGCAAGAATCGTACGACCCGGAAGCAAAGGAACCAGTTCGGCATCAGCGACGTCCCTAGGCGCCCCAAGCAGCACTCCAATTTCCTTAGAAGACCAAGTTTTCCTTCCTCCACTTGTTTGTGATGTGGTGTTAGTCAAGCTCGGTTGGCGCGTAGGTGGCGTTTGCGCCGGACTTTCAATCAGGAGTATCACTCGAGACGCCCAAGGAGACCGCTGAGACTCGCCTACCGAAGAGGTTGGGATTATCAGAAACCTTTAGCCTTTCTACGATGGCTTTGTAGTCGGCTCTTCTCCTTCTGCAGCTAATCGCGTCAGCTTTTCGAGACATGAACTGCGCGATGTAAGTGTTAACGGGGGCTTTGCAAGCTGATGCTTCCATCTCCAGAACTGCCATTTGCTCAAGCTCTTGAGTCGTCCAGCGAGCATATTTGCGAGTTCGGGAGCGATAGGAGGCATCACGCTGCCGCTTGATGTTTCATTCCACCGTTCTGGGTGAGTTAAGCGTAGGTGGTTGGAAAGACCGGCCGGCAGCTCGAAAGCGCGCGAGCACACCGGGCAGCCCCAACAGGGATCGGGCACAGCTTCGGCACGGACATTAGTCCGGGGACGTTCCGGGTTGTTATCGTCTGGCACCCGCGTGAGCGGGGGGTTGTCGAGGCACATATTTATATTCGACAAAGAACCAGGTGTAATACGTTCGGAGGGGGGAGGTAGCCCCGCGGCGAACGGCGCATTTTGGAAGCGCAGCACCCCCTATTTAGAGTCTAGGGAGGACAACCAGGCCACTTGGCACGACTGGGGGCGTCTCAGCGGGAACCACGAGACGGTGGACCTGGACCAGGCCACCCTACGCAGGATGAAAGGATTGCTCCGCTTACACAGATGGTCTCAGTGGGGCCGCCCCTCCCCTCTGCCATTTCGACGATCCGTAAAAAAAAAAGATTAGAAAAGAAAATGAGAGCCATTGTCACCCAGAGTAAGACGGAGCTGTAAGGCGACCCAGCTAACGATAGACACCTTTAAGAGAGTCATAGTTACTCCCGCCGTTTACCCGCGCTTGGTTGAATTTCTTCACTTTGACATTCAGAGCACTGGGCAGAAATCACATTGTGTCTGTACGATGCTACATCTCTCGTGTCTCCTCACAGTTGGACTAGTCAAGCTCAACAGGGTCTTCTTTCCCTGCCGATCGTTCCAAGCCTGTTCCCTTGGCTGTGATTTCTGTTGTGGCTTCAAAGTAGCCTGATTTAGCCTCTGCAACAACAGAGGTATTCTCAAAGGATTATGTACAACGCCCCTATGGTCGAACCACACTTCCAAATAGCGGAACCTGGAGGTAGCAGTTACGACTGGTAGGGTGACGCCGTTCACCATTAGCGACACATCAGTATCAACGAAACTTAATTTTCCCTTCTTGTTCCCCCAGATATGCAAAACGTTACATTTGGGGGCGCTCAAATCCAAACCCAACCGGCAAAGGCCAGCTAAGAGACGGTCCAATCGAATTTGCATCTGCTCGGCGGTTTGTGCGAAAAGAATCAAATCGTTGGCGTATGCCTGGGATGTATCATGTGTCCCAATCAATAACCTACTGCTCCTAAAGTAGGCTCAAAGGTAGCCCAGCAGAAGAGGGGTGTCCCCTCTTTGCTCAAGCGTAGCGTGAATCGCTTCGTGCGAGACGTAATCGAAAGCTTTGCGGATGTCCACTGATGCTACAGCAAGGTCCTCATGCTTTGATTGGGCAAGCGTGAATGCTGCATGCAGTTTTAGGACATTATTGGCTATCCCATCCAGATGTTTAAACCCGACTTGGTCTGGATGATTTGGAAGGGAAGCCTCAAGCCGCTGAGCCATGATTCGATGGAAAAGTCGCACAAAGAAATTCCCAATCGCTATTGGGCGGAATTCAAGGTGGTCGCTGGGCTCCTCCACCTTTTTAATGAAGGAGACCCGGGAGGCGAACAGGAAACCAGTTTTTCCCCAAGAATGTGGTGGACCCCACAGGGATCTCCCGCAGGAGGGCAAGGCAGATGCTGTCAGGGCCAGGAGATGAGTCGTTCATCAGTGTTAATGTCGATCGGACGTCTTTGACAGTGATCGGAGCTACAATTTCGCTCCGTGTATCCTCACTAGCAGTCATATCCGGTTGTACTATGCATTCCCGTTCAAAGACTGGCTGCCATGCCTGCAGAAAGTCATCGTTGGAGAAAGCTCTCTCGGCAACGAGCCCCTCATAGGAGAGGTCGCTGTCAAGGACCCTCTCAGCGACCGATTTCGGACTGCGTTTGTGGAGGCATTGGAGGAAATTGTAGACTTGCGCATGCTGAGCGCGTCTCTTCTTCAATCCCTCCTTCACTGCCGGGACCACTCGTTTTTTAAAGGATCTTAACCCCGGGAAGATTTTGTAGTACAATTGATTGAAATTATGCTTCTCAACGATCGCTCTCTCAGCCGCTGCCCTAATCTCAGGATTAGTGATCTTAGGGAGCAAACTAATAGCGTACTCGGTGATAGCGCAGGTGGTATCACTTACGTCGATGTTCTGACGTTGGTCATCTGCAGTCTTGTCATCCACCGTCTCCGCTGGGGCCGGAGCCACACCTCCCAAGTCTTCAATTTCAACAGGGTGATGTTTCAAACGCCTCCGCTTAGATCTAGCCTGGGCGGTACGACCCAGCAGCAGAGTCCGTGGTATCGTTCGATGCCCCAAGCAGCACCCTTATCTCCCTGCTATTCCACTTGCGGTTAGAGGTGGAAGATGGTTGTTGATTCGATCCTTCAAGGGTGTTACTTAAGACAATCTCCAGCACCACAGAGTCTTGGTCGCCAGACTGGTCAGGTGGGGCTGCATCCTTCAGCGACTTAAGAATGTTTTTATAGTTACTCCTTCTTCTTCTGCATCCAATCACATCGACCTTCTGAGACAGAAACCGAGCGATGTACATATTAACATGTTCTCCTGTTTTACTTGCCTGAATCTCCAGCTCAGCCATACGCCAGAGTTCTTCCTCGGTCCAATTTCCTTACTTGTAAGTGCTTGAGCGGTAGGCAGCATCACGTTGTTTCTTAACAGAATTCCATGTTTCTGGATGCACTTTGAATAAATATGTCAATAGGGCGGCAGGTCCAGAGGGCAGGTTGAGCCTGACGATCAGCACAGACATGAATCAAGGGACGTTCTGATTCGTTATCAGCTGGCACCCGTGATACACGGGGGGGTGTCGAGGCATGATTTTTAGAGTTATATACAGTATATATATATATATATATATATATATATTAAGTTAAAAAATACATCATAATTTCCACTGGCCTTGATCATTCAAAAAATATCTATCTTATTAAAAAATAATGTTAAACAAATAAAAATTCAAATATGTCGGCTAATGCCAGTTTTATGGATTTCCGTGAAATTCCGTAATGTTGTCTTCTGTTGAATTTGTATACAGGAGAATACCTATATAAGGGTGAAATTGAACTTTGTCTTGCATGAAGTCTTTTGTGTGTCGATTGGTCTGATCTAAAGATGATCTCTCTCCGGTGTTGGAGTTCGCAGATTCAGTTCCTGTCAGAAGATAGGTATTTTCCAAACAATTAAGGCTAGTGGAATTGACTTACCCTTTTATATATATATATATATATATATATATATATATATATATATATTAGGGTAGGTCAATTTTGTAACTGTAAAAAAATCACACTTAAAGAAAGTTGCAAAATAATGTTAAGAGTTACCACAAGAAATATTTTTTTTCGAAACTTTGTATTTATTTGAGCAATCAAACTTAAAGGCAAAATAAATTGAGATTTTTATCATGGTATAGGTATCACCAGAAACACATGTCGCTTAAATAAAACCTGAGTTTTAACAAAAAGGAAAAAATACAATATGCTTAATAATAGATATTTTTAAGTTTAGTATTTTTTTTAATTAAACGAAAATGTCAAATTTAAAAAGGAATAAAAACACTATAATATTTAGTTTAATATACAAATAAATATTTGCGTATGCTGTTTTATTTATTGGAATTTTCTAGGGTATTTGCCTGTTGAAATTACCTCCCCCTAAACGATCGTTTTTTTGTTTTTTTTTACTTTGTCTACTGTTTACGCTTTTAATTATCACGAATATCTCTTGAATTTTTCATTAAAATAAAATTTAAAAAATACAGCTTTTATAATTATTCCGATTTGTTTATATTTTTAAAGTTAATATTAATTAAAAAGTCTGGTTACGGGCTAATCTCGGAAGTAACTACTTTAAGGTAAGTAAACATTACTTTTAAAATGTATTTATTTCAAATTTTATCAAATTTATTTTACAAATATTTGTGGAATTGTATTTCTGATAGTAGATATATTTTTCCAGGTATTTCAGGATTGTGAATTCTTAAAGGATCAGAGGGGCAAAATAGGGTATAGTGGTTGCTATGTTTTTCTTACCCACATTCGGTCCATGTCATTTACTTGTCTGTGATTGGGTAATAAATCATTACTGTTCTTGTATAGGACAATTTAGCAATCGCAGTTGCCTTTAATCTTTAGGCTCTGATTCAACTCTTTCATGTGTGTGGTGATTGGTTAATTTTTAGCCAATCATAATTTTTTGATGTAAACCCAGTTTTTGCCACGATTGTTTTTTAAAAGTGGCGACTTTCAGCAAGTTTGTCAGTAGACGACTAGGCTGCTAAACAACTGACTCCACATAAATCTCTCTACTCATACCTTCCCTAATGCACACACAGACACAGAACTTTGTCTTCTGTCTGAACATTTTTACCAAGAACTTTTGAACTTTGAACTCTTGACCAAAATTTGTGTTACTTACAAAATAATTGTATTCTTCATGATATTTATTCTTACATGAAAATCTTTCTAACAATTATAACAAACATTTTCAGCGCAAAAAAAACTTTCTTGATTTAATTGACTTTACTTTGGTTAAGATAGAGTTAAAGAGGAACAAGTTTTTCCTCTTACTTTATGTATACTACTATTACATGCTTTGTTTAATGCTGTATTTTATCGAATATATATTTTTATTTATTGGCTACAAATCGGAGTCGTCTTTATTTTTCTTGAATCGTATGTTGGATGAATTGTAATATAAATCGTAAAGTACCTTAAAAATTCTCTACAAGGTCCTAGGGGCACTTTCCAGCTTGGACCTGTTGATAAAAGTGCTATAAAAAAAAAATGTAAAAGGGGAAAGAGAGAGGTTAAGAAAAAAATTTAGATTAATCACCAACAGCTTCAACATCAAATGTCCAGGCTAATGTTTCTTTCCCATCCTACTCTTCTTTTCCAAGTGAAAAAGCAGAAGAATATTTGCAGCCAAGGAGTCATCCAAAAGGGCCTTAAGCCTTATCAATTTTCCAAGATAATCTCGCAAGTTAGTCAGGGAGAATATATCTTCTAATCTTGGAGCCAGCCTTGCCAATGCCTTCTCTTAGATTTGAAGGCTATGGGCCTTCTTATACCAAATATTAACATGAAAGATATTATTATAGATAAATGCAAAGTTTAATAGGTCAAAGTCTAAAGTGAAAACAACTGCCCAACAAAAACATGATGAAAGTGTGGAAAACCTTATGTGTATTGCAGTTGATGTGAGAACGAATAAGGACACATTGCTGTATAAGGAAATTGTGGAGGAAAATGGATAGAAAACTATGAAAAAAACTAAAGAACCAGAACGTCATTTCACTTTTACAAAGGGGACACCACATGAAAATAAATATCTGATACATAGAGTTCTCCTTAAGTCGTGCAACAGGTATTGTTCATGCAGAGCAAGTGGTGCATGTTTTGCATGAATTCAACAGTGAGAACACTATCAAGGCTATCCTTGTTGACAACACTAATGCCAACACAGGCTGTAAAGGTGGAATGGTTGCAATTTTAGAAAAATAAATAAATAAATCTTTACACAATTGGTTGCTCTTTGCATCATAATGAACTACCTTTTATAGCTTTTTCAAAAACATAGATGGTTGCACAAAAGGCCTACAGCATTCAGTGGTCCTCTAGGGAAATTATGCTCAAATGATTGCCATAATTTACCCCAAATATCATTTTCCACTATTAGCAGTCCTCTGGATGCAATTTTGAAAATTGATGAAATACATGATCTTAGTTGTAACCAAGAATCCTGCAAGAATACACAGTGGGTATTTCTAGAGGTAAGTTTGACTCTAGATATGCCTCCTGTAAAATTGGTCCTTTAAACCAGGCAAGGTGGTTAAATTTGGCCATCAGGCTTATGTGTTTATGGCGCATACCCACAAAAGCTCACAACAAAACTCCACAGTTTAATAAATTTTATTGCAAATGTGTATGCCACTTGTTGGTTTGAGATTAGAAGAAATAAGTTCCACAATCAGCAAGTGCACATTTTTAATATGATCCAGAAAATTAAGAAGCAGCCTCATGAAATCCAATAGATCACATTTTGTTTACTGCCTGAAAACCTATATTCCATGGTCAATCTGATGAAGTTGAAGTAACAGAAGAAGCTTTAAAAAGAATTTTGGCCATTAGGTAAGTAAATATTTATATATCAATGACTCAATTATTTATTGCAATTTATAGAATCATTTTAAAGATTTTATCTAATTTCACCATAATTATTAAAGTAGTAGAGATTGGAATATGTTTTAAATGAATCAATAAATAAATTTTTATATTCTTTCAGGGGTAGGGAGTCAATCAAGAAAACGTTAAAAAGAATACCAACCATTAATTTTAATGCCATACACTGGACACGATTGATAGATTTATCATTATGTGGCATTTTTGAACCACCAATGAAGGAATATTTTTCTGAATCTGAGCTTCGGGAATCATTGTTAAATGGAACCAAGCTTGAGTTGCCAGATTTGCCCTCACATTCCCAAGGCGTGGAACAGTCAGTCAAGTTAACAACGAAAGCTTTGGAAACTGTATATGGTTTTGAAGCAAGGCATCAACATATTACAGCCAAAGTTTTGAGTCAGAAATTGAGACCATCATTTTTGTCTTAGGGCTCTTATATGAAGCAATTTGACTCTATATATTAAGCTCTATTAAAATAGTGTCTTTTTTTACTTATTTGTTTGTTTGTTATATTTTCACTTATAACAGAAAAATCATTAAAGGTATTCAAATATCACTGCTTAATTCATAACGTTAAAAGGCAGTTTTTTTTTTGGTTTTTTTTTTTTAGCAGATACTGAAAATGGGGAGGGGCAGATTTTCAATTTGCAAAAACCATTGAAGTATTTGATCTGATATTTTGTATCAGTACTTAATAGGTTCGTACACAACTTTCGGTAAAAGTGAGACCTTTTAATATTTTAGGAAAAGTGAAAAATCAACCTACCCTAATATAGTCATCTGCAGACAGATCTGTTTTGCCGTATCACAGCTCATCATAGATAGATATTGGTGGATGTTGGGTATTCATCTGGTGTCTTCTGGCATGATGTATACAATTTAGTTACAAACAATTACTCTTAGAGTTATGTTTCCCTGCTCTTTCAAAACAAAATAAAGAATTATTTTAGACCAGTCTTAAAGAGACTTTTGGAATGATAAATTATTTTTGTATGTATGTATGTATATATATATATATATATATAGTTCAGAGTACATTCTTTTTAGCAGTTCATCATATATCCTTAACTTAATTTATCCTAAAATCTATTAAATTAATATTATATATATCATAATACAAAATACAGTAAAGGATAAGTTAATCAATGCTTATATGAAGAATTATTAACTAAATTCTAAGGTGAAAATTTTGCAATGTTTACAAATGACATTTAGTTCATTACATTTATTTAAATAGATCCTTATTTTAAATAAATTTAATATTGATTTTTTACTTTTCAAGTATGGTATTTTCTGTTATATTAAAAGGTTATGTTTCACAGTTTCTTCCTTTTACTTGAAAAAAATGGACAATTATGTCAATTGTGATCAAACATTTAGCTGTCATAAATAAAGTTGGTGCTCACAAAAGACTAGGAGGAGGTGGAAAATTATGGTATACTTAATGACCAACCAAAATTGATCACTCTGTAAGTGGGGTCTATTCCCACTTTCAGACAGCTGTTTTGGAGACATTTTTTTTACAACACACTGGCATCATTTGAACTCTATGTAAAATTTTCTTCACAGGTTTGGCCAAATTGCCAGCAGCCAAATATAAACATTTTAAAACTGAAATTTAAAATGATTTTTATTTTTAATATCTAATTTTAGGTGCATTTGCTAAATATAAACAAAAGTGCCACCTCTTTCAAAGAGTGTCAGAAGATGCCAAATAAATAACTTTTCATGCTTGTTAAACCTTCTTTTAATAAAAGAAATAACCACTAGGGATCTGGTAGACTGACAAATATAGATTGTTTCACTTATGTGACACGATAACTAGACATATATATTTTATTAGAATAGATTAAAATAGATTAGAATAGAAAATAGTTTAAAAACATATTTAACAAAAGTGAAAGAGAGGGGGAGAAGGGTAGATAAATGGACGCTTTTTCTTTTATGAGGAAAATTGTCCTCCGGTAAATATTTGACTCAGTGATAAAGTTCAGTGGGTAGGTTTTCAATGACCCGGTCGAGGGCTGTCCTTTGCTGTGTCTTGGCCGCACATTGAGCCTTTTCCGGCTGGAGCCTTATTAAGATTAAAAAAAAAAGATGACTGAAATTTCAAACTTACAGTCGCCGGTGTTTGTCACTGGTGGTCTAAAGCATTTCCGGTCAATTTTGGATAAATTCAGGTAATTTTTCCGAGTCAGTTAAGTTAAGTCAGGAGAGTTCAGCCGGGTGCGAGCTTGAAGGAAGAATCCCCGTTTGTCTTGTTTCGTTCAGTTTGGATTTGTTGATCTCCATTAATTAGAGTTAGAGCTGTGTGTCACATTCGCCTGCCCCAACCGACAAGGCTAACTCTAAACGAATAAAGCATCCTTTTCAACTCATCCAAGTTGTGGAAGTTCGTTCCTTATAGTCAATCTTGTACCCCCAGCTGTCCGGCCGACATTTTCTACAAATTTCCGGCAACATCACAGCGTGGAGAACGGCCACCGGAGAAATTGTTCGGACCTTCCGTTGGGGTGTTACACTTAGATAGTTTTGAAAAAAAAATTTTCATTAATGAAGAAAGTTTTGTCTGAAGAAAAGAGATTTTTTTCTTTTTCTTTAAAAAGTACTGATAGACGGATAGATTCGTATATGGGAAGACTGATAAACAGACTGACTGACAGATAAATAAATACAGTGAGTTAAGTACCATACGATACACTCTTTGGGTGATCATGTCTCGGAAGAGTCATGACAGACTGGTTAGAAGATTATCTCGCAGTAGGTTGCTATTTCTTACTGTGGTAGACTGGTTGCCAACCAAGGCTATAGAACCCAATCTGTCCTATTATTTAACCCATAAATGGAGGGAAAAGGACAGATTAATAACTTTCCCCAATGGTGTTTTTGCATAAGAAAGTACAAGAAATAAATAGTTTTATTTTTATAAAAATATTTCCATTTATAAGTGTGAGAAAAGTTTTTTTCTTTTAAATAGACAGACAAAGTGAGTTATTAATTACAAACTGTAGAAATAAAATAAAAAAAAGTGGTGGAGAAAGAAAAGTTTTAGAAACTGAATTCATCTGAGGAGAGAGAAAGATCTATTTAATAAAGAGATGATACATAATTGTGATTTTGAATCATTCCCAATATATAGATATAGAAAAGAAGAGGACCAGATATGTTGTTTTTTGTTTTTTTTTTTCAGGCACACATACCCCAAGAAAGCCATGTGGGTGCACGAGAGTAAGTGATTTTAAAAGATGAAGGAAAAATCTTGACAAGCTAAGTATGCTGACCAGAATTGACATATATTGATGAAACCTAAGGGAACGTTTTTATTTTCGTTTTTAACTACCTAGTATTAGGTTGTTACAAAAATAACCACTTGAAGTGTGTATTTGAAAAGCTATTTCAATATTGCATTCATGGTATACATAATAATTAATGTGTGCTCTTTAATAATTTTAAACTTTTTTCAGACAAATATTTTTGAAGTATAGAAGTTGTGCATCAGAATAGGTCCGGAGGAAAACACAACTCGAGTATTAGTGAAACAGAGATATTTACGAAAAACAAGAGTATTACACGACAAGCTGACTGCCAAGTGGAGACCAACTCAACTCCTCTGTAAATAGTCTCACTTGAGTCTCCTGGTATTTTATAATCATGAGAAGAGCTCATTTTGGTACAAAAGGGTAGGTCCAATAACAATGATAGAACATGATCTTCGTTTACTTTTCTTGTATGAGTTCAAACTTGGGCACAGTGCCTCCCAAACTTCTGCCAATATCAACAGAGCATGGTGAGATGGGTCCATAAGTGATCGGACCATATGAAAGTGGTTTCAGAAATTCTGCTCTGGTGATGAAATCCTTGAAGTTAAAGAAGTTAGTGGATGATGCAGTCATGACAACGAACAATTGCAAGCACTTGTTGAACAAAACCCACGTCAAGGTGTCAGAGAAATGTTTCAGACTGCAACAGTCTCACACTATTTGAAGAATTGTGATAAATAACAATTATAAATAAGTCTTAACAGTTTTCAAATTCATGAGCCTGTGCAAAAATTTAGTCTGACCAATAGAAAATGGGACTGGCATCTAGCTGAAGAGAAGACCAAGGCAATAATATTTAACGAGCTTACATGAAAATTTATTTTAACCAGTAAAAAGGGAGCGGCTTACAATCTGAGAAAAAGTAATGAGCTGATGTCAAATCACTTTTTGATATCAATAAGCAGAGAAAGTTGACTCAAGCCGAAGAGAGAGGCAGAATCTGAATAATGCCGGTGTCAAATTACACGCTGATACATTATCAGCCTCCAATGACAGGGAATTTTAAAGAACTTTATTCAACTCCAAAGTTAAGTACCTTAATTTTTTCTTTTTCTAATAATCATTTCACTCCATGCAAAGGCAGTTTTACTGCCACTGGTGTGCAGGGGCTTAAATAGGAGAGTGAAAAGAATGACGAACAAGTTATAGGTGTGTGAAGAGTGCTAATAAGAGTAGAGTGGACAGAAAAGCATGTGGGAAAGGAAGCGAGTCAGAGAGATAGGAGATGGCAGTTGACTTTACATTTAAATTCTTAGAGATTGTAGCTGTTGGGGAAGCAAATATACGGAGAGAATTATATATGTGCAGTATGTATTCCTGGCCCTACGCAGTGAACTGACCTTCCTAGTAGCAGATTTAGCTATGGATTCGATATAGTCATTCCCATAGAAGTATGCTGAGAGAGTTAGGCTAAGGAGGTGGAGTGTTTTGCTTTCGGGGAGACTAGTCTGATCCAATGCTAATGGTGGGTAGGTGCGATTATCTGTAGTGCTTAACAGATACCAACTTCGTTTTGGAAGCATTAAAATTCACGAGCCATTTCTTACCACAGAGTTGAGGTCCTTTTCAAGCTCAACAGCGAGATTCGCTTTGTCAGTCTCAGTGGATTTCTGATCGAGGCAAGAGTTAATTGTGGTATCGTCCGCATAGATGCTTATGATCTGATTACATTGGGTAGATCTTTGATGATAATCAAAAAAATGGGTAGGACCTAGAATAGAGCCTTGATGGACACCAGCAATCGTATAATAGTATCAGGGGGCATGTCCGCTCGATACTACCTATGTTAAGTGACGTGAAAGAGTGACTAGATTACATCAAACAATCATCCAGTTATACCATAGCTTGCGTAGAATACCAGCATGCCAGACTCTCAAATGCTTTGGAGATAATCAGGGCAACAGCTCAAGTTTCGCCATTCTTATGAGCCAGGCATATATACTCAATGATGGCTGTTAGCATATCAGCAGAAAGACCTGGTGAAGAGGAAAACATTCTGTTTGTCAGTAAAGAGACTGTGAGATGTTGAACTGCCTCGGCATTGATAATGGCCTCAAACACTTTGCCAGAAATCGGTAGGAGGCTGATAGGGCGATAATTAGAGGGTTCACCACAATTCTTAAATGCAGGAACAACCGAGGAGGACTTCCAGCAGGCAAGAATCAGGAAGGTGCTAGTTATAGAGTTTGGAGAGAACAAAGAAAAGTTCAGGGTATGTTACTTCAGGACAATGATTGGGATTCCGTCGCCTCCACTCGCTTTGTGGAGGTCAAGCTTTGAAATTATGCTAGAGTCTAGCGAGGGGTAATGTGTATGTCACTAAGTGAAGCCTCAGTTCTAGGTGGGAAGATGGGTAGGATACCCTAGACGAATTCAGTGTTGAGTTGGTGGAGAATCTACGAGCAAAGCACTCAGCATTGTCTGCTGGAAATGTGAAGACCTGAAATTCATTGATTAGAGCGGAGATTGATGGCTTACTATTATTTAACACTTTTATAGATCTGCCATTTGTCTTTGTAGCCGAACTTACAGGACGTTATACACCGCTTCATTCTGTCAGCAAACAGCAGCTTAGCGTCATTAAGTATCTTTTTGCACTTATTACGAGCAGAGACAAAAAGGCGCCTGTTCTGACATGTGGCTTCAATAAAGCTGGAAGAAGTGATTCTGTTGGGTGATAACAACTAAACAAGCAGAGGAGAACCAGGGGGACAAATGGGGTTTAAGTTGCAACTTCCTGGCTGGGATGAAAGCATCTATGCCAGGAGACACAATCCTTAATGGGAAGACTAAAATCTTTGTTAAATACAACCATATAAATTTTGCGAAAAACAAACTCAATTTGTTTTAAGCATTTTGAAATATTACTTTGGGTTTGATGAATTAATACGAACATACTCTTTTCTTTATAATTCAGACAATTTTGCATCTGTTTAGCTGTCATCACATGTCAAATATGGGAAAAGGTTAGAAAGATCAACAATCCGTTATTGAAAAGTTTAATACAAATAGGTTAGAATTAAGATTCTTAAAATAATTTAGTTTTTTTATGTTAAACTGCCCTTTTTTTTATTATTTTTTTTTTTTATGAAAACTTATAAGGAACTTGTCATTAAAAGGCTATGTTCCAAGGTTTCTTCCCCTTAAGAAATGTTAAATTGGTTTGTCATTTTTCGGTCGCCATCAGATATGTGAACTGATTTATCTTACAGTCAATGAGTCAGACCTTTCTGATTAAGAAATACTTTTACTCTAAATTTCAAGTAATATTTTTAAAACTGAGAATTATCCTTTCTTTACAAATGTGTCGATCGCTCAAAAACTGCTGAAAAATTGAATATTTTTGTAAAGAATCTCAAAATTTAAATTTTCAATGAATATAATTTTTGTTTGAAATAAACCTGAATATTTTGCTTACTGGAAAAAGTAAATTTAATCATTTAGTTTACAATTAAGATAAAATTAAAATTTCAAGAAATTGTTTTTATTTTCAAAAATTCAATTTAAAACTTAGGCATCAAAAAGGAGTGGAAGTGGAGGTAAAAAAATTTTATAATTTTTTTTTTTTTTTTTTTTTTTTTTTTTTTTTTTTTTTTTTTTTTTTTCAGCCATTTTTGAGTGATCAACACATTTGTAAACAAAAGTTAATTCTCAGTTTTAAAAATCTTGCAAAAATAAAATATACATGTGTGACACGTGATCTGGCAAATTAACAAATCTAGTTAAATTAATCTGATTTGCACAAGTATTACTTATTTTTAGCATGAAATTTATAATAAAACTGTTAAACAGTGTGTTCATCTTTCTAACCTTTTCCTTATATAGTTGACACATGAGCTAAACAGATGCAAGATAAGTGTATTGCAATTGAAATTGGGAAAAATGTCTAATTCTTTTTCCATAAGGGGAAGAAACCATGGACACCTGACCTTTTAATGTACACATAGAAATTACCATACAAAAAAAAACTTCAAGTACACAAACAGAAATTATTTAAAATTATTTTTAAAATAAGGCACGACGATTTGTATTAAACTTCGAATTTTTAATTAGTAAATATAGTTTTCACTTAATAACCAAATGTCAACAAATCTTTAAATATTTTTGAAACTTTATAAATTATTACAATTAAGAAAAACATTTATTTGAAATTTTGAACGTGTTATTTTTATAAGATAATTTAATAAAACATTTTGATAGAAAAACTTTGTTTTTATTCAGTTTAAGGTTTTTTTCTTCATACTATGCTGTTTTTTCAGCGATTTAGTGGAGGTACCTACATTAAAGAATCATGTGTTTCTCGGTTTCTCCCCCTTACAGGAAAAACTTTTGAACAATTTTGTCAATTCCAGTTGGCAAACTCTTATTTTATTCTGCATCTGTCTAGCTGTTAACACATGTCAAATACGGTGAAAGGTTAGAAAGATCAACACTCCATTATTAAGAAATAGTTTTATTCTAAATTTCATGCTATAAATAATACTTGTATAAAACAGATCAGTTCAACATAAAATTTGCTAATTTTCCAAAAATAATGTGTCACAGATGTATATTTTATTTCTGCAAGATATATTTTTATGTGTTAAGTGTAACAAAAATAAAAAAAAAATGATTGGCCAAAACTCAGTTAAAATACAAATATTTAATTTACAAAAACATTAAATAAAAATATTTACAAATATATAGTTTACTACTGGCAGGCGAAGTGTTACGAGGAGAGAAGGGGAAGGTAAGGTCAGTATCTTTACCCAGTTAAGTTGGCAAGGAAGTTAAGTGCTATACTTTTGAATAATTTTAAGTGGTCACTGAAAGAGTCAAAAATATGTATTTACCCATATAGTTCCATGAGGTTCTCTTTCAGGTGTTAGTTGGTTGGCAACTCATAGATTCTTTTGGTTGGATATAAATCCTTGAATCACAACTGGAGTTGATAACATCAGCAAACCCTGATAACAATTGACTGTTCTCTGTCCAAAACCTATTTTTATAGGCGCTAACACCTAATTTGCATATTTCTAGAACCTTTTCTATTCTCTCGATATTACTGGAACATTCTCGTTCATTCTAGTACCTTTCGAACATTCCATTTCTAATTTCCCTTATTTTTACAACTGCTTTATGAATTTAAACCTTTTTGGAATAACACTTAGGACTCAATAGAATCCATTACTATAACTTTTTATACATTATTAATATTTTTATATATAAATGCATCCTCATAACTATATGTATATATAAAAGACATTCTAGTGTAAAGAAAAAAAAGTTTTAGATAATGAGTTCTTACAAGAATCGCTTTTTAATAATTTATAAAGTTTCCAAATTTTTATAAGATTACACAATTCACACTTCAAAAGTCTGAAAGATCAGAGCTGTGTTCAAGAAATAGTTTTAGCCTAAATTTCATGTTATAAGCAAGCAATGTGTGTTTCAAATTAGATTAATTTAACTTTAAATTTGCTAATTTTTCAAATTTAAAAAAATAATGCTATAAACATTTTTTTGTTTTTGCAAAATTTTGAAAACTGATAACGTTTGTTTAAAAATATGTTAAACTGTCAAACTGGATGCAAAAAATTATAACTTTAGAAAACTCTAAATAACCCCAAAAAAACAAAATTTAGATTCATATCAATGTAATTTCTGTTTGAAATACACCGGGGTGTTTTGCTTACTGGAAATAGTAAATTTAATGATTTGGCTTAAAATTAAAGCTTCAATAACTTTTTTATTTATCAATATTTTTTTTAAAACTTACATATTGCAAATTATCTTTAAAATGAGATACCTACTATAAAGTTAAAGTAACTAAAATTCAATAAAATAATAGATCATTGCTGAAAATATTGTTGTTTTTAAAAAATTACTAAGTAATTTAAACCTAGAAATGTTCACTTAGGTTTCATAAATTTATGTCAGTTCTAGTCAACCATACTTGGCTTGTTGGCACATCTGGTTGTCACCAATCACTTCACATATAAAAAATTTAAGATTTCCATGATGATGAAATACTTGTATTGTAATTTTCATGCTCTAAACAAGTAATGCTTGTTTGAAATCAGATTAATTTAACTTTAAATTTGATAATTTTCCAACAAACAAAATGTCACAGATGTATATTTTATTTTTACAAGATTTTCAAAACTGAGAATTAACTCTTGTTTACAAACCCATCAAAATTTGAAAAATAGCTACTGAGATATTAGATTCCATTCAATATAATTTCTACTTGGAATGCATCAGATTATTTTGCTTACTGGAAATAGTAAATTTAATCATTTAGCTTTTTCATTGCTTAAAATTCACTTTAAAATATAGGTATTGAAAATGACTGGAGGTAACCGTCCATCTATTGCTCTATTTAAAGGAAAAGAAAGTCCCTTCTCTTTTTCAGACAAATTTTTCTTCATTACTGTGAATCTTTTTGTCAAAAATGTTTCCATCCTTTACTTCATTGATAACTGCTCTTTCCTCCCCGTTTCTCATATTTCATTAACCCCCCCCCCCCCCCAGCTCCCCTTCATTTGTGATTTTAGAAGAAAATCATTTCCTTTGAGAAAGTCAATTTGTATTTCTTCTAAGACGACAGAATTTTGGATCATTTTACGTCCAGTTTTGTATGAATGAAATCCTTTTTTTTTTCTTTACAGATTGATTCTATCTTATCTCTGAATTTACACATGGCATCCAATGTGATTGAAGACATGTCCCAATGCTCCAAATGCAACCAGTTATTAAATCGGAGATCAAAGACAATGAATGCCATGTCTTCATTCTTTATGCCTCTTGTGCATGGAAGGCCATATTAAAGGAGCCACATTTGACAATGTAAAATGCCCCCTATGCAATGAGCAGGTGGTTAGACCTGATCAGTTGAGACTGGCACCATTTTCGGTGAGGTCTTTGATGCGCTGTCACCTGGAATCCAGTGAATGGAGGTGCAATTCATGTTTTGAAGAAGACGGCAAAAAATCAGCTGTACAGATTTAGTGTGAACATTGCCAGATACTCTTGTTCCAGAACTGTCAGAGATTTCACAGGAGATTCCAGCCCAAACCAAAACCTAAAGACTTGCACTGCATGATGAGGGGCAAGCCTGATCTTGGTGGGCAAATGTCACCTGCACCATAAATCCAGGGACATCTGCGATCACTGTAATGAGTGCTTGTGTGACACATGTTGCAAGGATCATTTGACACCCACCACCATTGCCCACTTTGACCGCTGTCTGTGAGGGCGGGGAGGTGCTGAAGGCAAAAATATGCAGCTCAGCCTTGGAGGAGAAACTTTAGGACTTCAAAATCCAGATCTCTGTGATGAATGAGCAGAGAAGGCATTTCATTGACCAACCATCAATTGATTGTGATTACAAACGCTCAAAACCGGGCATTTATGAAAGAGACATGGCACAAATTGGGAGAGCTATGCAACAATATGAGAAAAATCACATCCAAATAGTTGCAAAATTAGTGTCTCTCTCATTGAGAGAGAGACAACGTTTTGCAGAAGGTGAACAATTGGCACCATAATCTGTGCCATTTATTAAGGAACAATACGGAGGATGAAGACCTTGTTTGTGGTTTACAATTAATGGGTGTGGAGCTTTCATTGTGCCTCCACCAACCGTTTACTCTGACTGAAAATGTTAATTTAGTCATGACATTTCCAAAATGCTATCACAAATCATTAGAGTTGCCAAAAAAAAAAAGGAAAAATAGATTTGATAGAAACACCCAGGAATTTACAACTGGAAAGAGAATGTCGTCTGCAGGTATTGGGCATGCGGAGTTACTCGATTGTTGCCACTCAAGAAGATTATGTCATTGTTTGCGATTTAGAAAACCATTCAGTCAAAGAATTTGGTGAGTCTGGGAAATTGGTTGCCGAATGTCACTTAACAAACGAAATATGGAAATTCAGACCCCAGGATATTTGTTGTCTTTCAGATGACCTTTTGATCATTCGTTGTTCTTGGGGATGGATGTGGTCATCGATAATGAGAGGAAGACTTTACTTTTTGGCTTGCAAAATATGTCCACCATTTTTAAAAAAACAAAAACTCGTTGAAACAAAAAGAAAGAAATTTGAGTTTGTGTGAATTGAACAAAAAATATTAGCCTATGAAAGCAATTGTCAAGAATTGTTTGTTTTCCATTTTTAGAAAATCAAACTATTCAAGTTAACTGGGTGCAGTGGAAGGTTCGTAGTGTCCCCTCCACTTTGTGCTGATCCTATGACTGGGAATTTCTGGATGGAGAAATTCTTTACAAATTGAAAATTCAAGAATGAATTCATGATCTTTGTGCAAACAAATTGGGACATTTATATTTTTCTACATGAGAAGGATTTTTTTTTTGTTTTACTTGCTAATTTTGTATAAAATTTCAGAAATGATTGTATGTCTGAAGATTTTTGTTTTCCCCCAAAAGTAATTATTTGTTTCATAAGCGATTGAAAAAAATTTACAATGTACAAAATTTATTAAAAAGTAAAAAATAAAAATTTTAATATTTATTTTCTGTTTGCAAATGAAAAATTTATTTTTTAATTTTCAGCAAGATTTCAATGATTTAACAATGAGTCAAATAATTGCATGTAAAAAAAAAAAGATTTTTGCAAGGAATTTTCCTTTCTTTCACAGATTTTTCTATGACAGTCAATGGCTGACAGAAAATGTGCAAGCTAAAGTGATTTAATTTTGTAAGGCAATAAAAACAGCAAATAATTATTAATGGAAAAGATTGGAACTTCTTTCTCTTTCTTTTTTTCTTTTTTTTTTCAGAATTTTCTGTATTAGATTTCTCTTTTGCTTCTCCTGTAGTAGAAGCTTGGTCGCCTAGTGTGGTTTCCTTTTGTATGGCCTTGTGTCAGACCACCAGACTTCCCCGTACAAGCATAGGTGATACTCTTTTAGGATATCAACAGTTCTTGCCAAACACATGGTGTATGAAAGGCATAACAAAATATGAGTTTATTTATTTTTTTTAATAAACAGTACAAGGGAGGCAACTTGTCTATAAATGCTTTTGTGTGGGAGAAGAATCAATGGAGACTTAAAAATAGGTTATAAAACTGACATAAGTTTGATCAAGGTGAAGTAACAGTTTATAAGTGGCAAGAGAAATGTTCTTCGACATAGAAAGAAGTATAGACCAAGGAAAGATCAAGAAAATACAAGTACTTGTTGCTTTGGTTGTGAGGTAAGACTCGGCTGACAGTTGTTTAAAAGATGTTAGGTTGCCTGTCGCTGATGAGTTAAAGGTAAGAGAACTGTTGAGCATTGATAGAAAAAGAGAATTCTCTTATGTGTGTTGACCCTTCAACAGAAATAGATGTAAGTATGTAGAACTAGGACTTTGGTTAAAGCTACAATTGACAAGTGGAGATTCTGGAAGTGTTTGCGACAAATGCTTGTTTTCTTTTTGGTAAAAGAATCTTGTACAGGAAAGTTGGAAGTTTGGGCTAGGAGTGAGTCAGGGATGGTGAAAGGTAGCTTCAGTCAAAGTAATTGACTATAAAAAAGTCAATTAACCAAAGTGTAGATGTTTGAGCCGTATAGTGAAAAGAGACAAAAACATGTCATCTCAACTTGATGCCTACAGATCATCTGTTCCTGCGAGGATAGGATAAGTCATGTGACTTGACTGGCGGCAAATGCCAACTATCAAACAACTTTAAATAGGTGTCCTTTCAAAATAGTCATGTGGGCCATTGCTCAAAGAGTAGCAACGGCGATGAAGACAAGAGAAAGAGAAAAGGTTTGAGGTAACCATTGATGCAGGGAGAGGTTTGCCGATACTCCCTAAGTTTTCTCCCATCTATAAGTAAAAAACACTCATGTCCAGGGACGTGTTAGTCTCATAGAATGAAATGCTTTATATTCCAGTACATCTACCACGCTTTACTTCTAAACAATTTTGTGTAGAAGAAACTTGCTGTTTTTTGTCTGTTTTTGTTTCTTTGTTTTTTTTTTTTTTTTGCTCCCATATTTTGAGGGAAACCAATTTAACTCAGGTGAAATCGAAATAAAGTAAGAATTTTCTCAATTTCCAAATCATTCAACCTTCTTAAATGATCCCATGTATTATATATCATAGATAACACATGGGAAACCAAAATGGTTATCTTCTTGACATCAACAATGAACAATGACAACGCACATATAGCAATATACAATTGTATTTTTATTCTTTTTTTTCAGTGACATGCAGTGGAGTAGAAAGTGGTCAAGAGCTATCACGCATGCATGTTAGGGCAGGTTGATTTTGGAACCCTGGTGGTGCAACGTTGATGATAGTTGGAGTTTGACATAAAAAATACCTTCACCAAATATTTTTTCAGAATCGTTACCTTCATTTGCAGCAATTAAAATTTTTTCGGTGATTTGTCAAGTACGCCTTGTCGTTAAATCAATCCGTACCTTTAGGAAAATGAAATCATTATTTAGAATATGCTTTAAACTACACTTTCTTCATACACTAAATGAGTGAGGATAATTAATTAATACAATAAATATTCACTGTAAATGCAAAATTGTGTTTTTAAGTAATAGCGACAGAAGTTAATTTTTTTTTTTTTCAGGAACTTTGGTGGAAACATTTTGGTTTACACCATTGTAAACACACGCTCATTATTGCTTTATTTTTTTATTTAAAAAATAACAATTTTAGGCTAAAGACTTAACTATAACTATTTCTAAAAGGAGAAAAGAAAAAAGACTTGTTTAGAATATATATTATTATATTTTAAGTGTTTGCAGTGAATTTAAATGTATTTCTTTCATACACTGAAAAAATTATTCCCATTGTTGGCAAGTTAACTTTTCACTGCTTTAGTTTCTGTTTTTCTATTTCACACCAAATTTGATTTGAAGTTTTTTATTAAAATATGGTAATATTCTAGTTTTATATTAAAAAAAAAATAGCCCATACAATTTTATAGTTTCTCTAGTTAATAAAAAATTACTTAGAAAATTAGTGGCAAATTTTTATTTCTTTTATTTTTAGGGGATAATTTTTTTTAAGCAGTATTGTTTTTCTAAAATTATAGTTTTAAAATCAGACAACCCACAAAGGTTAATATGAGTAAATAAATAAACTGCTTTAAAGGTTTTTCAAAATCTAAACTCTATGCACTTGTTTAAAATGGCACAGCTACAGCAAGAATGAATCCCTTTATGGATAAATTCATGTTATCCAAAGAGGAGCTAAAGTTTTAAAAAAAAATTTTTAGTCTAAACTGAACACGCGTATGTCTCTGGTCTGGTCGAGTCCTGTCTTCTCAATAAAGCTAATTCAACTCTACAAAGTTTTTCATTACTCCTCACCATAACTAGCAGCTATTTTTTACATATGAAACTGGAAGATAGCCTAAAACAGTTTGGTTTAATTATCATCCATTTAATTTTAATTTTTTTCAGATTAAAATGTCAGTAAAAGCATGACATATAATTTTAACCTGTGGTTCACAAAGATTTGCTGGTCCACCTTGTTGTTTGGATAAAACAGAACCCCCAACTTTACGACAAGTCATTCCTGTTTAATTATTTCCTAGAAAACAGCTATCCCCACTTAAAAATTGTTAGATTTCTAAGTTAATTGCCAAGGAAATAACTAGTATTTGGCAAGCAGTTAATCCACAATTGCCCTTGTTAAGGGAACGTTATCTAGGACAGATGGTCAATATATTTTGCTATAAGAGGGCCAAACAGATTGACAGGAAATCTCTTGCAGCAACCAAAGTGAAAAGAATGAAGGAACAGCTGGACAAATTGTTTGATACATCTTCTTGTAGCTGTGAACTTCCTGTCTTGAGATGTGATGCCTTTGCAGTACAGTGCAAGACAGAAAGTTGTCAAGCAAGACACATAGTCTGCACTTGTCCTCCTAACAAGAAGGTAAGATTAATTCTGTGATTCCTTTTTACTTAGCATATTTTGAATACCAATTTGTAACATTTGAAATAATTGAAAACTATAGATTCACCTGCATTTATGTTCCTTTTTATGGAAAATAAAATAATATATTGGTATTTGTCATGTATTCTGGATCTATTATTCAACATGCAAATTTTGCAATTTTCAGGTTTCCCTAGAAGACAGAGAAAAGGACCAGAGGGAAAACTCAGGGCCTAAAGGTAGTTATCAACTGGGACCTATCTACAAGGGTGCTATAAAAAAAATACAAAAGAAAGTCTGCTGAAGTGGACAGACTGGAGAGGCAGAGTGGAAGACAGGAACAAGCTTCCCCAAATATTTCAATACAGTCATCTTCTAGTGAAGGAACAACTGATAACAATTTTAGCCGGAGACCTTTTTCTTCTTCTATGTGCCCTGCCCCTTCAGGACATAGGCGATCATGGTTCTCTATGTCTACCCATCCCTGGTGGCTCTTAGTATGTTTTCTCCTGTTACACCTCGCAACCCCCATTCTGTCATCCACCTGATCAGGCCCTGCAAATATGTTATCCGCTGCCTTCCTCTGTCTCTTTTTCCGTCTATCTGGCTTGTCAGTATCAGGTTCTCCAAGTCCTCCCTCCTCATTGCATGTCACAGGAACTTCAGTTGTCAATTCCTGATGCTCACTATTAATTTCCTTTTTGCCATTCTTTCCAACACCATCGTTGCTTGCATGATATCCGCAGCATCCTTCTGTAGAACCACATTTCCACTACTTCGAGTTTTGTCCTCATTTTCGATGATATTGACCAGCATTCACTGCCGTATTGAAGAACTGACATCACATAGCACTCTTTTCTTTGTTTTTTTGTGAAATTTTCCTGTGTGTTAGTACTTTACTCAGCTTCTGGAATGCGTTCTTCACCATGCCAATTCACCTTCGGATCTCTGTGTCCCACTTTCCATCTCCTGTTAGAACACTTCCTAGGTATTTAAATTTTTGTACTTGCTTGATTCTAGTATTCCCCACCTGTATTTGGCATTTTGGGTTGCTCTTTTTGCTGATGACCATGCATTCAGTTTTCTTAAAGTTTATTTGTAGTCCTTTCTTGTCACTCTCCACAGCTACCTTCTGTAGAAGGTCTTGTAATTTTCTTTCCGTGTTTGCAATCAGCACTATGTCATCTGCATACCTTATGTGGTTCAAATTGTGGCCTCCAATAACAAATCCTGGCGTGTCATCTAGGGTTCTCAAAATATTCTCACTGTACAAGTTGAACAGATCCGGTGAAAAGACACATCCTTGTCTTACGCCTTTTTCTATCTTTGTAAATCTGCTGAAATCCTTACCTGTCTGTATGCAGGCAGTTTGCTGCCAGTAGAGATTCTTGATTACTCTGATGTCTTTCCCAAAAATGTTGAGGCTACTGAGCATCTCCAATTCTTTGTGTCATATTTTGTCGAATGCCTTTGCATAATCAATAAAACATAGGTACAAGTCCTTCTTCATTTGTATTGCCCTTTCGGAGAGCATCCTAATCATAAATATAGTATTCCTTGTTCCAGTGTCCTTGACGAACTCACACTGTTCCTGTCCTATCTCTGGCCTGATTCTGCTTCTCGCTCTATTCATCAGGATTCTGACAATCAGTTTTGTAATATGACTCATTAAGCTGATAGTTCTGTATAGTTCACACTCGTTTGCACCTGGTTTCTTCAGCAGTGCTATAAATATCGACTTGCATAGGTCGTCTGGTCTTATTCCACTATTATAAATTTCGTTTATTATGCCTTATTCTATCAACAGCTCTATTATGATGCCGTCTGGACCAGCTGCTTTGTTTCTGTTCAGTTTGGTGAAGGGACCTTACAGCCTTTTAAAAATCTCAAGATATTCTATGGAACTCGTCAGAGGTGATGTATCTTCCAATCTTGGTGCTTGCGTAGCTAATGCCTTTCTGCTGGATCTAAATCATATGGGCCTTCTTCACCTAAAATTAAATTTAAAGGACATAATTTTAGATAAATCAAAAATTGACAGAGAAAAGGCTAGAATAAAACTATCCAGCCAATGTGAAGCATGTTCATCAAAATGAGAATCTAGTTTGTGTTGGAATTGATTTACAATACAAAGAAGTTGTAGATGAAAATGATGGAAAAAAGATAGTGAAAAACAAAGGAGCAGAGTGCCACTTAACTTTCACCAGAGAAAAAGAAACAGAGCAAATATCTTACCCATAGAGTGATACCCAACCTGGGGGCAACTGGTGTTCTCTTAGCTGAAGATGTTGCTACAGTTTTAACAGAATATAACAGTGTAGATACTGTTAAAGCAATTTTGGTGGACAATACCAGTACAAACACTTGCCCTGAAGCAGGACTTATTACAGGTCTTGAAAACAAAATTAACAAAAGATTTCATACTCTTGGCTGTTCACTTCATCAAAATGAACTGCCACTTAGAGTAATTTTTAAATTAATTGATGGAACAACAAGAAGCCCAACAACATTTACTGGTCCTTTAGGAAAACTTTGTATCAATCAAGTAGAATTTTAAAAAAATTAGTGGCCCTCTAGATCATCATTGCTGATGGCAGAAGAAACAAATAATTTAAGTGGAGACCAGAGGCTACTTTTTGAGTATGTCTTTGGCATTTCCCGAGGAGAATTTAACCCAAGATATGCAGCTTGGAAGATTGGGCCCTTGAATTAAACAAGATGGCTAACATTAGCCACAAGTTTAATGTGTTTATGGACCAGAGGTGTCTATCCTCAAACACTCTATGATAAATTAAACACTCTGGTCAAATTTATCATTAAAGTGTAACACAATAATTTTTTTAACCAACAATTGTATATCTTTAATATGATTCAGAGGACAAAACAACAGTCAACTGAAATCCAAAATACTGTTTTTAACAGTTTAAAATATAGTGCTTTTGCACTACTTCCAGAAAATATAATATCGATGATAAATTCAGATGAATTGGATGTGATGTAAGAGGCCATTAAAAAGATTTTGTCCATTAGGTATGTAAATATTTACCCATTAAATTTAATTAGTTGTCTTAATTTACCAAAATAATAGTCAGTTTTATTCAAATTACATCACAAAAATATAAAAAAAATTAGTAAGTTTTCAAATAATTGTTTTTTTTGTTTTTTTTTTCAGAAATAGTGAATCACTGAAAAAAAAAAATGAAAAAGATTACTGCTATCAATTTTGCAGCCACACACTGGTCAAATTTGATTGATCTTTCTCAAACTGGAGTTTGTGAACCTGCACTATGACAGGAACTAAACTAAAACTTCCTAAATTACCTGCCCATTCACAAAGGGGTTGAAAGGGCTGTGAAATTAACAACAGAAGCTTCATAAGTTGTATATATGGGCAGGAAGCAAGACATAGACACATTATTACGAAGTCATTGTGCCACCAAATTAGGCCTTCATTTTCTTCAAAAGGAAATTACACAGAGCAATTTAGATCTATTATATAACATAGTTTTTATTATTATGTTCAATAATAATTTAAAATACTTGGTTCTCTAACTTGTATCCAGTTGTTTTATTGTGTAATACATCTTCACATATCTTTTTGAATTGTCAAATTTAAAAGATTTAGGTGCTAATTTGCCTTTTTTACAATTTTTGTTTAATCAATGCAGTAAAGGTTGAGATATTTTGCGAGTTATGATTCATAATTAAAATTATAATATATTTATTTTTCTTTCAATGTATTTCATATAAATATATCAATTTTAACTGAATTTATTAATGAATAAAGAAATTTCAAAATCAGTTTCTAGTAAAACGCTATGAAAATTAAAGATTTCTCAGCATTTTTCCATACAATTTTTAAAAATTAAATGCTCAATTTTCTTTTCAAGGAATCTAATTTTTGGTATCTGTTCTTATCATCAAATCCCAACTATCATCACCAGTGCTGTGTTGATTTTCTGAGAAAAGTTGCAAATCAGCCTGCCCTAATGCATATGAGGACAGTTGACAGACTGCACCTGTCATGGGTTCTCTGCTTTCCCTCGATCTCTGTCTTCTGGCTGTGGAACGTCATTCTCATATAGCTTGACCATGTCATTTAGTGCGCATACCTAAAGAAAAAGGCTTGCAAACTTAAAAACAAAATTTATGCTATTAAGATAAAGATAAAAATTTTTAATCCTTTCTAATAAGTTTTAAATTTAGTTTAAAAATCTCTTTCCATATTTTTTAATATTAATATTTGTGAACTTCTTCCAATTAATATCTTGGAAATGACTACTGCCCGCCATTTTTTTTCTATTCAATAAATGCAGGATATTTTGGGGAATATATATTCTCCAAAGTATCCTGCATTTAAGTGAAAAAAATCATTTAAAGATGATGTGTTTCAAGGGTTGTTCTTATAGTGTGTTCACTTATGTTTCTTAAATTTAACAATAGATTAAAACGTCTAGCTCTCATCAATCACTTAACATGTCAGGAAGTTATGACCTCCGTGATGAAGAAGTACTTTTACTCTAATTTTCATGCTATAAACAAGTTTATAAACTTCTTTCAAATCAGATTAATTAAACTTTAAATTTGCTAATTGTTCAAAAATTATGGGTTACAAATGTATATATTATTTTTGCAAGATTTTTAGAAACGAAAATTAATTTTGTTTAAAAATCTGACAAAAATGGACGAAAACATGATAACCCCTGAAAACTTTGAAATAAGTTGAGATTCCAATCAGTATGATTCCTGTTTGAAATATACCAGAGGATTTTGCTCACTGGAAATAGTAAATTTACTCATTTAGCTTTTAATTAAGCTAAAACGAGAGCTTTTTTATTTTTAAAATGAAAGGGAGGTCCCCCTCCCTTTCTTCCTCTGTATGTATGTATGGGAAATTGCTTATTTGGGCAGCAATCCCTCTTTTATACATGTTTAATTAAAGATGACGAACAAGGTACTGTATTTAAGCTTTTTATTAAAAGATAAAAGTATAATCGCCTTATCCAGATCTCAAAGTTAAAAGACTAAAATTAATGGAAGCATTGATAATAAAAAAACAACACTCAACAACATAAACTAGGAACACAGTCGCGAATTGCTGACCATGTTTGGAAAGTAAAACACATTCCCCTAAGTCAAGATACATACATAAAAATTTATGCCTTCAATTAGAATAACAAAATCATCCTTGAAAATAGCTAAAAGAAGTTGAAAATTCTTGAACATAGAAACTATTTGGACAATTTAAATGTGGTTCCTTGTTACTCGTCTTGGATATATTTATAAACAAGAAATGTGTTGACTAAGGTATTTTATTTTATTTTGGGGTTTTTATTGAAATTGTCCTTTTACAGATACATTCTTAGTTATTTCCAAAGCCTGCCAGGTGCTCGAAGAAAAAAAAAACTAATATAAAGAAAACTTTCCAGCAACTTAGAAAAGAGACAAAATTTAGAGCACTACTAGAGTTTAATGCTACCATGATTGTCAGAAGACGAGAATGTGTTCTGGTCACAGTAGCATTAAACTTGAACGATCATCCAAAATGTGTGTTTGTGTCTGTGTATCAAAGACCTGCCATGTCACTTACATTCTAGCATAGCACCTCCAATCCCTCTGTATTCCATCGGTGAGATGTAAGTTCCACCCAAGCAGTTCCTTCCTGTAAACCACTGCTCTGTGGAACAAGACTTCCAAGAAAATGTTTCCCCAATCACTACAATGTTAGCCTGTTCAAACCTTGGCTCAACCATTATATTTCTCTCTTATTTATATAAACTGGATCTTAAGATAACCCTCTACCTCAAGTACCCCCAGGCTTTCTACAGGATAAACTTTACAATAAAAAATAGACAAAACACAAAAGGTTACGATAAAAAACAGACAGAAGAAGTGAAAGGAAATATAAACAGTAAATAAAATAGCCAACAAGGTAAAATGCTTGATGCCTCTTGCAAAAAGTCTAAGACAGCATTAAATGCTAACCAATAACACCTGAACAAGGAGACGTGATCTGTTGTCAAACAAGAGGAGGCAGATGACCATCACTCTGCTAAACCCAAGATTAAACATCTGGAACTATTATACTTGTACTATTTACTTTGAAAGGGTTTATATATAGATAGATATATATATATATATGCACATGTTATTGTAAAGAGAATACACTATGGCAAGACAGGGAATCTAGTGACAGGCTAGTAATTGATAACGCACTTCACAGATATCTCCTGTGCTCACTATATATGGCTACTAATATAGTCCGTCCACATAGGTGATAGTGAGTGTGGAACATCTCATTACAATACAAGACAAGGCTGGGTAGTGAGAGAAAGGATGCCCTCGCTTAGATATGGCAGCAATACTTCATTTTTGGTCTGGTCTTGCTCTTGTAACAGCAGAGCATAACAGGAGGAGTCACATACATTATTGATTGGTACAGAGAACTGACCATCTTTAGTGATGGTTCATATGTATGAGTTCCACTTGGTCTGGAGTGAGCTTTATTTCAACTAAACATTTGAGGCAAGGGCTTCATTGAGAGTACGGTTGTTTATCAGATAATCAGAAAATTGAGAGTGTGCACTTGTGTGGAGATAAGATGATATTAACTTTGTTTTGAAGGTACTCAATGAGACAAGATAGTCTTTCCTCAGTTGAGCTGTAAGTGCTCGATCATCTGCCAGGATCTGGTCATCTAAATTGCTGAAGTGATCCCATAAAATATAGGAGAGTCTGGCCTCTTTAATATGGCATGCCGTTCTCAGGCACATTTTGAATAAAACCCGGTTAATTTATAGTGAGGCAAAAAGGGCAGCGCCACACATTGGTTACAACTTTCCACAGCAGCTCATAATAGTCAAGTGTTTTGGGGATGCACACTTATTCATTTCTTACATATGATTGCTTCTTGGACTATTCAGTACACTCTTACTTATTTTTTTATGTAGAACTGCTTATTTTCCCATTCAGTACCCTGATACTCATTTCTTAAACATAACTGCTTATTTTCCCATTCAGTACCCTGATACTCATTTCTTAAACATAACTGCTTATTTTCCCATTCAGTACCCTGATACTCATTTCTTAAACATAACTGCCTATTTTCCCATTCAGTACCCTGATACTCATTTCTTAAACATAACTGCTTATTTTCCCATTCAGTACCCTGATACTCATTTCTTAAACATAACTGCCTATTTTCCCATTCAGTACCCTGATACTCATTTCTTAAACATAACTGCTTATTTTCCCATTCAGTACCCTGATACTCGTTTCTTAAACATAACTGCTTATTTTCCCATTCAGTACCCTGATACTCATTTCTTATACATAACTGCTTATTTTCCCATTCAGTACCCTGATACTCATTTCTTAAACATAACTGCCTATTTTCCCATTCAGTACCCTGATACTCATTTCTTAAACATAACTGCTTATTTTCCCATTCAGTACCCTGATACTCGTTTCTTAAACATAACTGCTTATTTTCCCATTCAGTACCCTGATACTCATTTCTTATACATAACTGCTTATTTTCCCATTCAGTACCCTGATACTCATTTCTTAAACATAACTGCCTATTTTCCCATTCAGTAACCTCGCACACAATTCTGACAGATAAATGCATATTTTTCCATTCAGAACCCTTACACATTTCGTATAGATAAGTACATATTATTTCATTCAGGACCCTCACACATTTCTTATAGATAAATGCATATTTTTCCATTCAGGACCCACACACATTTCTTATACATAAATGCATATTTTTGCATTCAGGACCCTCACAAGTTTCTTATAGAGAAATGCATATTTTACATTCAGGACCCTAACACATTGCTTATAGATAAATCCATATTTTTCCATTTGGTACCCTGAAACATTTCTTATACATGAATGCATATTTTTCCATTCAGGACCCTCACACATTGCTTATATATGAATGCATATTTTTCCATTCAGGACCCTTACACATTTCTTATAGATAAATGCATATTTTTCTATTCAGGACCCTCAAACATTTCTTATACATGAATGCATATTCTTCCATTCAGGACTCTCACACATTTCTTTTATCTGAATGCATATTTTTCCATTCAGGACCCTCACACATTTCTTATATATAAGGCATATTTTTTCATTCAGGACCCGCACACATTTCTAATACATAAATGCATATTTTTCCATTCAGGGCCCTTAC
>JBBBDQ010002177.1:0-45000 GCA_037127315.1 Ascarosepion bandense
TGTTCTCTCTCCTTAATTATGTTTTCTTCTTCTCATATTATTATAAGTCCTATGCTAACAGTTTCTTCTCTCGCTTGTGGAACTCTCTTCCGACTTCTTGCTTTCCACTCAACATTGATTTTCAAAAATTTAAATGCAATGTCAATCATTATCCTCTGTTTTCTTAATTCCTGTTCTTTTATTGTTCTCTCTCCTTGATTGTTTTCTTTTTCTCATATTATTATAAGTCCTTGGCTGTTTTCACTATACTCCACATTATGCTGGGTCTTTTCCATATTTTGATTTCAATTTCCACACGTGGCTAGCCAGTTTTATGCAGTTTTTTTAGTTTTCTATTTTGAATGTAGACTTATGATCAAACCACCTGGTCTTAAAGGTGTCTTTGGTTGATCCCAAATATATTTAATTTTATTTTGGCCATTTAAGTACTGTAAACAAACAAACAAATATATATATATATATATATATATATATTCATCATCCACATACAAGCTTGTTTTGCTGTATCACAGCTCATCAGTGTGGCTAGACACCTCCACTTGCTTCTGGCCAGGATCAAAACTCGACCGATTTGGTGTCAGTCAAAGTTGCTAGCCCCTATGCTACAGGCGCATGGAACCGGAGAAGAGAAACGTACATAAGCAGTGTATGCACATGCCAGTCACTGAAAGAACTCTATTCATTTCTGAAGAGTAATGCTTATATTGCATTCACTTACGCACAAATACACTTAGGAAAGGTATTAATCCATCTCTTCCTTCCAGTTATGGGTTAAATAGCAGGACAGATTGGGTTCTATAGCCTTGGTTGGCAACCAGTCTACTGCAGAAAGCAATGGCAACCTACTGCAAGATAATCTTCTGCCCAGTCAGTCATGTCTCTTTGGAGACATGATCGCCCAAGCGTGTTTCACGTATGGCACTTAACTGACTGACTGAATGCTTATATCGCAGAAGTGGAAACTGTTTTCAAAATTTTCTTTAGCAAGCACAATTGTAATGAGAGCATAATATATTAGTCATCTCCATACAAGCCTGTTTTGCTGTATCACAGCTCATCAGTTTGGCTAGACACATCCACTTGCTTCTGGCTGTGATCCAAAGTCAACTGATATATATATATATATTTTTACCCATCCCTTAATGAAGTAAATAGTTAGAGACTTAAATATAAATTATCAATATTTCAGGCTCTCAACATTTACACGTCAATGTAGCTGTTTGGATTGCCCACTTTGTAAACTGTTCATTTTGTTTTTGGTTGCCTTTTTTTTATGCCATGCTTCCTTTAGGACATTAGCACGGGACGGGCTAGCCTCCCATTAGCACGGGACAGGCTAGCCTCCCATTAGCACGGGACAGGCTAGCCTCCCAGAGAGTAAAATACTACGCCTTCCTTGGCCTTACACTCTCGGCGGACCTCAAATGGAATGACTATATTGAATCCATTGCCAAATCTGCTGCTATGAAAGTGGGCTCCCTGTGCAGGGCCCGGAAATTTTTCCCACCTGAATCTATTCTGCACATATACAAATCTACCATCCGCCCGTGTATTGAATATTGCTGCCATATCTGGTCGGGTGCCCCTGCTGCTCTCCTTGGGCTTCTTGACAAAATACAAAGGAGGATCTGTAACGTGGTTGATACTGACTTGGCAGACCGGCTGCAGCCGCTCTCACACCGGCGTGATGTGGCTTCCCTGTGCCTCTTCTACAAGTACTTTCATGGCTTCTGCTCCGATGAGCTTAGATCACTGGTGCCGCCTAAACACGAATTTACACGAGATACTAGATTAGCAACTAGGTCCCACCCTTTTACAGTTAAACAAATAAGATGTAACCGTAAATTCTACTCCAGCAGCTTCTTTTCTCGCGCTTCCCGCCTGTGGAACTCCCTTCCACAAGTCTGCTTTCCCGACAGTTACAATCTCCAGGTGTTTAAATGTAGGGTCAATAGACACCTCCTATCACACTAACTCCCAACTATTCTCACAACACTCTCATCTACCCAACCCTCATTCTCGGTATCCTTACCCGCCTATCACCCACCCTCTGTCATTTCCTATATTTAATCAGCCTTTCTCCACTCTACGTAGCCCCCTGCACAGTAGTGGCAGTGACATGCCTTGCTCGGGGTGAAACGCTTATAAAAAAAAAAAATAAAATAAAAAAAAAGTGGAATGGTTTCCCAGGGTCTTTCCTGAGACAGACTGTCACCAAAGGCTTTGAGAGCCCTGTCTACTCTGCTATTTAATCAATGCCTGAGTGAAAAAGAGAAGAGGTTGCTTTATACGTTTCTGAGGGGCATTTGTGTGAAAGTGAATGCAACTAACTGGGCCATTACATTCACATATCGTCAAATATCCTTGGGAAAGGTATCAGTCCATCTCTTCTCCTCCCAGTGTTAAATTCTTCTGAGTATAAATTTCTTCTTGAAAATACTTCTGTTTGTTTGGGCCCCACGTCTGGATCAATCAATGACAACTGGAGAAATGTTGTTACCACGATGACGAGAATGTTAGGCTGGTGACAAACATAAAACTTCATAAATTCAGCGACCTCGCTGTGACCGCTACGGCAATTTTCTTAAACTTCTTGGCCGACCATTAACCTTTAAAATCTGCAACAAATCAGGGCAACGTTTCAACTCTTCAAATCATAAATCACTCTCTCCTCTGAATTTCAACTGGTTTGCACCCTTCAGCAACTAAAACTTGATAACTGACTTCTGGAGTATGCTTCTAGGTCAGCCATCTTTGTTAATCTCTAAAACTCTCAAAGTTTTTTTTTCAATCTGCAAAAAAAAAATTTAAAAAAAAGTAAGCTTCTATCTGTATTAGAATTCACCTTATTTATTGAATGATACTCGTAAAATATTTTATTTTCCTTTTTCATACAAAGACATGTTTGGCAACATGCCATGGATTAGGAGGTTGTTTGGTCAGTTTTAATCCCCTCTCTTCATTGGGGAGACCCGATTTTACTCAACCATATGCTTCAATGGTTATGATCTGACTCCTACAAAATTTTAACTGCTGGCTTGATATCACTTTCGTGCCATTGACAGCTGTCTTCTGGTACAAATATATCTAGGACAGGAGTTGGCATTTGACCCCTGTAGACAAAATAAAAGTCCAAATCCAAAAATGTTTTCCTTTTTGTGCACCTGGCTGATCTTTTTCTGCAAAAGACATTTCACACATATTTCAAAATCTGTCACCAAGCGCAAATACACTTCATTGCCAAAAATTTCATGATTCGCAAAAGTATCATTCAACGAATAGGTTTCAGTTTTAATCCACAGAAAGTTGTAAAAAAACAAAAAAGCAAAAAAATAAATTCATCATAATCTTTTCTCTTCTTGAACCTTGCTTTTTTTTGTTTTATTTATGTCCTTTTTTTCAATCCTCCCAATTCTCAGTCTTCTCTTTCACTTACTGTAACCCCCACCCCCTGCGTAACCCCACTACCTTGCTTTTTTTTCATTCAAACTATTGCCCGGTTTACACTCCACCCACATCTATTGAACAAGTTAAGAGGCTCATCCCTTGTTCAATGTTTAGGATGTGGTTTCCAGCTTTCTCTTTTCCAAGCTTTTACTCTTATTTTTTTTCTTTTCTCTTTTTTTTTTTTTTTCAATTGGAATAGATAGACTAAACTATCGCCTGGTTCACACTCCACCCACGTCTATTGAATGGGTGAAGAGGCTTACCCCTTGTTTCCTGTTTAGGATGTGGTTTCCGGCTTTCTCTTTTCAAATCTTTTCACTCTTATGTAGCCCCCTTCACGTCAGTGGTGTTACCGCCTTGCTCAGGGTGATATGATTAAAAAAAAAAAAAAAAAAAAAGAATTTCCTTTTCTTTTTTTTTCATTTCATTCAAATGAATTTTTCCTTTTTTCATTTCATTCAAATGAATTTTTCCTTTTTTCATTTCATTCAAATGAATTTTTCCTTTTTTAAATATTTCAATTTTTTTCCCCCCCTCTAGGATGAAGGGTGGCTGATGGGAATCAAACAGTCCGATGGCGCAAAAGGTGTCTTCCCAGAAAATTTCACAGTCAGGCTTTCTGGATAACCTTTACTAATTTTGCTTTTATTTCGGTTGATGCAAATTATTTCTGCTGCCTCTTTACTGTGCACATTGCTGCAACCACCGTTGTCACTGCTTCTATTTGACCAAACTGTCTCCAGTGTCCAATGATATTCTTTGGTCAGCTGCAAAATCACTGCCATCATCTTCAAAGAAAGATCTGATTGGTCATTATTTAACCAATCACAGCTCCCTGTCACCTCTTGAAATTGAAGCATTACTCAAAGGGACGTCACTTTATTAATACTCACATCTATATGTGTTTGCATGAACATATATAAATGTATATTCAATATGACAATTACATGTCCATACACTTATTTTTACACACATTAATTAGATGGATATCTGTAGATTTCCCTATTGAAAGGAGGTTTTTAATTTTCCAAAATGGAAATAATTTCTACAATTTTAAACGCAAATGTTGTTGATATATACAGATTATGGAAGAAACAATTTTAAAAAATATACAGGCAAGTTTTTATTTTTGTTTTTAAAGTAAACACATTTCCATCTGTTCAAAGAATATATAAAATACCTGCACATTAAGTTAATAAGACAGTAGCTCTGTTATATTACACTGAGCACTTAATATTTATTAATATTATTCTCACTGGTAGCATGACACAATCTTTGTGTTGAGTAGAGATAGGCTGTTATATAATTTAAATTTTAATAAATTATTAATCCCCATTTATTTTAAATATAAAATATAAATCCCATCTATTTTAAATAAAAGTTTTTATTATTTCTTGTTTTTTAACAGTAATGAGCATATAATATGTGGACTGCACCAGCATTGAGTTAATCTAAATTTTAATAAAAAGTATCTGGTTATTCAACAGTTTGTTTCTACTTAGCACCTGAAGATTGCATTATGAGGAATAATATTCATATTTATTAATATGAGTAGTTGATTTATTTTATATTTTCAAAAGGAACAAAAAACAAGCCTACCACTCACACTTGTTATATATATATATATATATATATATTAGATGTGTATGTGTGTGAAAGACAAAAAGAAAGCTCATTTTAGCCAATGCATTTTGTCTTCTGAGGAACTTTGTCAAGACAAATTCAAGGATTTTACTTTGTAAAATGTTAGCTTAGATAAGTTTTCCACTTGTCTTTATTCATAGTCCTTTTTCTATCTAAAAGATTTTACATACACACACATTATATACACATACACTATTTTATGTAACTTCACCTACATTCCACTTAATTAACTTGCCTTGTTATATTTTTATTATTAACCCACCTTTGGATTTTACCAGTGTTTCCCATTTATTTCTAACATTAAACAATCTCTATTTGCTATCATTTAGCAGAAACTGAATATATGATCTTGTTAAAAAAAAAAGGAAAATGTTTATTTCTCAAAATTTTAGCTTTTGTTGAAAACAAAAGCACAGAAGGTTAAAATCAAGGCCGATTGTTAAAAGAAAAAAAAAAACCACTAACAGCAATTGGTCTCGTTTTAACATGAAGAGGATGATAATTGTTATTCCCTTTGAAACCTTCTGACCACTTTATTTTAAATTCTATGCACGTCTGAGGGACTTTACTAGTAAGTAAACTATGAAAGTCAGTCTGGATTTATGAGAAGAATCGGTAGCCTTATACATAGCTGATAGTGTGTGAATCTTTTTTTAAAAGATGATCTCCCTTGGTAAACAGATCCTTTTTTACCCACCATCATTCATTGGAAGGGTTTACAATCATCATGGCCTTTGCAGAATCCATTACAAAACATTGCTTGAAGAAACAGGCATAAAAATATGCAAGTTATTTTTTATTATTATTTATTTTACTCCCATAAAGCCAATATCTTTCTGTCTGTTAAAAAAGAAAAAAAATAAGTGTCTATAATAATTTTTCAGAATTTTTTTTTTTTAAATATATATTTTTAAAATTAAATTTTTTTTTTAACTTTTTTTTTTTTTATGGAAAAAAAAAATTTCTTTATAACTTACCTTTTTTTTAAAATCTATTTTGCTTTTTGTTCCACTTTTACCCTAGTTTTTCTTTTTATAACATTTTTGAGAATCTGATGATTATATGAACTCTATGCACATTTTTTTTTAACACCGAAATCAAATGGTTTCTCATTTTCAAAATCATTTTACATTTCAGTGTACCTATCAACTTATTCACTGTGAAGTAAGATTTAACTTTCTTTTAAAAAAAAAAAAAAAATTAAAATTAGCTTCCAATAAAAAGGAGATTGAAAATAAACTAGTCTAATGATTTCATTTTTACTCAAAAATGACCCATATACTTGACTAATAACGATTCTTCAACATTATCTTTGTTGTTATTACCACAGCGTTGCAGCCATTCTACAGGCGTCTTTTGATCTGGTTACCCTTCCAGATACCTGAAGAAAATCCAAGAGCACGATGGCCAAAACATTGTGGTAATAGCAACAAAGATGAGATATTAGAATGTAAACGTTCTTACTCTAGAAATTCTGAGAGAAAGAATTCAGTTAATTCTTTGAATCTAGAATTTACGAAAAACAGATTCTATTATTTTACACTATATGTGAACAGTTGTCCTCATCTTTGTTGTTGTTATCCGAACATTTTAGCCATTGTGCCTTCCGGCCTAGGTAACCTACAGTGAATTCTAAATTGAACGTTTTATTTAATCTATGAGGGTAGACTGTTCTCATTCCAGTGGCCACAGATTTAATAGTTGGTTCGAATTGGAATTTCCTGAAGGTTACCTGGAATGCACAACAGTCAAAATAACAAGTATGTGGATAATAGTCTGCGTGTAAATAACTCCTCACCCCGGAAATTCAGACAGTAATGGATTATACTCTTTAAAAACTTCCTGAAGAAGAATTTTTGTTAGAATTTATACTAGAAAATGGTAAGAATAGGAAGGAGTCTTTTAACAGAGAGTAAGACTAAAGTACACAAAAAAAAAATTTGATTTTCAAAATTTGCAGAATTAGACACCAGTGAAAAACTCTAGTGTCAAAATGAAAATCCTCTTGCATAAACAACTGTTCTAGACTAGGTTTGGTTTTATCAAAAGATTTAAGCGATTATATTCCCCGGCCTTCCTCGGGTATCGGTTGCATTCATACGATCCATGTGACTGTTTTCCATTTATTATTTCATGTCCAGTAACCTTTCTTAGGAAGTTCATTAATCATCAATTGCATTTTACGATTCCACTCTTTTTCTCCATGACTCTGCCTAATCCTGGGATTGAAGAGATTGAACCATTGTCTTCCAAAAGAACAAATGTATGTGAACATCGCCTTTATCTATTTGGCCCTAAAATCTCATCTTTGGAAGTCACAGGTTCAATCCTTGAGTCAAATAGTATAGTGTAGGAACATACATTCTGAAAGTTTCTAGAAAATAAAATAAAAATTACATGCCAGTTAAGGAATGAGAATAACATACCTCAAATAGAGTTCTCTTCAAAATTATATATATATATATATATATATATATTGATAGTTTTTGGTCCTAATAGGGTTAGACCAGTACACATTTGTATTAAAAAGTGTTCTATACAATTATATTGTAGAACTTTTGAATATTTTTCATTTTTAAACGAGTTATTTCGCTACCTTGGTTTCCACCATGAGTGGTTTCTTCAGGCGATTTTTAATAACTTAAATTTTTATTAAAAATCGCCTGAAGAAACCACTCAGTGGAAACTAAGGTAGCGAAATAACTCGTTTAAAGATGAAATATATATATGTCTTTATAGCCTTCCCTCTGAAAACTGAAGCTGTACCATTTTTTTTTTTTTTTTTTTTAAATCATTTCACCCTAAGCAAGGTGATAGTGCCACTAAGAGTAAACAGAACCCAATCTAAACATGAAACAAGGGATAAACCTCTACTCCTGTTCTAATTCACACTAAGCAAGGAGCTACTGGAAGTGAAAGAGAATGAACAGGAAACAAGGGATAAACATGTATTCCTGTTCAAAAAGCCAGAAAGGAGTATGAATTGAGCAATAGGTGACCCTATCTATTCCTATTGCAGAAGGAGAAAAATAATTATTAAAAAACAATTCAGAGTTCAGGTAGAGACATTAGAAATATCAAGCTAGGACTCGGAAACCAAATCCTGAACAGGGAACAAAGGTTAAACCTTTACTCTTGTTAAAAGAAAAAAATAAAATAGGGAAAGAGTAAATAAAATGTAATACCTGAGGATAGTCGGAGAGTCTAGTTGATTAAAACATAACAGAAAACATAATAAATAAATGGTCTAAAAGTCAAATATAGTCTAAGAAATTCTGACATTTTTTTCTCTCACCTAAAATGCTTGCCTACAAAATGTAGAAATAGTTACATATGCTGGGCTTCCATAAAAAAAAAAATTTAATTTATATTTTAAAGCTTTTACTTTTTTGTTGGAAATAAATTTTGCTGATGTAAAAAAAAAAAAAAAAAAAAAATTAAAAAAAAAAATGAATTCAAAACATAGATATTAAATTATAATTCCATGTTTTGAATTCATTTAAATTATAATTCTATCAAGGTGAACAGAATTTCCACTAATAAAGTGCTTGATTGTTGTCTAGAGAAATATTAAAGTTCAATATTTCTCACTTGCCAGGACTTCTGGACTGAAGTTTCTTATCTAAAGTCCACACAATTGAGAAATTACAAAACTCAGCATTGACCTCCGATAAGTATTGAACTTTATTATTTCCAAGTCAAAAAAAAAGAAAAGTATTTTAGAAAATGTATTTTTACAATTCAAGGTTAAATTTATACAATTTTCATTTCATAGAAAAATTAATTTTAATAATGGCTATGAACAATAATTTTTCTCTTTCATCCCCCCCCCCCCCCAATGGTCCCCTTTAAATTTTTTTTTTTTTTTTACTATGAACTTTGATCAAATCTAATATCTGTTGCCTATCTCTGCTGAAAAACTCATTAATTCACAAAGCCAACCTGTTAGAAAAAGAAGCATTATATATCATTTGATTTGATTTTTTTCTAACAAAACAAACTGAAATTTAAAGACATTTTTAAAAAATTATACAATTGTTTTTTATTATTATTATTATTATCATAGAATTATAATTGCCAGAACCTATTCAAGATCACAAGTTTATTGCATTCTTTCTGTTTCCAAGAAGGGGGCTGTAAAAGCTTTATATATATTGTCTCGAATACATTCAAGTGAACGTCCAAATATGCCAAACGCAGAAGTGCGAACATATCTTTATGATAGGACAAAGCGTACCAAAGACTATTTAACAGTGTGTCTCACTTCTGAATCAAACTCACTTTTACTTGATCGTATTAGAGACAATATATATTTAGTCTTTCCAGCCATCCCTCTATAAACAGAAAGAGTGAATTTTGGACTTGAATGTAAATTGCCTGTGATTTTGAGGTTTTTGTCTTCACTTAATTTTAGTGCTGACCCTCTAAATTATTCCCCAGACTATCAGAATAACGACACCCGTATCAGTTTTTAATGCCTACAATGGATGCACGTTTAATGTTCAAATAACTACGTCAAATTACTTTTGAAAAAATACGTATATTTAATGTGTAAAAAGAAAATCATAAATATTTTCTCAGATGTGATTTCAAAAAGTCTTCCAGGAAGAAATGATCGTTATCATCGGATTCAAGATTTTATTTATAATCATTCACGTTTATCCATGGGTTTCACTTGTCTTAACTTTCTATGGAGATGCATTGAACGTTTGCATCCAGGTTTCAATTTGGTTTTTTATCCCTAGATTTGTAATTCTTCCAAGAACGTTTGCATCCAGGTTTCAATTTGGTTTTTTATCCCTAGATTTGTAATTCTTCCAAAATTATTTTCCAGTCAAAAACACATTTATCTATTTGTATAGTTACTCTTTTTCGCCACGATATAAGTGCTGCCACGGATACGCCGGTAGGAATTTCCCATTTTATAAAATAAGAAAAAGAAACTTTTTAAAAATGCAAAAATAATCATGGTGGATGTTAATTAAACACTCTGTTGTAACCTTGTTTGGTTATTGTTGTGAGCTAAAAGGTTGGTCATGTGTTGTGGTATCGTCTTGGATCTTGGTATATTATTACAGTTAGTTGTGGATTTATAGTAATAGTTACGAAGTGATATTTCAGTATCTTGCTATTTGCATATCTCGCAAATAGTAATGTATTAAGAGGTTCCTCCTGATAATGCATAGTATGCTCAGTTGGAAGCTTCCTTTAAGATTTCAGTCGGTTAAAAACTTAATTGGGCGATTAAAGCTTATTGCTTTACTTGCCCACAGTCGATTAAAAAACTTGCAATTCAAATATAGAAAAAGTAAATCTGATCCCTTTTACAACCCAAATGTATGCCACTGAAGATTCACAAGTTACTTAGAATGACCTACAATGACATTATCGAACTCTTTGGTCTTATGCATGGCACCTGATTTACAATTAACGCTTCCAGAGTGGAGCCAAAATGTCTGTTGCCCAGATTAAAGACACTCACAGATTTTTAGAAACTCATTTGGAAAAATATTATCCTTGATTCAACATCTATATTTCCTCCCTGCTTATGAATAGTAAAAAATATTTGAAAGAAAAAAAAAATAAGCATACTTTTTTCAACCATACACCGAAAAAAATTATACAAGTAATTTTTTTTTTTATAGAACATCATTGAGAAAATCAGATTTATTTTTTTCATCTATAAGATGGAGGTCAAACAGAAGAAAGAAACTACGAATTTAGGCACCTTCACTGAATTGCCAAGAAAAAAACAAAAAAAAAAAAACAAAACAAAACAGCATATCATGATGTTAAAAGGGCCCAAACTTAATAAAAACAAAATTTTATCATCAAAATGTTATTCTATTATTAAGTGAAAAGATCAAATTTTGTTATATTTTTAAAATTTTTAAAATCCTTTCTAACACATTTGAAATTTTTTACTAGCTCCAAAATCATTTTACTCAACCAACTCCATTTTCTTAATAGTCACCTTACGTAAACATAATGTGAATTGCTGACGGAAAACAAAAAATGAAATTTCAAACATGTTAAAAAGGATTTAAAAAATGAAAAAAAAAAAAAAATTTGAACTTTTCTCTTAATAATAGCATAAACATTTTTATGATAAAACTTTGTTTTTATTAAGTTTGAGTCCTTTTAACATGATATGCTTATTTTTTGACAATTGAGTGGAGGTATCTAAATCCGTAGTTTCTTTCGTCTTTTTGACTACAACCACCATCTCATAGATGTTAAAAAAAAAAAATGTGATTTTCTCAACAATTTTCTATAAAAAAAAATTACTTGTATAATTTTTTTTTTCTTTCTTTCTTTTAAATGTTTGTTTTTACTTTTCATAAGCAATCTGGGTGACCGAGACATTTTAGCTTCACTCTGGAAGCGTTAATTAAACAAATGTTTACACTGACCAGGATGATAAAAGCAAGACCAAAGAGTTCAATAATGTCATTGAAGATTCACAAGTTACTTAAAATGACCTACAATGGCATACTTTTGGGTTGGGTTGGGTTTTTTTTATATTTGAACGGACACATTTTATTATTTCATTGGTTTTTTAATCAACCACAGGCGAGTAAAGTAATAAACTTTAATTGCCTGAGTCGATTGCATGAGTGAAATCTAAAAGCGTGTGTGTGTGTGTGTGCGTGCGCATGCGCACACACACACACACACAAAATGTTATTCTCACTCATCGGGACAAACAAACAAACTCTGATGAGTGAAAACATCATATTGCAATCTTCAGACAACATATATAGCATTTTCTAACATTGTTTCATGTTAAAATACTCACAGGAGTGTTTGGCAAATTTTAGTCTATGCTTGGTAATTGTCTAGACTGCGTTACAAAAAGTATATTTCATTAAAAATGACTGATAAGGTATTTCTGCCAAGTTTCTAATAAGAGATACTATGAGATTTCTTCACGGTTGACCAAATCCCCAAAGCAAATTTCTTGTTTGCAATTGGGTATTGACCAATGGGGTCAGAAGAAACAAACGAAAGAAAACCTGTGTACCAATGCTAAGTTCAATCACAGAACTGTTGTGAACAGCCCAGCAGGCAACACAACAAAAATGGGCTCAGAAATCCAACCTTCTCCTTGCAATAGCAAAAAAAAAATAAATAAATATAAAGCACTTTTACTCACCAAGTTCACAAGCTGTCCTACCCAGTAAGCAAAAAAAAGTGGCCTTCATTTACTGAATTTATTGTTTCCTCCCTCTTTTTTTTGATTGGCCTCACCAGACATGAAGGAAAGAATACTAGAATAGCTTCTCTGATACTTATAGCCGCTCTTTTTGTGCAAACAATTTTCTTTGTTATAATGCTTCCACTATTGAAAAGATCAAATGAAGTAATGTCATTTTAAAAATCAAACAATTAGGATTAGAGAGGGGGGATGGATGGATGGTTGGCTGGCTGCCCAAATACACAACTTAATCCACATGTACACATAATAAATCAATAGAAAATTCAATTGACTTGCATTCATGATTGGCTTCAAAGTTTCACATAAATCACTCTTCAGAGTCAAATGTTTGATTGAAAGACTCATCAATATTTGTCTATATTTCTGAGATGAGGGATTTACATTATTCAGACTGTCGTCCTCATCTATATTGCCATATTTAGCCTCGAGTGATTGAAAGTACTGGTTGGATCCAATGACCCAATGAGTTGTGAGTTTAGTACCTGATGACAGTAGTGGCAAACAAAAACTTAGTCAAGTTAAAAGAGAGATGACTAAGACAACTAGAAGTGGCATGACTCATGGAATGAGAACAATCTACCTCAGTCACCTGAAGAAGTCTGGAGCATACAACAGCCGAAACATCATGAATGTAGCAAAAAAGATGAGGATAAGAGTCTGAAAAAAATGTAAATAAGTCTTGTCAAATCTTGTATTGATATGCCTCAGCACAAACATGAATCTAAATTTTGAAGAATTAAATTTAGAATCAGTTTAAAATGCTTTATACAAAGTGCGATGGGTAATTTGCCTTTGTTTTTTATTTTTATGTGTGTAGTTTTTGTTGACTGCAGTGTAGTCAGTTGGGCCCCCATGAGAAAGAGTACCATGATGCAATTCACTCCACCAGAAATTTTCAAATGGTATGCTATACTGCTTGACATTTGCGCCAGTAGCTCAAATACGAACATTTGAGAGTGTTTTGGTGTCAATCTGAGGACAGTGCAGAGGATTTAGAAAGAGTTGGATGAGTCTAATGGTGATTATGAAGGTACAGCAACTTGGAAAACTCATTCTGATAATAAAAAAAAACAAACCCTCATGAATATTTCGATGTGGGTCTCAGACTCTACATGGAGTGCCTCAAGAAGATAGTGCTAATGGAAGACCCCATACCACACAAGCATGGCTGTCAGACAATTTCTGCAACCACATCACTCCTATCTGGCCACCTAACTCCTCACACTACAACCCCCTTGTGAAGAACACGGTTGAGCAAAAATTAACATAATTCCTAGTAACATCAGAACAAAACTGAAGGCAAAGATTATGGCACCATTCACTTACTTAAATGAGGAGACCATCCAGAGGAGTTCCAGGAGATCCCAAAGTTGCTTGGAGGTTGTGGTTGAAAATGGCAATTTTATTGAAATACTAAAGAGTAACTTTTAAAGATATTTTTTTGTGTAATTTTGATAAATATATCTGTTAAAATGAGATGTCAGTGTTATTTTTTATTTAGGCATAATTTATCCATCGCACCATGTGTGAAAACTTATATATATATATATATAAAAGAAATTATTGATGAAAAATGTTTTGAACATTGTTTTTCTTTATTCTTAAATATTCCTGATCAAATTTGCGGTGCCTGTTACATAGTGAAGGAAAATGTTTTTTAAGTCATCAGATTGCTATGTTTAATTTAATGAATCCATTTTGAACTCTACCTGTTAAATTTGTTTTTGTTGTACATTCCCAAATCACTTGTGTGCCATGACCTATTTTGAATTTTTTTTTTTTTTTTTTTTAATTTCCTTGTTTTAAAATTACTTCTGTTTGTATCCAATTCGTGTCACTGGACTTTCCACCAGCCGATGAACTTTCCATACAAACTGTTCTTTATTATGTAATGCAAATACAAAAAAATTAGACTACTTCCGACATCAGTTCTGGGGTCAAGGGAGATAATTTTTTTTTTTCCTAGCTTTTGTTGAATTTTACTAAAGAAAAAGAAAAACTGACTTTGTTTTACTTTCTTATAAATTTCAATTTGTTATATTTATTCAGTTAAAATTGTATCAATTTGTTTTTGAATTCTTTTAAAACTTGTTTCATTTATTTATTTTTTTTAAAACATTTCCGTTTCTATTGAATTTATCGCTTTTTTCTAATCCAATTGCTACAATAAATGAGACTAATAACTTTTCTGAAAATTATTCAGAAATGATTTTGAATATGAATTTTTTAAAAATATTTTAATGACTGCATCCTGGTTGTTATCCTGAGGTATCTTCAGGATTTCAATAACCTTCTCTTTCAGATTTTCATTTTTTAACCCCCCCCCAGCATTATTACCAACATTTAAATGCAGAGTACAGCATATCAGTATTAACTGCTTAATAACCAATTGTAAAGTGCATAATTTGGGGAGGAGGGATTCTTTTTACTAATTTAAAAGATAAATCCCCCCCCCCCCCCATGCAATATGAAGTTTCTGGAAGTTTCTAGTAATTATTGGCAAATGCAATTTGCCAAGTAAAATGTTGAAATTGAAATTCATTTACTTTTTCTACCTTATGAAAAACAAGCTATGGGCTTTTGTGGTGGGATTACCTGTTTGCAGTTGTGACTCTTCATTTGGTGCTGACAGTATGAAGAAACGAAAATAAATATGTAATGAGAATTCATCTCTGAGCTATGAAAACCAGTTTTTTGGGGTTTTTTTTGAGTACTTAATTATTCCCCAACCCTCGAAAATACTATATCATCTTCCACAGATGTTCTTCATTACAAAACCAGAACTGCAATTGAATTCATTCTCACAGGGAGAATGCAAGGTCTGTTCATTTTCTTTTTCTCCTCGACTTCCTGTGAATTGGTGCAATAAAGATATTTCTCAAAGGAAAGACTTTGTTTTCTTTGAAACTTACAACCCTTTTCATGTTTGCTTGACATCCAGTTCACACACCTCTTAAATCCTTTTTATACAAACTAGATGTTTATCTCTTGTTTCCTGTTGCTTCTTTCACCCCCAGTGGGACCTTCCGTCTTAGCAATTAATATTTTGGCATTTTCTATAGTTTTGGGAAGGGTCATTAACATTCCTGCAGCAGGTAGTATAGCTTACATGTTACCAGTAGCAAGTCTAAGCCTACTGATTTGACGTCATACTAGCAATTCAGAAATCTAAGCCTACTGATTTGACGTCATACTAGCAATTCAGAAATCTAAGCCTACTGATTTGACGTCATACTAGCAATTCAGAAATCTAAGCCTACTGATTTGACGTCATACTAGCAATTCAGAAATCTAAGCCTACTGATTTGACGTCATACTAGCAATTCAGAAATCTAAGCCTACTGATTTGACGTCATACTAGCAATTCAGAAATCTAAGCCTACTGATTTGACGTCATACTAGCAATTCAGAAATCTAAGCCTACTGATTTGACGTCATACTAGCAATTCAGAAATCTAAGCCTACTGATTTGACGTCATACTAGCAATTCAGAAATCTAAGCCTACTGATTTGACGTCATACTAGCAATTCAGAAATCTAAGCCTACTGATTTGACGTCATACTAGCAATTCAGAAATCTAAGCCTACTGATTTGACGTCATACTAGCAATTCAGAAATCTAAGCCTACTGATTTGACGTCATACTAGCAATTCAGAAATGTGGTCCAGTTTCCTTTTAAATCATTTTCCTAACCTGGAAGATGAGCAACTGGACAGAAAATGGCGTGTTGATTCATAAATATTTCATGTGAAGGTGAAAGAATTGTCATACAGGTAGACAGATTCGTTAAATGTTAATTTTACAAAAGTTAGTGACAAAAATAAGCAACATGGTTTAATGGTAAGTACAATTGTGACTATATAGTGAGTTCAGTCCTCACGAGCTTCCCCATAATTTTGCACTTGTGCCAGATATAACAATGTTGAGGCAATTTATATTAAGTCTAAGCGGCCTTCTCTTTGTATAGAGACAGGGTCTAAAATATTGATTACCCAGTAGTAATTTTTTTCTTCTTGCTCTCCTTCCACACTTTTTTTTTAGTTATTGTGTGCATATTTTTGGCCTTGATTGGCACTGAGGAGGAAGGATTGATAACTGGTTAACCCCTGCCCTTCTACCCTACTTAGTTTTTTATATATATTTTGTGTATTTAGGCAGCAAACTTTCTTTTAGATGTATCAGATTTGCAATTTATTTGATCTGACATATATATCACACACACACACACTAGCAGTATAGCCCAGCCTTGCTCGGCTGTAATGAAAGCTCCTGAAGCTCAAACTCTTTTGATGTGGCACGAAAGACTAAAAAGCAATAGTTGTTTCCAGTTAAAGCGAAACTGTAGATTGAAAGAAAAATGAATGGATGTAAGTCAAATTTTGATTTCCTGGTATCAATATCAAATAAGTTTTTTTTTTGTCGTAAACTGAATTTTGAAGGATAAATAAGGCCTCTGAGTAAATGGTATCATGGCTGAGACTAAGAACTACAATTATACCTACTTAGAGCCAAACCCGAAGCAAAAACTAAAATAAAAGGGTTGAAAAAAAAAATACAGACATACAAGCAGATAAACAGACACACACAAACATCTTGCCTTTCATATATATATAAATCGATTTTCTGCACTATTGTAAGAACTGCCAGCTTGAAACTTCCAATATCATTTCTTAGTCTATCAATGTATCAAATTTGATTAAAATCAGACCACTCCTTTTATAACCCGATTTTTTCGATTATCGATATTTATCGGGGGCACTTTGACACAAAACCTAGCTAAGAACACTCGCAGACGCTTATAATACAACTGTGTAAATTTTCAAGAAGATTGGTTCAGCCGTTTTGGAGTCTATAGGTAATGGACACGGACACACAGAGACAAAGTCCCATTTTTTTTTTTTTTTTTTTAATCATTTCACCCCGGGCAAGGCGCAAATGCCACTGATGTGCGAGGGGGCTACATAACTGAAAGAAAATTATAAGTTTAGACACACACACACACTAGAAAAAAAATTTAGATATTCCACAATTTCATGGGTAATACATATTTCACAGCCAAACATGTTGCTTGACAGATGAGCAGCAGGTTTGGCTGCAAAATATATATTACCAATGAAATTGTAAAATATCTAAATTTTTTTTTTCTAGATTAGATTACTATGTTAAATTAAATAAATAAATTTAACATTGAGTTCGTCTATCAGAATTTACCCGACTTAAATACCAAATATTCTACGTTTTTATATATATATTATAGTAAATTCATATTACATTTAGGGAGATAGCTATTTCAACATGTCATGCATTGTTAACGGTAAAATGAAGGGAATTCTTGTACCGGAAGCAAAAGGTTAGTAAAGGAAGGAAGTGAGGAATTTTGATCAAGAGAAGAAAATAGTAGTAATCTTCCTTTGGGAATGGAAGGTTGGTAATTTGCCTGTGGGGAGTCAGGGGTAGGGAAAAACTTCAGGTTCTCCAAATTTAAATTCTAATCCTTGTAAAAAGGCAAAACATTATGAATAATTTTTTATTTTTTTAATCATATCACCCCGACTAAGGTGGTAACGCCACTGAAGCACAGGAGGCTATGTAGGAAAGAAAAGATTGGAAAAGAGAAAGCCGGAAACCACATCCTAAACAAGGGATGAGCCTCTTCACCTGTTCAATAGACGTGGGTGGAGTGTGAAACGGGCGATAGTTTAGTCTAAAAGTATAACTGAGGGAGTTTAAATCTACTTAGGTGACAACACTTGCTTATTATATATAATAAAATTTTGCACCCACCTGAATAGATGATTTACGATTTCAATTTTGGATAAAAGATGCTTATAGCATTTATCGAGGCAAAACTAAAGATAATGTGTTGTTTATATTTTTCTCATTTATTCAAATGTTTTGTATCTGTAGCAACAGTTTCCTCAAACACTTATAGTCCGAAATATATTAAAGCCGGTTAGCGCTGTACTTATCATGACTCCGAGCAACTGAGGATGCCAGTGAATCTCTTTGATGTCGTTCTGACCCTGATGAAGAAAGAGTAACTGGGGAGGGATGTCTGGATTCTCATCACTGCTACCTTCACCTTCTGTGTCCCTCTCTACGGCCAAATCCCAAATTGAGATCATGTCATCAGCTCCTGAGACAGCAAACACACTGTTATCTATGGGGTGCCATTCCACTGATGTGATGGGGGCTTTATGGTGCTTAAATGTTGCACAAGATTTGCCTTCCTGGGAAAAAAATAAAAAATTAGCCATTAATTTCATGTCCAGGGTGGCGATAAAGTCACTAGACAGTTACTTATGTTACGTGTTAGAAGCTGTAACAAAAGAAAAGTAAATGATTTACCAAAACACAGAGCGAAATCACAAACAAATATTTAATACAAATATTTAATTTTAATAGAAAAAAAAAAAAATAGAATTCAAAACCGAAAACCAAGGTTTAGGCTGTACTAGGTCTACAGGTGAAGTGTTTCGAGGGAGAAGAAGAAAGTGAGAGTCAAGTATTTTTAATACGTTATGGCTAGTGAATTATGTGCTGTTACTGGAAATTCACAAATATACATATTTTTTTTGTTTGGTCAATGAAAATATTCAAACTATTTACCAGTTTAGTTCCAGGAGGTCCTTTTTTTGTTTTTTTGTTGGTTGATAACTTTTCATAGAGATTCTTTCAGCTGGATATAATAATCCATGAATCAAAAGCTGGAGTTGATAATACCAGAAATTCTTTTTTTTCTTTTTTTTTTTTTTACACAACTGACAACTCTCTTCCAAAAACTTATTTTTATAGGGGCTAGCACCTAATTAGCATATTTCTCGACGTTTCCCGAATCATCTAGTTTTTTCTCGAATATACTGGAATGATCCAGAATCTTCCAAATGTTCTATTTCTAATGTCTCTATTTGATAAGTACTTCATGAATGAAACCTTTTTTTTTTATTAACAAGTAGGACTCAGTAGAATCCCTTACTATAAATTTTAATCTTTTTGACTTTAATATTTTATATAGAAATGCACCCCGGTAACCTTTATAATAAAAAACAAAGCAAAATCAGAAAAAAGATGGAGCAATACACACAACACTGAAGAAGCAATTTATTCAAGATGCAGTTGCAGACTAGGCACCACATTCATTTGTGGTGTGACATTTGTTAAAACTTTCTCTCCCATAGCAGGGAATGCATTAAAATAGGTGGCTTGCAGTTCAAATAGTATCAGTAATTAATTTACTTTTTAGTCACCATTTTGTTATTAACGAGAATTAACCAGAATGATTTTAATACTAAATTTCTGAACTGTTGATTGATTTGTCTTAAATATTGTAACTGCACAGTGACTTTATTGCCCCCCCCCCCCCGTATATAATATAATATGGATTTAGGTAGCAATCCTTCTTTTATACAAGTTTCATTAAACATGACTTTCAACCGTGTACTGTGATTAAGCTTATTTTTCTTTAATTTTTCTTGTGTTTATGTTAATGTTCTTTTTTCTGGACATAAAATGCATAAAGACTCTAAATGTTCTGTGTATCCAAGTCATTTCAGCTATTTTTTTAGCCATTATCAAGGATGATTTTTATTTTTAACTGAATGTATGAGTTTTATTTTATGTATGTACTAGCAGTATAGCCCAGCATTGCTTTACAACTAATCCATGGTCCTGGAGCTCAGACTCTCTGGACGTTGGCACGAAAGACTAAAAAGCAATAGTTGTTTCCAGTTAAAGCGAAACCGTAGACTGAAAGAAAAATGAATGGATGTAAGTCAAATTTTGAATTCCTGGTATCAATATCAAATAAGTTTTTTCGTCATAAACTGAATTTTGAAGGATAAATAAGGCCTCTGAGTAAATGGTATCATGGCTGAGACTAAGAACTACAATTATACCTACTTAGAGCGAAACCCGAAGCAAAAATTAAAATAAAAGGGCTGAAAAAAAGTACAGACATACAGGCAGAAAAACAGACACACACAAACATCTTGCCTTATATATATATATATATATATAAAAAATATAAAATCGATTTTCTGCACTATTGTAAGAACTGCAACCTTGAAACTTCTGAATATCGTTTCTTATGTCTTTGTCTATCAGTGTATCAAATTTGATTAAAATTGGACCACTCCTTTTATAACCTGATTTTTTCGATCATCGATATTTATCGGGGGTACCGCGACAAAACCTAAGAACACTCGCAGACGCTTATAATACAACCATGTAAATTTTCAAGAAAATCGGTTCAGCCGTTTTGGAGTCTAGGTAATGGACACACACACACAAAGTTCTATTTATTATATAAGTTTAGATCTAGATATATTTTTTTTAAATGCTGATGAAACTCTTATACTTGTATTTTCTATTACTGTGTTACAGTTGAAGTGGTTAGATCATTTGTTTTCCAACACCTGGGATCAAATATCATCAAAGGTCAAATGTTAATGGTTGGAGAAGGTGATATTATCATGCAGCAATATTGGAAAGTCACAGAAAATCATAAGACATAGGTTGATCCAAGCCATTGTGAGTGAAATTGGATAGTATGCTAAAGTCACCATGACTGAGGGTTTCAACACACCAGACGTGATTGAAAACGTTATGCCAGATAATGTCCTCTCTTCCAGAATTGGGTAGATGGAACCCTTTAGAAGTCATCAAGGGTTAGAATTCTCTACCTTGAGCAACCATAAAAGCCATGTACAGACAGTCAAACCAAAGAAATTTTTTGTGCCTTAAAAAAAGGAGGGGGGTTAAAATGAAATTAAAACAAATCATCACCTGAAATTGTCTCAAGTCCCAAATCTTAATGACTCCATCATCTCCCCCTGAGACAATGAAGGGGTCATTTCTGTTCCAGTGGATGACATTCACATCTGCCTCGTGGGCATTGCTACAGGTGAGCATGCAGGCCTTAGTTGGAGCCACTCGGGCGTCCCAGATCTTTATACTTTTATCAACAGAGCAAGAAGCAAACACCTGAAAAAAAAAAAAAAAAAAAAAAAAACAAATGCAAAAAATAAGTAAAAACAGTCTTTCCTTCATTTCAGAAATTATTTTCTTAAAATAAGAATTACAATCATAAATAAGTATCACAGATTTTACAAGTACTGGATTACATTGGTTTAAGGAAAATATAGACAATTAAAAATAAAATTCTAATTTGTTTTATTTCTGATGAATTACAATACCCATAGAAATTCCCCTGATTAGTGTAACAGAATATCGCAATAACAATCAAATATAAATGCTGGTCATTATTTTAAGGAAAAGGGTACAATTTTTTTTTTTTAAAAATCATATCACCCCGAGCAAGGCGGTAATGCCACTGATGTGCTGGGGGCTATGTAAGAGTGAAAAGATTAGAAGAGAGAAAACCGGAAACCACATCCTAAACAGGGAACAAGGGATGAGCCTCTACACCTGTACAATAGACGTGGGAGGAGTGTGAACTGGGCGATAGTTGTTTAGCGGACATAAAATTGACAAGGTTTCCCATTTCGTTGAAGCAAACGTCAAAACATATGAAAGTTTTGACTCCCCTCTCTTTGCTATTATGTATGCTTACTTTTTCTTGCTAATACAAAAGTCTCCGATATATCCTTTTCTTACATATTTCCATACAATCAGAAAGAGAATGGTCTGTTATTTATCCAAGGTAATGGGAAGGCAGATATGACTTGAATTAAAAAAAAAAAAATATCAATCAGCTGAATTTTTTTTTCTTTGAAACAAAAGAGTTATGTAATATCAGTCCTTCTATATGGCAGCAAATGCAGGACAATCTTATCAAAGATGAAGGCGAGACTCTCCAAGCAACAGAAACGTGGCTCTACAGAAGGATACTGAGGATACCAGGGACCAAACATGTGAGAAAAGATTTTGGAGAGGATGCAAACAAAAAAGAAACTTATACTTAACATCAGAAAGAGATAGTTGAAGTTTCTAGGGCACATATTGAGGAAAGAAGGCTTAGAGAATTTGATACTCACATGGACAGATTGAAAGAAAGAGGGGATAGGAAAACAATGTATAACCTATGCAATGAGCTTGAGTAAATGGATCGCAGAACGAAGTTGAGGAGGGATGACCCAAAGGCAAAATTTACTAAGAGATAAGAAGAGATGGAAGTTGTGGAGAGCCATGGTTGTCTAAGCCTCAAAGGGCCACAACACAAAGATGTTAGAAAAAAAATGAAAACAAAAAGAAACTTATACTTCACATCAGGAAGAGATAGCTGAAGTTTCTGGACCACAATGAGGAAAGAAGGCTTGGAGAATCTAATACTCATGGGATGGATAGAAGGTAAGAGAGAGAGAGGGGGTGGGGAAGCAATGCAAGACCAATTTGATGTACTTGAGCAAGTGGATGAAAGAGAAATACCAAGTGGAAAAATCTTAAGAACGACCAAAAATAGGGCACCTAAAAAAGAATTACCCGAGAGCAGAGGCAATTAATTTCCTTTATTATCCATGAATTGCCACGACTGCTGCTAGGGTCAGGGTTAGTAATTTCCATTCTCTTTTCTACCAGACTGATTGCCACTGAAGACTATGGAGTACAGTTTATCCTGCTATTTAATCCATAGATTGGTGTTGATTACTGCCTTTCCTTTCATGTGCATTGGTGTGAAAGTGAATGCAATAAAATAGGCCAGGATTTGAATTCTGGTTGCCAACTTCATTTTATGAGTGGATAAATGTTACATGGTATATCAAGCAGGAATTTTTTTTTTTTTTTAACTCCATAATTAAAATTTTGAGTTTTGTTTAACAGCATATCAACCTCTCTGGGTTATTTAATGCCAAAAAGGTGGGGTTTTAAGGTATTTTTTTCTGTTTGATTATAGTGAAAAGGTTGATTTACTCAGATGTTAATGAAAATTTTGTTTTTACTCTTTTTTATTTAAAAAAAAAAATGAAAATGTCTTCTAGTTTTGTGTTAAAAAATGTTTTGCTGAATATAATTTTTTTTTCCCTTCAAAAATGTGTTATGGCAATAATTATTTTCTTCAAAGATGTATTGTCGGGAATATTTTTCCTTAAAAAATGTATACTTTTCTATAAAAGTGTATTTTTGTAGTGTTTTGACTCCAATTTGAGGGGTTAACTATTTGCCCATAGCTGGGACCCTAACAGGTGCTACCACTCTGGATAGGGTGGATCTGAGAACAGCAGCAATTAAGAGGTGGTTCCATTCTCCTCACAACCTCCCAATCAGACGTCTTGCTGCTGGATGTAGTTTAGTGTCATGCCCAGGATCTTTAACTCTTTATAGATTTTGTTAAGATATTGTCTTATAATCTGAGGTGGGGAGGGTACCAGATTAGTTGAAGAGTTTTCTGTACAACTGAGAAACAAATAAAAGGGTATTCATAGTTCAAAACTCAAAAGTGAACTGAGATAGTGAATACCTTCCAAAAGTTAAGCAAAATAACAAGAAATAGGAAAATTTCAATAGAATCAATGAAAAAAGTACTGAACTTTTGTGATATTGAAGAAGTGATTCTTCAATTGCGTGTTCCTTTTCAATTGTCAGGGGGTCACCAGTGAAGCTACAGGATACGTGTTCCTTGAATGTCGAGGGGAGGTTATCAGTGAAACCGTAGGGAGATGGTTAATGTTTATTAATTTGGCCTTGTGTTATACATAATCGAACTTCCTCCAGCTTCGGGTTAGACATAATCAGCAGGTTGGTTGGAGAATGGAATGTGTAGATTTGTGGAAGAATAAAAATATCTGTCCTTCTATATAGCAGGAAATGCTGAACAATCTCTTCACAGACTTGAAACAACAGAAATAGGGTTCCACAGAAGGATGTGGCAGGGGCGATATCACCCCTAAAATAATGATGATAAAGGAGAAAGTGCCGTCAAACAGAAAAAACAAACAAGCGAAAGAGAGACTGTCTTCGAAAGACCAGATGTTGATATGTTGCAAAGACAATCTTTTTGTAAGTATACAAAGGATAACATTACGAACAGAACCGTAATAATTTGGAACTTTTAAAGAGAAATGGATTTTGACACCATAGGACTCGAGGTTAAAATTAACGATGTTTTGATCTCGAACTTTTTTTAATATAATATAACAATAATATTTTATGTCAGATCATTTAATCTGTTGTATGAACATTTCCTCTTCATGACAATGTTAAAACTCCAAAAAATATTAACCAAGCATGCACCACTTCAAAGAATTTTCTCTTAACAGTTTAAGAAAGCTAAGTATTTCAAACTATCTCTCTTCTATTTTTGAACGTATATAATCGTATATCCCTTTCATAAATAACAGAATATCTTAACTTTATTTTAAACATTTTTAAATATTATTTTGTGTTAGATCATTTAATCTGTTGTATGAACATTTCCTCTTCATTACAAAATGTTGAACAACTCTAAATAAATGCTTTATTTGACTAATTCAGCTTTGGCGCTGAAAAAGTTTTATTTTATAGTAATGAATAGGGAGAAGGGATGTGGTTATTTTATTACCACATAAAGACATTAATCTTCTTGGCATGGGTAAATCAACTGTTCATTTTGACCTTTAAGCCTCATGTCATAAATAAATTGAAAATTTAATGAAATTTTAATTTAAATTTTCATGTCAATTTAGGATTTTCTTTGCATAAAATCTTATGGGATAACACTAAGAGATTGAGTTTTGTTTAACGGCATATCAACCTCTGTGGGTTATTTAATGCCGAAAAGGTAGAGTTTAAAGATATTTTTTTTAATGTTTAGTTATAGTAAGAAGTTGATTTAGTCAGATTTGGATGAAAAAATTTATTTTTTATTTTATTTTAGAAAACTGAAGATGTCTTCTAGTTTTGTAGTCAAAAATGTATTGTTGATAATATTTTTCTATAAAAGTATATATATATATATATAAAATAAATAGCTGACCTAGAGAGCCAACGGACCTACCAAGGTTTGTTGGCTCTCTAGGTTAGCTGCTTAATTGTTTGCTCTACTAGTGTATTGAGCACTTTACATGTTTGGTTACTCGTCTCGGTTTTTTTTCCTTTGGACTGCATACTTTGACTGATATTCAAGTGCTTAGCTTGTTCTTTTTTTATCACTAGTTTTACCTTCCACGTATGTGCTCGGAGGGGGGTTTTACAAAAGGGTTATAATGATAAGTTTACATATATATATATATATATATATATATATATATATATATATATATATGTGTGTACGCATCGTTCATTCGGTGAAATGAATTAGAGCGCTCTAGCTATTGGACATGTATAATGATATGCGCTAAAAAGTCTGCCTACTTCCTTCCACCAAATGCCCATAGCCCAGGGGTAAAGTCGCCAACTGACGTCATTTCGGTTGGGTTTCAATCCCGGTTAAAAAAAGCAATCGAAGTCTAACCGTACTGATGAGCTGTGATACATCAAAATAGATCTGTCTGCGGATGACAATATATATATATATATATATATATATATATATATATTTCTATAAAAGTGTATTTTTATACTTCCATAGTGTTTTGACCCCAGTTTGGGGGTTAACTATTTGCCTGTAGCTGGGACACTAACAGGTGCTACCACACCAATTCAGGGTGGACTGGGGAACAACAGCAATTAAAAGGTGGTTCCATGCTCCTCACAATCTCCCAATCAGAGGCCTTGCTGTTGGATGCAGTTTACCATCATAACTAGGACCTTAATACTAACTGAACTCCCTAACTCCGAAACATATAAAATATTTGATCGTAGCATTTTTAGAAAATGATTTTTTTTACAGCTTTCTTTAAACCTATATTTGTGCACGATCTTCGTACAATGTAAATAATCTCTTCGTCTACTTTTGAAAGTGCGCAAACATATCCCTTCTCCAAGCAACAACTGCTCTTACCTTTGTCTTAAACATTTTTATTTTGTGTCAGATGAGTTAATCTGTTGAACAAACGTTTCATCTTCATGACAAGTTGTTAAAACTCCAAACTTTAAAAATTTTATTTTCCTGAAACAAGAAAGTGACACAATTTCAAACATGTAATTAAATTCTTTATCTTGTTTTGTTAAAATTACCCGTGTGATTCCTCGTCATTAATCCTCTTGGCGTGTGTAAATCAACTGGTCATTTTAACCCCTAAGCCCCATGTCATTGTAAGTTCTTGGATAAAGTCAACCTTCTGCTTACATTTGAAATACAGAGAAAATGAGGATTCAAGTCCATGGAAGTATCAAGATTAAAACGGGTAAAAACAATTGCCTGGACATAAAATCGCAATGGGGGTGGGGATAAGGTCTAAAGTTTGCTTACATTGGCTTCATTTGGTGACCACTGGATATCTTCCACAGAGGCAGTGTGGCTGGAGTAGGGACGCTGATCGACATGCCATTCCCCTTCTGATCTCATTTTCCACACGTGAATGTTTTTATTGCAGTCTCCAGTTGCTAGTTGACCTGTTATAAAAGCAGTGTGTAATCAATTTTTTAAATTTCAGAAATGAAATATTTGTAGCCATGGCCTTCTAAAATATGAAGTTCGAGTCAAGGGAAGTAACTCTGAATTGCTTGGAATTAAATGGAAAAATCAATTGGAAAATAATTTGATAATAAAATTAAAACTTATATCATAATTAACATCTACATTACTGGCGAAACGTTTGGCCTAATTAGTAAGTTTCATAGTTTTTTGGTTTAATTAACTTCTAAGCTAGGATGAGGGAACTACTTAACCCATTAATGCATGGCGTCTAATTTTTTTAGAGAGGGGGTTAACTAAAATTTAAAACCAACTAGCTTTAAAAGTAATATTAGCCAGCAAGATCAACTAGGCAAAAATGACCAAAAATTTATGCAATAATGGGTTAATTTAATTGTTATTAATATTGAATATAGAATAAAACCCTGAAAGAAGATAAAGTCCCTCTTGCCTCCAAAGCAATGCACTAAATAAGTTTTGAAAAAGGCATATGACTCAATTTTTAGGTGATTCTTCGAAATCCAAAAGGTAGCCTCAGGGAGAATAGATTGAAAGATCAAAAAGTCATTAATTGCAGGAAACTTGTAAAACATGGCATTTCTGATGCATCTCCGAGTAAATTATATTCATTTTTGTAAATTTTTTTTTATTATTAAAACTGTATAAATATATAAATCAGTGATTCCCAATCTTTTTTGTTCCCTTCCCCCTTTTCCAGTCACTTATTCACTTGTGGACCCCTACAACAGAATAAGCTAAACCAGCACAAAATAGATTTTTCTGTAAAAAAAATAATATATTCATGTAAAATGCCCCGCGTTATGCTGATTAAGCTTTAAACTTACTCATATAAAATCAAAAAACATTTCATTCAGCCCTCCTCTATTTAAGTAAAACACCTAGTAAAAATGTTATGTTAACGTTTATAGTTGTAGGTATTGCACACAAAAACTATCTTATAAAACTGGCTTTATTTTTGAGCTTACGAGCAAATGTATGAAAAAAACACTAAAAAATCCCAAAACAAAAGTGAATGAAACCTTTTATTTATTGGAAAAAAAGTATTTTACTCTATATTTCTCAATGGGACTTTTTTGGTTGTTTTTGAGCAATCAGCTCATGAATCCTTGGTTCAGTAGCGGCCAGTGCACATCTCAAGTCATCTTCTACAGACGGCTTGTTCCTTGATTTTGTTTTTATTGCGAGTAATGCAGAAGACTCACTTTCACACAGGTAGGTTGAATCGAAAGGCAAAAGAACTGCAAGATCCCTTACTTTTGGGTATAATTCCATCATTAAACACCAGAAGATGGACAATGTTTTGGGCTGAAACATTCCTGGCTGTTGAATCGTTGATAAGCTCAATGAACTCTTCCTGTGCGTCTTCTAACACATCATCAACCTGACATAAGGGTTTTTTTTGCCAATTCTGTATGCTGAGGGCTTAAGTCAGGAAAATAACAATGACATTCATCATGTAGTTGAGACAAGTGACCCATGATTTCCTTGGACAAGGTGTTTGAAAGCTGACTATAGAATCTTTTGGACCCCTTGAAATTCTTTCATGGACCCTTGGTTGGGAACCAAGGATATAAATGTTTTCTTTAAGTTTGTTTGCATTGATATGACTACACATGAGCACAAACAAAACATGGTGGGAATTTTAAAGAAAAAAAAAAAATTTTTTTTTTTTTCTTTAATGAGTTTTGTGCTTAAAATGAAGCCAATTTTATCTTGGTCCTATTTCTTTCCACCATCTTTGTTATTAAATATTTTACATTCTGATAATAGAGGATCTGCCAAGAAAAGCAAAACATTTTATATATTCTACGTTGATTGCACAACTCAACATTTCATGCCTAATGCAATCATCAGGTGCATATTATGAACTGACCGTTTAAGAGATTTGAATTTAAGTTCACTCAATGTTCATAGGAATTAAAACTTATTTTAGGGTACTATTTCTTAATTTATCAAGAGTAAGATTTAAATGGACAAAAATTACATGGAGATAAAATTAAAATTTTAAATTAAAAAGAAAAAATTAAAATGCAGGGAGAGAAAATCATAGGGGTGTAATTCATAATCATTAATATTTGTGGGGAAGTTAGTGCTTAAATGAAATTGGAGTGATTTATGTAAGTTATCGATGATTCTATGGTAGGGATTTGATTCTTTATTGTTGTATAGGGAATCATATCAACCCCCCCCCCCCCATACAAAAATCAATCCAATTTCATTTAAGTACTGACTTAATGGATGTGCGTGGGTGGTGCAGTGGATATTGGCCCGAAATGAGAAATTGGGGAGCCAAGTTCGAAATCCAGTTGAATTCCTTGCATTCATTTATGCGCAAATACCCCTGGGAAAGGTATTAGTCCATCTCTTCCTTCCAGTTATAGGTTAAATAACAAGACAGATTAAGTTCTGTAGCCTTGGCTGGCAACAAGAAAGCAATGGCAACCTACTACGAGATAACATTCTGCCCGGTCAGTCATGTCTCTCTAGAGACATGATCGCCCAAAGTGTGTATCACGTATGGCACTTAACTGACTGACTGAATATAATAGTTGGAAACATGATTAAGTCTTCTACTGAGCAAAAAGTGGGGGATCGGTTTTCCATTGTTATAAAGTAATAAACATATCCCCCACTAATTAATACTGATTAATACAATACATCTCTTCTTCCATTCAGCTATAGTTTAAAGAGCAGGATAGAAAATCTTCTGCCCGGTCAGTCATGTCTCTTACGAGACATGATCGCCCAAAGTGTGTATCACATATAGCAATTAACTGACTGACCGAATATAATAGTTGAAAACATGATTAAGGCTTCTACTGGGCATAAAGTGGGAGATCATTTTTATATTGTTATTAAGTAATAAACTGATCCCCCATTAATTACTACTTAATAATTAATTAGTATGTCTATGTATGTGTGTGTGTACTTCTATATGTATGTATAATTGTAAATGAAATTTTTTTTTTTTTTACCTAGCGATGTCTTTATTTAGTTTAAATCAAATGACCTAATTTTTTTAAAAAAATTTTTTATTGTAAATCCTATATCTTTTTATTCCCTTTAAAAATAATTATGCCTTTTTAAGTAAAGGCCTTTTTCTAATACTTCAACGTTTTTGGGAAGTTAGGTTTTTGAATATGTCCAGTGTCTGTAATATATAAAAAATTTTTTTCTTTCTTTTCTTTTCTTTTTCCCTCCTTTCCTTCCTTTATCTCTCTTATCTTCCACCTTTTTTCTGTGTTGCTTAACCTTACATCAATTCAACACGGCCGTCCGTTAATTTTAAGTCACAATTCTCTTTCCTTTTTTTGCGAACCCAGACGATGTCAATTTTTTTCTTTTCTTGTTTATTTGATTTTATTTTGTTTTATCTTTTTCTTTTTTAATTTCTTTGCAAATCTATTTAAAAAGGAAAATTAGACTGATTTTTCTCCAGTTTCTGAAAGGATTTTTCTGTTGCTGAGGTGATGTGTTATCCCCCGAGGGGATTTTCATATCGAAATGATCATCCAACATCATTGAATTAATCCTTTTTTAATTTATATATATATATATATATATATATAAAAAAAGGTAAGATGTTTGTGTGTCTATCTGTATGTCCTTTATACAAATCCACAATTTTTATCCGATTCTCACCAAACTTCACACAAATATTCTTTAGGCTTCTGGTCAGGTTATGGGCTACTTATTTTTTCCGATCCCCCGCCGATATCGGAAATCGAACCCTGATATCCAATCAGGTCTGATCAAGATCAGGATTTCAGCCCTTTATCATGGTTCTTGCTGCAGAATCTGCTCTAACTTGGTAAAATTATAGTTTTTAGTCTCAAACAGTAGATCTTATCAGACAACTCATTTTCTGTGATATTCTATCGAATCTGATCAAAAACCAATATTCAGCCATCAATTACTTAGGTTAGTTTATCCTTGGAGGACTTATTTGAATCGATACCCCGATATCCTAACGGGTCTGATCAAAATCAGGTTTTCAGCCCTTTCATTTTGGTTTTTGCTTTGGGTTTTGCTCTAAGTAGGTATAATCGTAGTTCTTAGCCAGGATACCATTTACTCAGAGGACTTATTTAGCCTTCAAAATTCAGTTTGTGACGGAAAACTTATTTGACATCGATACCAGAAATCAAAATTTGACTTACATCCATTCATTTTTCTTTCAATCTACGGTTTTGCTTTGACTGGAAACGACTATTGCTTTTTAGTTTCTCATACCAATGTCCAAAGTGTCTGAGCTCTAGAACCATGGATTAGTTTTAAAGCTTTCATTACACCCGAGCAACGCCATAAGACACATAAATTGTGGCTTCAATAGCGGCCATCTTTCTTTTTTTTTATTATCTTACAGCAAGACATAGTCGCGCTCATTTTGAATTCCAAGGTAAATCATGTCTTTCGTTACATAAACAATGTAAATACAACCTCATCTCAGAAGTACAGACTAATACTTAAAACAACTCTTGACTTAATTAAATCTGTAGTAATAGGTAAAAATAAAGATCAAAAAAACATTTGATAACAGTGCCTATTGTACAAATTTTGGATATTGTATACAACACAATTGCAAGATTACTTCAATACTGCACTCACCAAGTTTTGATAATAGAGGTCATATGAGGTAACTATAAGTAGATTAAAGATCACAATTTTATCACATCGAAATATTGAAAATATATAAAATTCAATTATTTAAATGATAACTTAAATATTAATTACAACACAAGAGAGGTGAAAGAGAAAAAAAAGATTTTTATGATTACAAGAGAGAAAAACCTTAAGATTCAAGTGAAATTGTTTCCTTACCTGGTGTAGTGGATGACCAGTCGATGGCAAATCCTTCTGTTTGGTGTCCCCGAAATTGGAAGATGGGTGATGGGGAATCGCCCACCCTGATGTACCTACTCAGTTTCTGCATGTCATTCACAGCTTCAAAAGGTTTGCTCAAATCCCAAATATAAACATGTCCATTTTCTGACCACGTTGCAGCCAAATGTTTATTTTCAATGTTTGTACACTAAAAAGAAAATTATGAAAAACGTACACAAGTCATAAAACACTGGCACACCCGAAAAGAACACTGTGTTCTATATATTTATTTCCTGAGGAACAGCCAAAACAAATATTTTTATACCTGTTTCATTATTCTATCTTGTCTCAAACTTGTTTTATAGCATTGAAGGACTTAGTTATCTACCAACCCTTTTAATTTGGAAGAATAAGCAGCTTCATTTTTAGACAAGCTTCATTATTCTCTCTTGTTTAAAACTTATTTTATAGCATTGGCGGACTTATCAATCAACCCTTGTAATTTGGATGAGTAATAAGCAACTTCATTTTTAGACAAGCTTCAATATTCTCTCTTGTCTAAAACTTGTTTTATAGCAATTGGAGAACTTACTTAACGATCAACCCTCATAATTTTAAAGAGAAATAACTTCACTCTTCGCAATGTTCGTTTTAAAAAAGTGATGATTATAACTGAAACCTAAACATATAATAGTGAATTTATACGTTTTTTTTCTTGAGAAGTTACAAAAATATTAAACATTATCTGTTTATTAAAAAAGAATAATTTTTATATTTACAACATTCTAAAAACTAATACAATTAAAATGAATGCAGTATTTATTGTTTACCAATTTATAAAGAAATATGAAAACAATTTATTCATGAAATTATAAACGTTTACTAAATTATTAAAATGTGATTCTACTCTAAGGAAATCGTTATTTACCATTTTATAAAGTTTGAATCAATTGGCAATTAGCCAACGTTTAGCCAACCACTCCAATAAACATAATGTAAATAAAAAAAATCTAACAGTTTGTATTATTTTTGTTGTCAATTTTTAAAGATAAAGAAAATGTATGAATTCACTTTCATCATATGTGTCGTGGAACCAGATAAAGGTCCAGCGAAAATAATACAAAAACCAAAATAGGAAATAACGAATCTAAACTTATTTATAAATGGAACCTTGTGTGTGTCCGTTACCTATAGACTCCAAAACAGCTAAACAGATTTTCTTGAAAATTTACACAGTTGTACTATAAGCATCTGCAAGTGTTCTTAGCTAAGTTTTGTGTCGAGGTACCCCAGATGAATATTGAAAATCGATAATAAAAAAAATTGGGTTATAGAAAGAGTGGTCCGATTTTAATCAAATTTGATACTCTCATAGACAAAGACATAAGAAATGATATTCAGAAGTTTCAAAGTTGCAGTTCTTACAATAGTGCAGAAAATCAATAATATATATATATGTAAATAAATAAAAGGCAAGATGTTTGTGTGTGTCTGTTTATCTGTCTGTATGTCCTTTATACAAATCCACAATTTTTATCTGATTCTCACCAAACTTCACACAAATATTCTTTAGGCTGAGTTCAGAAACATGGATTAGATTTAAAGCTTTTATTACACCCGAGCAATGCTGGACTATACTGCTAGTATATATTAAACACAGTAAAATACAACACTTGGAATTTTGTAAGTAGAACGATAATACGGGTTAGTGTGTAATATTATAATTCAACCCTCGAACTGGGATTCGTAATGGTCGTTCCGGTAGCAGTGTTCATAGATGACTCTCGGCTATGTTCAGAGCGCTCTCCTCAGGTTACTTAGGCTATCTACCTGGCTCTCTACTGACTCACTTTTTGTGAGGGGAGGTATATGTAATGGTTTGAAGAGTTCATTTTGCTGTGATTGATACCGCCATGACGATATGTTTAAGTCATATGATGAAAGTGAATTCTAATATTTCTAATCATTGCTTTTTAAAAACAATAAACATGGCCAAAGGATGGGCGTTGTGGTACAGTGGATATCGGCTCAGAACGAGAAATCGGGGTGCCGAGTTCAAATTCCAGTTGAATTCATTGCATTCACTTACGTGCAAATATCCTTGGGAAAGGTATTAATCCGACTCTTCCTACCAGTTATGGGTTAAATAACAGGACAGATTGGGTTCTATAGCCTTAGCTGGCAACCAGTCTACCACAGAAAGCAATAGCAACCTACTGCGGGATAATCTTCTGCCCAGTCAGTCATGTCTCTTTCGAGACATGATCGCCCAAGCGTGTATCACGTATGGTACTTAACTGACTGACTGAATATAATAGTTGAAAACATGATTAAGGTTTCTACTGGGCATAAAGTGGGGGATCAGTTTATTACTTCATAACAATATGAAACTGATCCCCCACTTATTACTACTTAATACTATAGTACATCTCTTCCACCGCTAGCTATGAGTCAAATAACAGGACAGATTGGGTTCTATAGCCTTGGCTGGCAACCAGTCTACCGCAGAAAGCAATGGCAACCTACTGCGGGATAATCTTCTGCCCAGTCAGTCATGTCTCTTTCGAGACATGATCGCCCAAGTGTGTTTCATGTATAGCACTTAACTGACTGAAACATGGCCAGAGTAAAGACAGTTAATGAAGTGGTGACATGGAAAAAAAAAAAAAAATGTCCTTTTTACACTAAGTCTTATTGCAAACACGTTTGTTCATGTCTGCCATAGTTTCATTATTCTGTCTGGTCTCGGAGACCTTATTTATCCGCCCCCCCCCCCCTTCACAAATCTGCAGCCTTACCCGTATTCGGTTGATGCATCCTTTGTGTTTAATAGATGCCGATTCCAACTCTGGGGCTTCATCTTCGTCTTCGCTTTCATCCGAAGACTCCTCTTCATCATCTTGAGGTTTATTTTCTTTATGCTTGATACGATGTAAGTTGCTCAACTTTACAACTGATAAATTGTTGCTGTGGTTATGAGCCGTCTGAGTGCCTGTCACCATGTAAAACGTGAGCGGAAACTTTTCGCGACTGTTTCCCAACTGGTCAGACAGCACGTCAAAACTCAAACAAGGATCACCTGAGTTGACAAAATATAAAAAGGAAAATTACTTTAAAACTACCAAAGTGTTAAAAATTCGAGAAATAAAGATTTCACATATCAATGAATCTTTGTTTGCAGAAAAGACTTTGCAGTTTATATGGAATCAAGGATTCAAAGACTCAGAAGTGCAGCAAAGTGTGACAGATTTATATCTTGTAAGATTACTGGATTTTAAATTTGTACTAAATTGTAAAAACTTTTCTTGATGTTGGGTTTCCAGATTGAAAACACGAGTTTACAGATGTTCAATTTCGGTGTCATTGTCCAAAATTTTAAGTGTCACAGACTTTGTAAAAATAAACTCCAAAAGACACATTTGAGACTCAAAATTTTGACATAAAATTGCTACAAATTTATATATGGTGTTCCATCATTCATTTTGAATTTGTAATTAAATTTTAAACTAATCACTTTCATTGACGTTGATCCAAAGACTCAATCAAAATTTCATTTTTTTTTGGCATCAAATTGCTACGGATATATATCTTGTAAGATTATATTAGTTCTTGAATGAAAACAATTTCCAGCTGTTCTTCAATTTACATAAATGTCATAGATTTTTAAGGAGGGTGCGCAAAGTGCACTGATTCAGTTGTCAAAGTGATTTTGTACATCTTTAATATAAGATATTTACTTTTGCTTAGTTTCATACATTAGCGAGACCTCCTTGCGAACAATTAAAAAGAAAAGTTATTTTTCTTAAAAATAGTCCAGAATTGAAGAGAAAAAAAAGAATAACATTAAGAATTGAGTTTTTTTTTCCATTTATTCTTCAAATTGAATTATCTGTTAGAGAATGAAAAAAAAAAAAAAAAAAAAAAAAGAGGTAAAATTGTATGAATAATTTTCATAAATGGCTTCTATTACTGGTTGAGAACCCTTTACCCAAAATTCTTGCTTCGGTTCACACATTTTTAAAAAACCTAAACACCTCCTCCGAAAGATATCTCACCTGATGATTACCACCCGCTGACTTATCAATGTCCCCTTCTCTTTCATATATATATATATATATATATATATATATAGGTGTTTACCCGTGCAACCAGACTGGCAACTGGGTCCCACCCATTCACAGTCCGGTTAGCCAAATGCAGACGACAATTCTACTCCTGCAGCTTCCTCTCTTGCACTTCCCGCCTGTGGAACTCGCTCCCGTATTCTTGCTTTCCTGACGGCTACAACCTCCAGAAATTTAAATGCAAAGTCAATACACATCTACTAACCACTGGACTCTAGCTCTCTCCCCACCCCTGTATAACCTTCCCTTTCTCTCCTCCTATGTATCTGTCATCGCACCTTCTTTCTCAGCTTTCTATTGTTCCTTTCTAACTAGCTTGTACTCCTCACTCTTTTCTAATTAATCTTTTTACATTTATGTAACCCCCTGCACATCAGTGGCGTTTCCGCCTTGCTCGGGGTGAAATGATTAAAAAAAAAAAATATATATATATATTTATTTTCCATTTGTAAACGAGTTATTACGCGACCTAGGTTTCTACCATGAATGGCGTCTTCAGGCGATTTTTAATAACTGATTTTACGGTTTTTTTGTTTTTCTTTTAAACTTTTTTTTCTTTTTAAGAACACTCATGTGACAGTGTTTTTTTGAATGCTCACGTGGCAGGAAATTTTTGAACATGCAATTTTTAAAATTAAAATGAATTATGCCATTTTTATCCATGGTTGTATAAACCTAAGAGGTATTTTTTTAGTATAGTTACACTTAGTCATAGTTTCTGTTCTTTGATTCAACAGTTCGTCTTTATAGTCATTCGCAGACAGACCTGTTTCGCTGTATCACAGCTCATCAGTACGGTTAGACATCCGATTGCTTTTTACCCAGAATTGAAACCCAACCGAATTGGCGTCAGTCACCGATTCTACCTCTGGGCACTCGGTAGAAGGAGGCAGACTTTTAGCGCATGATGTATCATATGCTAATAGCCAGAGTGCTCTAATTCATTACTGAATGAGCAATGTGTAGATGCTAAAGTAGCTACTGTTTTTTCAAAGTCTACCATTCTATATATATATATATATATATATATATATATATATATACGGGAGAACAGATAGATTGAAAAACCCACTTTCCATTATGGTTACTTTTATAAAAAGGTGCTCAACACAGTAGAGCTTAATATTTTGTAATTACAATAATTTATAAAAGCATTATATCACCACATAAAAAAAAATTTCATGTTCCAGGACATTATTGTTCTTCTTCAGGTGATCTTAAAAAAAAATTGACGAAAAACGTAGAAATCATTTATTTTTTAAAAAAATAAAATGAATTCATGGTTATTCAGAAGGTTAAGGAGGGGTGGTTGGAGGGAGTTAAACAATATCATTGTGAGAGTGTCTGTATTATTTTGAAGTAGAGACAGTCGATCATGTCGCCACTTCACAAACATAGCTGACAATCCCCACAACTTAGGGATTATGAAATTCATCAGAAGGTTGGAAGAATAAAAGGATTTTGATTCTATGTTTAAAGTAGAATTTTTTTAACCAAACAGAATAACATCAATTTGTAGGAGTTCAATAAGAAAATGTAGTATGTAAAGTGAATTCAGAGTAGTTGTTGATAGCAGTTCTAGTTGTGTCTATGCAAAGATTAACAGGTCGTAATGAAGTCCATGTTCCTTTCCTTTGTTTTTTCTCAGGCTGGCGAGAAAGTGAAAAGAAAGGTAAAGCAATTAAAGAAAATTGTACTTATTGGACATTAGTTTTTAGGAACTGGTTGAAGTGTTTTGTTGTTGCTGTAAGAAAAGGGAAAATAAATGAGTTTCGGGACCTTATGTCCAGGTCAGTGGCTTAAAATTTCTTTTCGGTTTCGAATTTTGTTTCCATTTCTCTGATCGATTCTACCATCTTTCTGTTTTTATAGGAAAAGACTTTTTCACAACGAATTGTTAACTTCGATCAGTTCTGCATTTCACTTCCTTTCATTGGTTAGAAAGGTAATTTAAGATCGGATCACGAAATCCGGCTTCGTCTTTTTCTTTCAGTGTGGCGTCAATTCTTTTCCTACTTGTCAAAATTCATATTTCACACAGAATTGTGAATTTTTGTAAAAAGTAAAGAGAATAAAATTACTTTTAATTCTGTATTCACCCCAGTTCAATCAAAAGTAAGAATTAGGTTAAACTATGAAGTTGAACATTTAAGTCGTATGAAGAAAATTGTTACATTATGCCATGATAAAATGACACTTTAATTGTTTGGGTAAGATACATCCTAGGAACATATATTATTCAAATGTGTTTTTTGGCAGCAGGCCAGATTTTAGGTTTTTAGAGAAATTGAATTTTTATTCGACAGTATATGTTTAAAGGGGCTAAATTGTTTAGGCTAAAATTTGGTTAAGTAATTATGATATACTAAGTCATACTGGAGTTATGAAAACCAAATAAGTATTGTGTGGGTCCTTAACGTTGATAAAATAATTATGTAATATTAAAGGATAAATTATAAATGAACATTATAATTAAATTTTAGAGTGAAATATTTATGGCATTACATAATACTGTTAATTCATTTCTTTGGTTTAGTAGTACTTTATTTTTAGGATACTTTATAATATGCAGTTTTTCATTCAGGTACAGAAGGCAATTGTCAGGATGATTTACAGATTCTTGTTTTTTCAGAATTTTCCGTCTTACTTTGGGGGATTTATTTATTTCTTCTAACTGCCAAAAATACACAAAGGGATATTTGGTTTCAGTACCCATTATTCTTGAAAGTAGTTAAATTCAAAAACCATCTCTATTCAGTTGGGCTTTTGTTAGATGATATATTACATTGGTAAACAACAGAAGTTGAGTGGGAAATTTTTAGGATTTTGACAAGTACAGAAGTTTGTATTATTTTCAGTATTGGAATAATTGTTACTTTGGTTTACTTGCTGGTTTAAAATTTTATTATGATTTTGAATAATTTTTTCTAGATTATTTGTACAACTATTACCTAATTTAAGGGTATTTTATTAAAAATATTTACTTAGAGGGTAATGTTTCTTAATTAAATTGAGGAACTTGTCCTTAGTGCTAACCATATGGATAAATGGGGGTGTAATGATTTTTCTATTTCTATTTTTCCTGTTATAGTTATATTGTTTTGAGTCTTTGAAGTCAGGGTTTTTATAGCCACTATAAAAAATAGCGTTATTATAAAAATTGCTATGTTGATGAAACATGTTTTCACTAGATGAGGTTTTACTAATTCTATATTCTATGGAGGAGGGTGAACGTTTGATTATACTTGAGTGGTGATTAGACTTAGGGTGGATGTATAATGGATATGCGTTAGATTTCATGTATGGTTGGTAACTACATTTACTAATGTAGGAGGACAATAGTTATCTTCCCTTAAGGAGAACAACAGTTGTCTTCCCTTTTGAGGAATTCTTTTTTTTTTTTATCTGGGGTCAGTTCCCTTCCCAGCTGGAGTGGGATAGCCACGAGGACCATTTGCTGGCTTAACAGTATGTAATTCCTTACCACACTTGCTAAAAACATTCTCGTCCATTTGGACAACTTGAGCATTCTTCTTGTTTGGGACTTACATTGGTAACGTATTGTTACTTCTTTGTATTTTATTAAATGCCTATTTGTTATTGCCATACACTTGTCCTTTCTTCACTACACGTGCTATGGCAGTGTGTTGATATCTGTTATTTAAAAGTTTATTTTAGTATCGCATAACTGGTAATATCGCCAGTTTGCAACCCAATACAAATAAGTGGCGACCCCGATGTGATCTGAACACGCAACCTTACATCAAAGAAGTTTACCATTTTTAAATTAATACTGATTATTACTTCTGGTTTAAACTTTTAAATTCTTTGAGTTAATTTTCTAATCTTATCAGTTTTAAAACGTATGGAATGTTTTTATTACTATAAGGGCATCACCTTTATATAACTATGTCATGTGTGTTAATATCAGTGTGCGGTGAGGTTACATAAAGCAAATAAATCAATATAGGGTCATCAAGACTATCCGATGTAATTACAATTCCAGATTTTTGTCATTTCTGTAATACAAATGGATGTAATGCGGATTGAGAATTATTCTAGTGGAAACCTTGTGCAGCATCCTGCAAAATTAATAATTTGCAGCAAAATCTGTAATAACTGACTTCACTAACAAAAAACTTTTATTAGAATAAAATTTATTTGCGTTTGCATAAGATTGTAGCAATAATCTAAACTTATTTATAAATGGAACTTTGTGTGTGTGTATGTGTATCCATTACTTCTAGACTCCAAAACAGCTGAACTGATTTTCTTGAAATAAGCGTCTGCGAGTGTTCTTAGCTAGGTTTTGTGTCAAGGTACCCCCGATAAATATTGAAAAATTGATAAATCAGGTTATAGAAGGAGTGGTCCGATTTTAATCAAATTTGATACACTCATAGTCAAAGACATAAGAAACGATATTCAGAAGTTTCAAGGTTGCAGTTCTTACAATAGTGCAGAAAATTGATTATATATATATATATATATATATATATATATATATATATAAATATAAATAAAAGGCAAGATGTTTGTGTGTGTGTCTGTTTATACAAATCCACAATTTTTATCCGATTCTCACCAAACTTCACAAATATTCTTTAGGCTGAGTTTGAGTTCAGGGCAATGGATTAGTTTTAAAGCTTTCATTACACCCGAGCAACACGGGGCTATACTGCTAGTAGGTTCATAGAGCCATGATTTATGGAAATGTTAAGTATAGCTCTCAGTATCTGAGTATAGGTTCAACTAATCTTAGACTTTAGAGTTTTAGTTAATGTCTAAGCAGTGGCACCAGACATTAAAACTGCCTCTATAGTGGCATGAAAGAATCCATGACTGAGGTTGACTGGTAGACCAGATTTTAACAGTACATACATTTTATTCAAGGTAACCCAGGTTTTTACTATGCAAACTTTTACATCCTTTCGCTTCCAAGGTATGTAAGAGTTGACAGATTTTATTGATTTATGAAGACAATTTATATACAGCCTTGCTAGTTGAAGCCTATAAATTCACGCTCAGAGGCATTGATAAAGTCCAACATTGTTAGCTGCATTTTCTAGACAATGTAGAACTGTGGCATTGGTAATGGTGTCTGTAGTGATAGCTATGTCTTCTGCACAGTCAATATTGGTCAACGTTTTTGTAGGATATCAACTCAAGTCTTGGTAAGATGTGAAGAAATAAAGTGAAAACAGCAACCAGCGAGTAAATTGTGGCCCTCCCAGCTGGTATTCCAACCTAGAGTCGTTCCTTCTTGAGTTCTGTCTCAAAATCGCACTAACAGACTTTTTCAGTCACCAACTGTGAATGTTACTCCAAGAACACCGCACTGGGAAAAATTAGTTGCTTTTATATTTGTTCATATACCCATAATCCTTTGTGTCTTCATGCGATCTCATAATGCATTGCATCTTTATTGTCATGCAAGTCCCCATTATTCTTTTACGTTATCTGGCCGAGAACGGATTGCGTCAGAGCGGTAAGTGCTTTTTCTTTCTCCTTCATTTTAACTACAGTAGCTTTACATGCTAAGCAAATACGGGCTCTTTTTTGGCGGAGACAAGGCAAGTCGCAAACAGTTGTGCTCATCCCAGGTTCTATCTCATGTCTGCCACATAAGAATAGTGTATCTTTAAGTGTAATGAACTGTCAAGCCTTCAACACATTTGAAAGAGGATATTCAGGTTATTGAATTGTCTCTTCCATTATTTTTGCTTGGTAAATATAGTCTTCACTTCATAGCATAACAGATTACATTTTGAAGAAAATTTAAAAGATTTCTTTAACTATAAATTATTATAATTTTAAAAATATAAACAATTCTTGTAAAAATTAATTATGACAATGGCTTTAATGTTATTTAAAAGCAATTAACAACTTCTTTAATTAAATAATGAGATAGTAAAATAAAAATGCAATAAAACTATTCAAAACAGATTTTCAGAAAAGTGGCAACTGTTTGAAAAAAAAAAAAAAAAATTACATTTTCCAAGGAGTCCTGCGTTTAACTAATAAAACAAAATTTGTGGACAGAATTTAATTTTTAGAAATTTCTTGAACTTAAGTTGGGGTGAGGAACAACTAAAAAAAAAATTGAAATAAATATATATTAAAATAAAAATAATTTTTTTAAAATTTAAAAAAAATAATTTCATAAATTCATTTATTTGTGAATAAGTCTTGAAAATTTCATTAAAATCCGACATTTATTTGTATTTTGCAAGAATTTCCAAATTAATGTGTTTTTCACCGGAAAAAAATTCCATGGTAAAACAAAAAAACATTAAAAAAAAAATAGTACCACGTTACGACAAAAAAAAAAAAAAAAAAAAAAAGAATGTTTTAACCAAAATTTCGAACGTGCTAAAAAAGACTAAAAATATTCAAACAATTCTTTGGTCGTTCCTAAAACAACATTTAAATCATTATGGCGATAAACTTTGTTTTTTAAATTAAATTTGGGACTTTTTTCATCATGGCATATTTTTTAAGTGGATTTACCTAAGCTTTTATTTACTTATTTTTTAATTGTTTTACCGTCATTTGTTAACATATACGTTTAAAATTTATGAAAAATACTATAATAAAAATAAAATCAAAGACATATAACGTCTTTATCAACCTTTAAAAACAGAATAAATAGGATATTATTGTGTTGTAACCAAATCATTTTTAATTTTAACCGGTGCCATGATTACCGCTCACCGACCGTACCAACAATAAATAAAAAGTTTTTCATCTTTTGGTGGGTAAACCCAGTAAAACAAACATTTAATGATGTCAACTTGAGTTGCTAACTCTTAAACTTTAGTTGGATTTCTTCACAATGTCAACAACAATGTGCTTTCCATTTAATACGATACAAACATCAGCTTTTTGTAAAACAGCATATAAAACTCAGCTCATGTGCGTTTAATTAACGTCGGTAATACTACATGTTTGTTTATTAATTATTCCAATTTTTTAAAGTTTAATTTAATAATTATTTGTTGTTTATCTTAAATTAAAAATTACAGGTTTAAAAGTAACAGAAATCACTAAAATCTTTTAAGAAAAATATCGTTTTTTTTTTTCTGATTTACAAACTTTGAAGGATTGAGAAAGTTTTTAAAGGATTTTTAAATTATTTTTTAAAAAGTTATTAAATTGTGACCATAAATTGATATTTAATACGCATTCAATTAAATAATTTTACTAGTAGTCATAACAAATCATTGACAAACAGAAACTGATTAACGTTCATATTCATTTGGGCCATGATTTCCTTTTAAGTTTTGCAGTAATCTTAAAGACCTACTACAACGAGAGACCAAACCCTGATTAAATAAACCATTGTTTATTTAATTACCTTTAAATATTATGAAATATATTTTTTAGAAGAAAAAACCGAACTCTCACCCATGCTCGCTTGATGATACATGATGTAGGCGGTCTCATCAAATTCCAAAGTTTCGCCTGCTTTATTTTTGGGCAATTCATTGCCGTTTTCAGTTTCGGACTCCGGTGCCGATTCTTCTCCATCTGTCTCCATTTGGTTTTCGTCGGAAACTTCGCTATCTATTCCGCTTTCTTCGTTCTCCATGCGGCCCGCCATCTTCACGCGAAACACGTGGTAAGGAGAAAATAGTTAATACGCATGCGTACCTAACGATCCGACGCGTCGTGTTGAATTATCTCCCTTTGACTTGCGATTTTTTTTTTTTTTTAATCATCTCACCCCAAGCAAAGCATTCCACTGCCACTATTGCGCATGGGGCTACAGAGGGGAAGGTAAAGAGAAGGAGTGGATAGACATAGGGGATGTCAGGAGGAAGGTGACAGATGAGTAAGGATAGCGAGGATGAGGGTTAGGCAGATGGGAAGAGTGTTTTTTTTTAATCATCTCACCCCAAGCAAGGCATTCCACTGCCACTATTGCGCATGGGGCTACATAGGGGAAGGTAAAGAGAAGGAGTGGTGAGACATAGGGAATGTCAGGAGGAAGGTGACAGATGAGTAAGGATAGCGAGGATGAGGGTTGGGTTGATGGGAAGAGTGTTTTTTTTTAATCATCTCACCCCAAGCAAGGCATTCCACTGCCACTATTGCGCATGGGGCTACATAGGGGAAGGTAAAGAGAAGTAGTGGTTAGACATAGGGAATGTCAGGAGGAAGGTGACAGATGAGTAAGGATAGCGAGGATGAGGGTTGGGTAGATAGGAAGAGTGTTTTTTTTTAATCATCTCACCCCAAGCAAGGCATTCCACTGCCACTATTGCGCATGGGGCTACATAGGGGAAGGTAAAGAGAAGTAGTGGTTAGACATAGGGAATGTCAGGAGGAAGGTGACAGATGAGTAAGGATACCGAGGATGAGGGTTGGGCAGATGGGAAGAGTGTTTGATAGAATGGGAGCAGGTTAGTGTGTTAGGAGGTGTCTATTGACCTTACATTTAAACTCCTGGAGATTGTAGCAGTCGGGGAAGCAATCGTTTGGAAGAGAATTCCACAGTCTGGAAGTGCGAGGAAAGAAACTGTTGGAGTAGAAGTTGCGGCTGCATTTTATCGGTTTCACTGTAAAAGGGTGGGATCTAGTTGCTAATCTAGTATCTCGTTCAAATTCGTATTTAGGGGTCACCAGTGATCTAAGTTCATCGGAGCAGAAGCCGTGAATTTGTAAAGAGATGAAGTACTCACTCTACGACGGGTACTTGAATCGCAGTTGGCTAATGGTTTCACTCTAAAAATGTCAACTTATGCAAAACTGCTGGTATGTATACATGTAAATTTTTGTTTTAGGCCCCGAAGGCTTTTCCCCCTTCAAATTTATCCAAAATAGCATTATTTCTGTGCAAATGCTGACCTCAAATCAACAATTAGTGATTGAAGAAACCTACTTTTTGATCTGAACGTCCATAAAAAAATCAAACTACATTTTGTCTCCCGTAACTCCAATACAGTCATGTAATTAACTGCTGAAAGACTTTCTGCTTAAGACAACAAATTTCGGTCTATTTCCGTTCGATTTTCTTCCTTTACTGAAATTTACTTCCTGTAATGAAAGTAATACGCTATTGTATTTCTACGCGTATTACTTTCATTACAGGAAGTAAATAGCCGGAAGTTTCAGTAAAGGAAGAAAATCGACCAAAATTTGTTGCCTACGCAGAACGTCATTCTGCAGTTAATTACATGACTTCGTGAGAGTTACGAGAGAGAAAAAGTGTGAGACAAAGTTTTTTTTTTTTATGGACTTTCAGATCAAAACGGGTAGGTTTCTT